>CM055076.1:5540951-5640951 GCA_029204045.2 Tillandsia leiboldiana | reverse complement strand
TTCTTACTTGTTGTATTTGTCTCGAGAATGTAGTATGTAAAGCAATGATATATTTAACTCTTAACTAATTTTTGACATTTAAGATTTTAAATTTGAACTTTTCTGAGGCATGCTTTTGCAGTTTAATTTGCATTTCATATTGATACAGCATCAGTTGATGCAGAAAAAGCTATATGATATTAAGTTTAATCACTTATCTACTACCTGATTTAGGTTTTGTGAAGGAGGAGAGCTTCTGGACAGAATTCTTTCAAGGTATCTTATCCTCTAGTTGTTTCATTACTATGAATTTCTATTCTATATTCAGCTTTGTAGTTCAGCACCAAGTACTAATCTTTATTGTGAGTCCGAAGAGTGTAGATCGTTCATATGCATATCTTGTTGCTCAAGCAGGGGTGGAAAGTACTCAGAAGATGATGCAAAAGCTGTCATGGTGCAAATATTAAACGTTGTTGCATTTTGCCATCTTCAAGGGGTGGTACATCGGGATCTTAAACCAGAGGTAATGAATTTTGAACTATTTACTTCAATTCATAGACATCACATTTTTTTAATTGATTTTGCTTTTTAGTCGTGTATTTTTTTAATGCAATCAAGTGAATTGTTCTAAGGCAAAAACTACTTCGTGTAGGATGCTTGCCGAGTCTAACGGTGTCGAGCTTTTCCCTTTGTGTATTGTAGCTAGTTTGAAATGAATTGATGGGAAAGGTCTTAGATGTAAGATACATTATTAATTTTAGCTTTTGAATGGTAAATCCTGACCTATCTAGGTCTAGTGAGATTTTGGTTTCAAATGATTTTAATTCCTTTTTAAATTTGTTAGTATCATCCTTTAGCGAGAAAATTTAGGAAAGTGAAAAATGAGCCGAATATTTTGATGCTGCTTTGGGATTATACAATTTAAGTTTGAAAGTTTGCCAAAGTTTACAAATCATAAGAACTTCTGCTTTTTTGCTTGCAATAAAGCTTCTGGCAATCTCAATTTTTCTTTCTCTAAACTGTGGTATTTGCTTGGTCAGAATTTTCTTTTTACATCAAAGGATGAGAATTCTCAGCTGAAGGCTATAGACTTCGGCTTATCAGACTTTGTAAAACCAGGTTTGCTCTATCGATCATTATAAACATCATCTATAATCTAATGCTTTATATCTTACGGTGTTGAATCTAGCTTCCTCTCAGTGTTTGACATAAGAATATTTCTCAATAGTTGTTCTTTTACACTCTGCACAGATGAAAAGCTAAATGACATTGTAGGAAGTGCATACTATGTCGCACCTGAAGTTCTACATAGGTGTTACAGTACAGAAGCTGATGTATGGAGTATTGGTGTGATGAAAAGCTAAATGACATCGTTATATGACTTTTTTTTTTATGATCATTTGCCGACGCTTTAATGCGTCGACAATAATTTCTATTACCAACCAAACTAACGACGCTTTCGTGCGTCGGGAAAAAGGAAAATAGGCGACGCTTTATAGCGTCGTAAATCGACGATCATTTGCCGACGCTTTAATGCGTCGACAATAATTTCTATTACCAACCAAAGTAGTGACGCTTTCGAGCGTCGGTAAAAAGAAAAATAGACGACGCTTTATAGCGTCGTAAATTGACGATCATTTACCGACGCTTTAATGCGTCGACAATAGATTGCTATTACCGACGCTTTTTGAGCCACATAACGACGCGTAAAAGAATGTGCGGTTAGGATGATAGCGGTCTTCCTAGGGTTTACTAGGTTGTTGGGGAAATAGTATAACTTCTAGGGACTACTATAATCCTAACTGCGCATTCCTTCATCCAAGGGATGAAAACTTATGAGTACAAAAAGATTTTACTCATAAGAGTATAGTAGTCGGACCATATATATATATATATATATATATATATATATATATATATATATATATATATATATATATATATATATATATATATATATATATATATATATATATATATATATATATATATATATATATATATATAGAGAGAGAGAGAGAGAGAGAGAGAGAGAGAGAGTAAATCTCCTGTACTTTCGAAAGTACTGGAGCCTCCGTTGTAGTATGCCGGTTTTTAGATTGAGCCTACCGACTCTTCTGTTGAGCTTTTTGGATGAGGAAAGCTGCGAGCATGTGTATTTTCAGTTTACAGCGGAGCTCGGGAGGTTCCGGGCTGCGGCGGAAAGCCCGAGGTCAAAAAGTGAGTTACTGGGGCACTTTATTTTATTTTATTTTATTTTATTTATTTGTTTGAAAAAGGGGATTTATTGAGTTTGGTTTCTTTTTCTTGTTGCTGTGAGGAGCTGGCAGAGGAGTTGGAGAGGGGCCTTAATTAGTGGTAGGTGGCTTAATTAATTAAGTATTTTAAAAGCTTTACCTTGCTGCTTTTGTTTATTTAAGTGCCTCCACCTCACCCCTCTCTTCTCCATCAAGCAAGCATGCAGCAGGGTCCTCTGTTGGCTTGGTGAAGCAGAGGGAGGAAGTTAGAGGAGAAAGAGAGAAAAAGGGAGGAGCCTGAGGTTTGAAGGGGACTTCGGAGTGTGGACCACCTGCTGGTTGCCGAGGGGTGCCGAGCAAGGAGCGCCCGAGGCAACGTCGAGGTCGGTGCTTTTTTTTTATTCTTTTTTTTTTATTCCCTTCTTTTTCTTTCTTTTCCTGCTGGTTGGGGCCCTCGAACTTGTTGTCCGAGGCTGGCCGAGCTGCGCGTGCCGCGCGCGCAAAATTTTGGGCTGCGCGCGGCTAGGGAAGCGGGCCGCTGCGCGGGCGCGCATGAGCGCGCGCGCAGCAGGCGCCCTGCTGCCGTTGCAGTGCAGCAGGGCGTCGGGCCGCTGGCAGCGGCCGCGCTGGCGTGTGCGCAGCGCCGCGGCACTGGCAGGGCGCCGCGCGGGCGGCCCCTGTGCCGCGGGCCCCGCGCGGCACTGCAGGGCGCCGCGCGGGCGGCCCCTGTGCCGCGGGCCCGCACGGCACTGCAGGGCGCCGCGCGGGCGGCCCCTGTGCCGCGGGCCCCGCGCGGCACTGCAGGGCGCCGCGCGGGTGGCCCTATGCCGCGGGCCCCGCGCGGCACTGCAGGGCGCCGCACCGGCGGCCCCTGTGCCGCGGGCCCCGCGCGGCACCTGCAGGGCGCCGCGCGGGCGGCCGGCCCCTGTGCCGCGGGCCCCGCGCGGCATGGCAGGGCGCCGCGCGGGCGGCCCCTGTGCCGCGGGCCCCGCGCGGCACTGCAGGGCGCCGCACGGAAGGCCCCTGTGCCGCGGGCCCCGCGCGGCATGGCAGGGCGCCGCGCGGGCGGCCCCTGTGCCGCGGGCCCCGTGCGGGCCGCGCGCTGCAGGCCGCACGCTAGGCGCGCGGCACTGCAGGGCGCCGCGCGGGTGGCCTTGTGCCGCCGGGCTGAGCTCTTTGCGCTGTGCGGCCGCACCTCGCGCCCTTTCTACGCGCGATGCGGCCCGGCGACGCGCCGCGGCGGGTGCGCGATGGGGTTTCCGCGCAACGCGCGACTTTTTTCGTCGGCGGTTGGGTTTGTACCGCCGTTTTGAGCGCGGTTTTGGGCCGTGGGTTTTTCTGACCCCTGTTTTCACCGTTTCCGCAGTGGTGACTTAGCGCTAGCTTTCTACGTGACCGGTGGTGCACGTTTTGCCGCGAGGAGCTGCAGGATCGCTTCGGGACTTTCTTCTAGCGCGCGATTGTGCGGGTTGAGCACAGGTGGGTTGTTTTATTTAAAAGTCACAGATTGCTCTACATTGCTTCGAAATGCAAAGGTATCGTGTTCCTTTTCATTATTACTCTTATCTGGTAACTGTCGAGATATTGTTCTAAATCGTTGGAAACCCCTTGTGTGTATTGATCTCGTGCCGGGGGCCGAGAAAGGGGGATTCCTGGATTTTCTAGCTATACTCCAGAGTCTCAGGGTGTTAGTAGCATTACCAGATTTAGTCGAGGGTTGGTTTTCCGACTTGATTGTGAGTAGAGTCATTCGAGTTTGTCCGATCTACTTGATCGAGGATTATAACCTGCAGATGCCGCTTGCTGAGATAGATGTGACATGATCCTTACCCGGTGGGGTCGCACCCCTCGGGTCACGCTCCGGACGCGTTGAGATATTGATACCCCTGGCCGTGCTACCAGGTGGGTACTCGCCCCTGGCCGTGCTACCAGGCGGCTACTTGAGAGAGATTGAGACCGTCGGACAGGACGCCCCACGTAAATCCCGTCCTCAAGTGGATGTGTGGTGGTGGGCAGGTGCGCTCCTAGTCGACAGGCGCAGGCTTGACTGGCCCCTATGGGCAGTCGTTGAGATTTGGTGACATGAGCGGGTGGTAGTGGCATATGTTCTTAGATGGTTTTCCTTCGAGCATAGTATTGAGGCATATAGTGGTAGATTCATTTCCAGCTTGCATATCTATCTATCTATCTATCTATCTATCTATCTATCTATCTGTTTTTGCCTCCAGCGGACTTGGTGGGCCACCGTGAGTTATGGCAGCGGTACCCACTGAGATCTGCCTTGCAGTTGATCTCACACCCGCTTCGTGTGACAGGTGTTCCTGAGGCGTCTTTTCCAGGCTCGGCTCGTGCGGAGTCCTCTGACCGAGGTAAGGGCGTCGCCGACTAGTTCCTACCCGAGTCGGCCGAGTCAGAGATAGTGTGACCTGTACCTTTTTGGTTTCCTCTTTTGTACTAGACAGTGGTACTGTACTTATGTTTTGAGAGATAGTGGACTCTTGTATTTGGACTCTTTTACTCAGTGATTTCAGTTTCTGTTTTCTTCCTTCTGCATAGCCTTTTCCGCTCTGATACTTGTGTAGCGATAGATCTCTTTGCAGGTTGGACGCTTCGTCTGTACGGCAGTTTCCGTACAGACGGCGGATCTGTTGGCGAGCCCGGGGTGTGGTTCGACCCCCGGGGCGTGACAGATTTAGGTGGTATCAGAGCCTAGGTGTATAGGTCATTGGGGACTTAGAGACCCTAGGCTTTTGGTTGGACGGTAGGATGACTGTCGTGAGAGACGAGATTGTAGCGAGAGTCCTGATTGAGTTGCAACTCCCCCAGGGGATTGGGGCGAGTGACCTTGCGTGTTTACTCGCTAAAAGTGGTTATGTCGGCTGCAGACAGCATAATGCTTTAGAGCGGGTAACATGTTTAGACTTTCGCTTGATTGGGTCGTGAGAGCTCTTTCTCTGACACTTGTTTTCCTTTTGCAGTTGCCTGAGATGCCTCCGAGACGTCGCGCGACGACGAGGGCACTTTCTATGGCTGATGACGAGCCCGAGCAACAGGAGGCCGCTCAGGGCGAGGTCCAGGAGCTACGGGCCCAGGTGGCCCAGATGTCTGAGGCGTTGCGACACCAGGAGGAGGCGGCCAAGCGCCAAGAGGAAAGTATGGAGCGGATGATGAGGTTACTTGAGCAGAGGACGTCACGAGCTGCGCCTCCTATGGCGACTTCGTCGACCTCGTCTCCGATCGCCCCGTTGTCGGAGGCAGAGCAAAAGGAGCTCACAGATCGACTATCCTACATCTCCAAGTTTCACCCTCCGCTATTTGCAGGGCAGAGCTCAGAGCCTTGGGAGGCGAAAAACTGGATTTCAGCGATGGAGAAGTTATTTGAAAACCTGTTTATCAAGGAAAAGCATCAAGTGCACCTAGCCACACACTTCTTGGAGAAGGACGCCGAGACTTGGTGGCGTCGTGTTCGGCCTGTGGGACCGCCGGGTGTACCTTTGCTGTCTTAGGCTGAGTTTCGGGCTTTGCTGCTCGGGGTCTACTTTCCCGACAGTGCAAAGCAGAAGCTAGAGGGGGATTTGCGACGGCTGCAACAGGGGGATCGGCCCCTCGCGACGTATGTTCTTGAGTTTTAGCGGCTTTTGGGTAGCGTGCCCCACGTTGCCCGGGATGAGGCCCAGAGGGTTGAGCTGTTTGAGAGAGGTCTGCATAAGGATATTTATCCGCATGTTCACTCATTTAGAGCCCAGACTTTGGATGCGGCGATTGATCACGCGCAGTGGGTTGACAGAGGATCCGTGGTTATGTCGGAGCAGGGGCTGGCGCCTGGGGCTAGTTCGGGGGAGAAGCGCCCGGCGCCAGCGGAGTTTGGACAGTCTAGCAGACCGAGGCCCCCGAGACCGCCACCGTTCCAGCCTCGGGGCCGCGGGTCGCAGAGGAGGCAGGGATCGGGGGGCCCTCGACCCCCTAGGCAGCAGCAGCAGCAGCAGCAGCAGGAGCGGAGGCGCGCTGACAGATGTGTGATATGCGGCGGCCTCGACGCACCTTCGCAGTGTGACCAGCGGCAGGGCCGGTGCTTCCACTGTGGGCAGGCAGGGCACAGAGCATGGTCTTGTCCTAGAGCGGGATCAGTCGCGGCATCCACAGCTTCGGCTCCTCCACCGCCCTTTTCGACGGGCGGGGCTTCGGCAGGGTTTGGCCAGGGGGATAGGGCCACTTCGTCGCGGCAGTCAGACAGGCGACCACCCCCGAGCGGGAGAGTCTATGCAGCTCAGGCCGAGGACTCGGGGACAGCTAGCCACGTGGTGGCAGGTATTATCCTTATCTCATCTACTCGCACTAGAGCTTTATTTGATACCGGAGCATCACATTCATTTGTCAGTAGGACTTTTGCATCCATGCATGGGCTAGAGATAGGGCCGTTAGTGTGTGCTCGTGAGGTTCAGATACCTGAGCACGTGTTACACGTGGATGAGTGTTGTTGGTCCTGCCCAGTGCAGTTGGGGCCCTGGGTTTTTCCTGTTGACCTTTTGGTCCTACGTCAGCTCCGGGATTTCGATGTAGTGCTGGGCATGGATTGGTTGACTCGCTTTTATGCCACCATCGATTGTAGAGAGAGGACTGTGACCCTTCGCGAGCCGGGACAGCAGGAGTTCATTTTTAGGGGTTGTCAGAGTACTCTTTTTGCTGCGACGATCTCTTCTGCTAGAGCTCGACAGATGATGAGCCGTGGATGTATCGCTTTCTTAGCTACTGTTGTAGAGGTGCCTATGGCGATGCCTGGGCTCGAGGACATTCCTATCGTCCGAGAGTATCCAGATGTGTTCCCTCCAGAGTTATCGTCCATGCCGCCGGATCGAGAGATTGAGTTCGTGATTGATGTAGTTCCTGGAACTGCACCAATCTCTAAGGCACCCTACAGGATGGCCCCGGCGGAATTGAGGGAGTTAAAGGCTCAGCTACAGGATCTCTTGGATCGCGGGTTTGTGCGACCTAGTGTTTCTCCTTGGGGAGCCCCGATTCTGTTTGTAAAGAAGAAGGACGGGTCACTTAGGCTTTGTGTGGACTATCGGGAATTGAATAAAGTGACCGTCAAGAACAAGTACCCACTTCCTCGGATTGATGATTTATTTGATCAGCTTCAGGGAGCTACGGTCTTCTCGAAGATAGATCTTCAATCCGGTTACCACCAGCTGAGGGTGAGGGCCGAGGATGTATCCAAGACGGCGTTTAGGACTCGGTATGGGCATTATGAGTTCACAGTGTTACCTTTTGGGTTGACGAATGCCCCGGCTGCGTTTATGGATCTGATGAACCGAGTGTTCCAGCCGTACTTGGACCGTTTCGTGGTGGTTTTCATAGATGACATTTTGGTATATTCCCGTAGCGATTTTGAGCACGAGGAGCGCTTGCGGATAGTGCTACAGCTTCTGAGAGAGAAGGAGTTGTACGCCAAGTTGAAAAAGTGCGCCTTCTGGCTTCGGGAGGTTTCTTTTCTAGGCCATGTAGTATCAGCCGCAGGGGTGGCGGTGGACCCGACGAAGATCGATGCAGTTCGGGATTGGCCTAGACCGACGACGGTGACTGAGACACGGAGTTTCTTGGGCCTTGCAGGCTACTACCGTCGGTTTGTAGAGGGCTTTGCGAAGCTCTCTACTCCCCTCACCAGATTGACCAGGAAAGGGGTAAGGTTTGATTGGTCAGAGCAATGCCAACAGAGCTTCGAGGAGTTGAAGCAGAGGTTGACTACAGCGCCAGTCCTTGCACTACCTGTCATGGGAGAGGGGTACGTGATTTACAGTGACGCCTCCCACAGTGGCCTTGGATGCGTGTTGATGCAGCATGGTAGGGTAATTGCCTTTTCTTCGCGCCAGTTAAAGGATTATAAGAGAAATTACCCTACGCATGACCTTGAGCTAGCTGCCGTTGTTTATGCTTTGAAGCTCTGGCGACATTATTTGTACGGCGAGCACTGTGAGATCTTTACCGATCATCAGAGTTTGAAATATCTGTTCACTCAAAGAGAACTCAACTTAAGGCAGCGCCGGTGGCTTGAGCTGCTGAAGGACTATGATTTGAGTATTCTGTATCATCCCGGCAAGGCCAACGTAGTCGCGGATGCTTTGAGCCGGCGAGCAGGGCAGACCTTGAGCATGCTTATTACCCAGCAGAGACCACTGAGAGAGCAGCTGAGGAGATTGGGTTTGGAGGTTGTGGCCCCTAGGGGTTCCGTAAGACTGATGTCTATGGTCTTGCAGCCCACTCTGCTGGACAGGATTAGGGAGAAGCAGAGTGGAGACCCCTATCTTGAGGGGATCAGAGACCAGGTGCAGCGTGGCCATGACGGGGACTTTTCTGTGGATGTAGCGGGAGTACTTAGGTACAGGGACCGCTACTGTGTGCCCGTGGATTCTGAGATTAGAGAGCTGATCCTTAGGGAGGCTCACTATACACCTTACACCCTCCACCCCGGGGGGACAAAGATGTATAGAGATTTGAGGGCTCAGTTCTGGTGGCCAGGCATGAAAAGGGACGTTGGTAGGTTTGTAGCTCATTGTCTAACTTGCCAGCAAGTTAAAGCAGAGCATCAGGTTCCAGCGGGCAAGTTGCAAAGCCTACCAATCCCTGAGTGGAAGTGGGATTGCATTACTATGGATTTTATTGTTGGTCTACCGAGGACTCAGAGTGGGGCTGACGCCATTTGGGTGATAGTGGATCGTTTGACCAAATCAGCCCACTTTTTGCCGATTCAGTCAGGTTGGACTTTGGAGAGGTTAGCGCAGTTGTACCTGGACGAGATTGTGAGGCTTCATGGGATACCAGCTTCTATTGTATCAGACAGGGACCCGAGGTTCACTTCGCAGTTCTGGAGGAGCTTACAGGGGGCCTTGGGGACCCAGCTTCAGTTTAGCACCGCCTTTCACCCACAGACCGACGGACAGTCCGAGCGGACTATTCAGACTCTGGAGGACATGTTGAGGGCTTGTGTCTTGAGCTTTAGTGGCAGTTGGGATCGACATCTGAGGTTAGCAGAGTTTGCCTACAACAATAGCTTCCAGGCGAGTATCCAGATGGCGCCCTATGAAGCATTGTATGGTAGGAAATGTCGATCGCCTTTGTGTTGGAGTGACGTGGGTGAAAGGAAAACTTTGGGGCCTGAATTACTTTTGGATGCAGAGGATAAAGTAAAGGTTATTCGGCGTCATCTAGTGACTGCGCAGAGCCGACAGAGGAGCTACGCCGATAGGAGGCGGCGAGACTTGGAGTTTCAGGTGGGAGATCATGTGTTTCTGAAAGTCTCGCCCGCTCGAGGGATACGACGCTTTGGAGTGCGCGGGAAGCTGAGCCCGCGTTTTATTGGACCATTCGAGATTTTAGAGCGCATCGGACCGGTCGCCTATCGGATTGCTCTACCGCCGCGATTGTCGGGTACTCACGACGTATTCCATGTTTCCGTTTTGAGGAAGTATGTGTATGATCCCTCACACGTACTGGATTCCACTTCCCTAGAGATGGATGAGGAGCTGCACTTTCAGGAGCGCCCGATGCGAATTCTTGCTCGTGAGACGAGGGAATTGCGCAATCGGGTTATACCTTATGTGAAGGTACTTTGGAGCCACCACGATGAGAGAGAGGCTACTTGGGAGCCCGAGGATCAGCTGAGGATTGCCCATCCTGATCTATTTGAGACCCCTTCGTGAGTTTGGAGCTTTTTGGATTTCGAGGACGAAACCGTTTGAAGGGGGGGAGAGTGTAGTATGCCGGTTTTTAGATTGAGCCTACCGACTCTTCTGTTGAGCTTTTTGGGTGAGGAAAGCTGCGAGCATGTGTATTTTCAGTTTACAGCGGAGCTCGGGAGGTTCCGGGCAGCGGCGGAAAGCCCGAGGTCAAAAAGTGAGTTACTGGGGCACTTTATTTTATTTTATTTTATTTTATTTATTTGTTTGAGAAAGGGGATTTATTGAGTTTGGTTTCTTTTTGTTGTTGCTGTGAGGAGCTGGCAGAGGAGTTGGAGAGGGGCCTTAATTAGTGGTAGGTGGCTTAATTAATTAAGTATTTTAAAAGCTTTACCTTGCTGCTTTTGTTTATTTAAGTGCCTCCACCTCACCCCTCTCTTCTCCATCAAGCAAGAATGCAGCAGGGTCCTCTATGGCTTGGTGAAGCAGAGGGAGGAAGTTAGAGGAGAAAGAGAGAAAAAGGGAGGAGCCTGAGGTTTGAAGGGGACTTCGGAGTGTGGACCACCTGCTGGTTGCCGAGGGGTGCCGAGCGAGGAGCGCCCGAGGCAACGTCGAGGTCGGTGCTTCTTTTTTATTCTTTTTTTTTTTTATTCCCTTCTTTTTCTTTCTTTTCCTGCTGGTTGGGGCCCTCGGACTTGTTGTCCGAGGCTGGCGGAGCTGTGCGTGCCGCGCGCGCAAAATTTTGGGCTGCGCGCGGCTAGGGAAGCGGGCCGCTGCGCGGGCGCGCATGAGCGCGCGCGCAGCAGGCGCCCTGCTGCCGTTGCAGTGCAGCAGGGCGCCGGGCCGCTGGCAGCGGCCGCGCTGGCGTGTGCGCAGCTCCGCGGCACTGGCAGGGCGCCGCGCGGGCGGCCCCTGTGCCGCGGGCCCGCGCGACACTGCAGGGCGCCGCGCGGGCGGCCCCTGTGCCGCGGGCCCCGCGCGGCACTGCAGGGCGCCGCGCGGGCGGCCCCTGTGCCGCGGGCCCCGCGCGACACTGCAGGGCGCCGCGCGGGCGGCCCAGTGCCGCGGGCCCCGCGCGGCAATGCAGGGCGCCGCGCGGGCGGCCCTGTGCCGCGGGCCCCGCGCGGCACTGTAGGGCGCCGCGCGGGCGGCCCCTGTGCCGCGGGCCCCGCGCGGCACGGCAGGGCGCCGCGCGGGCGGCCCCTGTGCCGCGGGCCCCGCGCGGGCGGCCCCTGTGCCGCGGGCCCCGCGCGGCACTGCAGGGCGCCGCGCGGGCGGCCCCTGTGCCCCGGGCCCCGCGCGGCACCTGCAGGGCGCCGCGCGGGCGGCCCCTGTTCCGCGGGCCCCGCGCGGCACCTGCAGGGCGCCGCGCGGGCGGCCCCTGTGCCGCGGGCCCGGCGCGGCACTGCAGGGCATCGCGCGGGCGGCCCCTGTGCCGCGGGCCCCGCGCGGGCCGCGCGCTGCAGGCGGCACGCTAGGCGCGCGGCACTGCAGGGCACCGCGCGGGCGGCCTTGTGCCGCCGGGCTGAGCTCTTTGCGCCGTGCGGCCGCACCTCGCGCCCTTTCTACGCGCGATGCGGCCCGGCGACGCGCCGCGGCGGGTGCGCGATGGGATTTCCGCGCAACGCGCGACTTTTTTCGTCGGCGGTTGGGTTTGTACCGCCGTTTTGAGCGCGGTTTTGGGCCGCGGGTTTTTCTGACCCCTGTTTTCACCGTTTCCGCAGTGGTGACTTAGCGCTAGCTTTCTACGTGACAGGTGGTGCACGTTTTGCCGCGAGGAGCTGCAGGATCGCTTCGGGACTTTCTTCTAGCGCGCGATTGTGCGGGTTGAACACAGGTGGGTTGTTTTATTTAAAAGTCACAGATTGCTCTACATTGCTTCGAAATGCAAAGGTATCGTGTTCCTTTTCATTATTACTCTTATCTGGTAACTGTCGGGATATTGTTCTAAATCGTTGGAAACCCCTTGTGTGTATTGATCTCGTGCCGGGGGCCGAGAAAGGGGGATTCCTGGATTTTCTAGCTATACTCCAGAGTCTCAGGGTGTTAGTAGCATTACCAGATTTAGTCGAGGGTTGGTTTTCCGACTTGATTGTGAGTAGAGTCATTCGAGTTTGTCCGATCTACTTGATCGAGGATTATAGCCTGCAGATGCCGCTTGCTGAGATAGATGCGACATGATCCTTACCCGGTGGGGTCGCACCCCTCGGGTCACGCTCCGGACGCGTTGAGATATTGATACCCCTGGCCGTGCTACGAGGTGGGTACTCGCCCCTGGCCGTGCTACCAGGCGGCTACTTGAGAGAGATTGAGACCGTCGGACAGGACGCCCCACGTAAATCCCGTCCTCAAGTAGATGTGTGGTGGTGGGCAGGTGCGCTCCTAGTCGACAGGCGCAGGCTTGACTGGCCCCTATGGGCAGTCGTTGAGATTTGGTGACATGAGCGGGTGGTAGTGGCATATGTTCTTAGATGGTTTTCCTTCGAGCATAGTATTGAGGCATATAGTAGTAGATTCATTTCCAGCTTGCATATCTATCTATCTATCTATCTATCTATCTATGTATCTGTTTTTGCCTCCAGCGGACTTGGTGGGCCACCGTGAGTTCTGGCAGCGGTACCCACTGAGATCTGCCTTGCAGTTGATCTCACACCCGCTGCGTGTGATAGGTGTTCCTGAGGCGTCTTTTCCAGGCTCGGCTCGTGCGGAGTCCTCTGACCGAGGTAAGGGCGTCGCCGACTAGTTCCTACCCGAGTCGGTCGAGTCAGAGATAGTGTGACCTGTACCTTTTTGGTTTCCTCTTTTGTACTAGACAGTGGTACTGTACTTATGTTTTGAGAGATAGTGGACTCTTGTATTTGGACTCTTTTACTCAGTGATTTCAGTTTCTGTTTTCTTCCTTCTGCATAGCCTTTTCCGCTCTGATACTTGTGTAGCGATAGATCTCTTTGCAGGTTGGACGCTTCGTCTGTACGGCAGTTTCCGTACAGACGGCGGATCTGTTGGCGAGCCCGGGGTGTGGTTCGACCCCCGGGGCGTGACATCCGTGCTTATAAGTTGTTTTCGATGATGGGAGATTTGATTCGACGATCGGCTTCATTAGACATGATTTATACTATTAAAACTATTTAGAAATTAAATTTCATAATTTTTCGACATCATTTACCAAACGATCAAAAGGTCCCAAAAATAATTATTTTAACGACCGATATGACACGTTTATAAGTTCAACTGTATAGAACAATACAAATTTGATAAAATTTTAACAGAAAATTTTACTTAACATCAAGAGTGAAATCAATACTTCCAATTTGATATTTGAGTTTTTTATCATTATTTTTTATGAGATTTTTATTTTCAACCATTCATTTTGAGGCTACACGTTCACTATGCAAATAAAGATAAAAAATTATGAAATTTGGTTTCTAAATAGTTCCAACATTTTAGATCATGTCTAACGAAACCGATCGTTGAATCGAATGTCTCATCATTGGAAACAACTTACAAGTACAGAGGCCTCCGTATTTTCGAAAGTATAGGAGCATATATATATATATATATATATATATATATATATATATATATATATATATATATATATATATATATATATATATATATATATATATATATATATATATATATACACGCCCCGAGGTCAAAACTGCGACCTGGGCCCGCCAACAGATCCGCCGCCCATACGAGATATCCCGTATAGACGAAGCGACTGACCTGCAAAAGAAACTACTACCACTATACAAATATCAGAGCGGAAAGCAAACTACGAAAATAAAAAGGGTACAACTCTAATACGATACAAATCTGATCCATACAACAGTCCATCCAAAATACAACTCTCAGGAGTAATAATACATATAGTCCAACTCCTAAAATAAAATATACAATAAAATCTAGACTGTCCAATACAATAAATCAGTCTACGGGGGTACCACTAACTCTCCAAGTGCGGGGAATGGAACTACTCGGCCATGCCTTTACCTCGATCAGAGGAAGAGGCAACAGCAGGTATAGGAACAGGAGTAGATACCTCTGCAACAACACCGCAGCGGGTGTGAGAACTATATCAAACAGTAGTTCTCAGTGGGTACCGTCTCCAAGACTACGGTCTGCCCACTAAGTCTACTAGAGGCATAAGATAACAATGCAGTAAAGTGGATAAATAACTGAAAATACTCTACAGCTATCATGCCTCTATCTATCATGCCCAAAGAATAATACTGGTGATAAAAATGTATCTACTCGATATGCTCAGTCAACCCAATCATACTGACTGTCACATAGGGTCCAGTCAAACCTGCGCCAACCTACAACCACACATCCCCACAGGGACGGGATTTACGTAGGGGGTCCCATTCGGACTGCGTCGACAAGTCGCGATAGCAAAGTAATAGGCCCAGCTCCGGAGCGACACTCGAGGGGAGCGACCCCACCGAGGAAGTATCCGCGTATCTCTGTCGAGCTCTATACGGCTCATGCAGGCTATAGTCCAATCAACGATCAATCAGATCGATAATAACCACAATCAACCACTGACAACATGAGCCGGAAACTCCACGGCTCGGGATCACCGTCTACCCACGGCTCCCTAACTCTCGTACAGATATGACCTCAGCTACCAGACTCCACTTGGCCCCCTGGCACGAGCGCAACATGCACCCTACACTACCCCGACCACTCGGCCCACTGTCCGGGCGAGAAAAAATACTATAACTAGAAAATCAATAAAAGTGTGTAGGGATGTCCACATACAAGAACTAACCCAAGTGAGGTTTCTCTACAAGTCTGGTCAACATCATGCGATAAATGATGGGGTGCTAATCAAGTTCCATAATTCCAATAATAACAAGATACATCTGTAATAGCACCTACACTAGTATGCCGAGTTCTATCATACTAGAATTAGAAATAAGTCCGCAGACTTAGAGAAAAATCCAACCCACCTGAATGCACGTGTCGTTCAGGAGTCCAAATAAGCCAAAACTGGATGAGTGCGATTGTAAGACTCGTGAAATTTAAATGCAAAAGAAACCTAAGTGGTTGTGTACCGGTGTGCAAATTGCACAGTTTTCAGAACACGATTTCCCGACTTACAGATCCGAGTCTGATCTCGATAATCTGAAATCACCAGTGCGACCGTCTCGTTGAATCGAGTAAAAATGGTATAAACAGATTTTCGATCCGACGGTCGGATTGTCCAGAAATCAGCGAAGTTACGGGTGGGACCCGCGACTTAAGTGAATTGTACCAATGAATAGTAGCCCCTGATTTAATTCCCTCGCCGGCCAACGTCGGCCGATCGACCGTCTGGAGTCCGAATATGACGATCCAGGTAGTCGATTTGAATGGCATCATCGTTCTGAGCGCTGTGGCGCCGACGAAATTTGCATTTGACGAGCCTAAAGTATCGTAAAGCGTGCTGAACTTTATAATTTACAGTATAAGATGGATTTTAAAAATTATGAAGCTCAATTTTAGCGAAGCAAAATTGCTACCTGATAGGTTTCGTCGAGCCGGACGTTGTGGTGGTGTCCCTTTTTCAGTTTGACGACCCGGTTATCTCGAAAAGTGTGAAATATATAAAAATTCACAGTATTTTGCATAAAAGCCTAATATTTGATGCTCCGATTTGCGTGCTGCTTTTTGAAGAAGGACTTAATTGCGAAACAAGTTTGCTGTGAGGGACCCAGCACAAAATACCCAGAGTTGAAGGGGGGTTTTAGCATTTTGTTACATGTGTATATATAGTATGCATTAAGGCTCCCTTAGAAACCCTAGCAACCCAAAACCCTAGACCTAGCCGTCCCACACCAGACCTTTATCCCCTTCTGCTCTCTCCACGGCTGGGACACCGCCGACCGCTGCCTCCCTTCGCCGGAAAAGAAGAAGAAACAAAGTAGAAGCCTTGATCCCGGGTTAGGTTGGAAAAGAAAGCAACAAGGAGGTTTGGATCGCTCCAGACCATATCTGGAGGCACCTCTGTGCCTTAGAGACCCAGCTCGAGGAGTCCCGGCGTCCTACTCCGTCGCGCGCCGCCGGGGGAATTCCTTTCTTCTTTCTTTGCTCCGACGAGGTAGGTTTTCTTCTTTTCTCATTTTTATTTGCCCGAGAACCCTTACAGTCTTCAACTGACATTAAGAAGATCATCTCTGTGAAGGCTGAGGCACTACCGTGCCTCGGGTTGCCGGCGGGAGCAACCTGTCGCCGGAAACCTAATATTTGGCCGGATCTGTTCCCGAGTCCCATCCAGCCGTTGTAATCGAGATCAATCACGTTAGAGATCTTCCTCTAGTCGACTGCAGCCTCTCCACAAAGTTTGAGGACCATCGGACGTGGATCGGGGCCGTACGTTGATGCCCTAGATCCGGGTTGTCTTCCTCATGGCCGAGCTCCACCGCCCGGCGCCGCCGCTGCTCCACGCCACCGTCCACCCCCTTGGCAAGCTTCACAACACCGAGAGGAGTGATCTTGTGCAAGTTTTTGGACCTAAAGACCGGCGGTTAAAAATCCGCCATTAGAGGTCTCAAGCTCGCCCGAGCTTTGTCTCCGGCCGCTGCCGCCGCTTCCAGTCGCCGGCCAACCACCCAGGTAAGGTCTCTTGGTCGAGGGCATCTCATTCATGCCTTTGCATGGGGTCAAGGAACCCTTTTCATCAAACTTCCCATTGTTCCTCTATAGGTGGCCGGGGAGCTATATTCCGGCCAACCGCCGCCCGGAGTTGTCGGCGTTGGGTCGGGAAGTGACAAAGCCACCTCTGTGAGCATCCTCCTCCTGCTGCTCGCCTCTGCTCAAGCCTAGAACCCGAGCTAACCTTGCCTCGGCCAAACCGAGATCTTGCTTTATTGGAAGTTGCACCACCTTGCTCCGGCGATCTTTCCGGCCGACCTGCCTCGCACCTGAGGTGAGCACTCTACTCTAATGACCTTCCAGAACACGATGCTCATGCTAGTTAATGGTTAAATTGGGTTATTAAGTTAGTTTGGCAATATAGCTATTGTGGTCTTAGTTTTCTTGGGGCCAACTTTGCCCTCGGACTTCTTGTCCACTCAAATCAGTGAGCACAGGTTAGCTTGCATCGAGATCTACCTACCGTAATTTACGGCTTAGTCAAAAACGTCCCGGATTGAGAGATCGAGTCGAAACAGTGCTAATTGGGTGTATTTATGCAATTTTAAAGAATACTGGGGACTAAGTTGCAAATGTGACCTTGTGGACTGCCTTGGGCAGTGTGTACTTGACCTCTAAGCTTTTTTGTTGGAGGTCCGTGGGCTCTCGTTGAGCGGGAATTGGATTTTGTTCCGCAAATCGGCTATGTTATCCCGTGTTAGCGTTGTATTGCTGTAGTGTTGTCGGGATGGGTATGAGTGAGTCTATCACTGATTGCAGTTTCTATTCAGGGCCCAGCTGTTCAGCACCAGCCTCCCTGTAGTCTAGCGGGAGTTCGGGATCTGCCTACATTCAGGTGGGTTATCTTCGGTCCGGGCTTTATCTTTTCAGCCCTCTGTTTGCTTTAGTCCAATCGGACACCTGTTCTTGATTTGGCCTTGATGATTATGCCTATATGTTTCATGTTCCTAGATGATAGATATTATTTGGACTGTTCTTGTTCATCTGCTCATCGGTACAGTAGATTTTCATGGTCTGATCATGCCTGTTGATTGCTTTCATATCCGTCATTGTTATACTACATCTATATCCAGAGATACTTGCTTTTACATTCCAGATATGCATGATAGACCTATGATTGATATACAGACATTTGCATCTCTGTGGGGATTTCCGGCATTTTGCCGATTACCCGGTCTGGTTGACCCGTGAGCTATCCCCTCTGGCTGTATCACTGGGTACGGGGAGCCCCTTGGCTGTACCGATATGAGGAAACTCTTGGCTGTACCGTTTGGTACGAGGATCCTCTTGGCTATATCAATGGCACGGGGTTGCTGTTCAGCTCGGCTAGGTGAAATCCAGTATGATTGTGGTTGGCTCGGCATAGATATCTTTGCCTGAGGTCCCCGTGACCAATAGTGGCATCGGTTGGGTACTTACTGTTCCTTTGTTGATGCATAGCTTATATTTCCATATTCTGGCATGTTTTACTATTTATTTCTGTACCCATATCTGCTCAGTTATATCTTGATTATCCGTAGACATGTTATTGATTATTTAGCTTTACCTATCGATCTATTTACTATCCGCAGATTATGGTATCCAGTAGGTACGATTAGCTATTTCTCGGCTCGTCGTGCCCACTGGGATACATGTACAGTGTATCTCACACCCCCTGGGTGACCATTTTTCAGGTCGGTCGGGTGCTGGGATGTCGGGACACGTTGGTGAGGCTGTTGCGTTAGTACCGACCCTTATGTCACCAGTATATTTTACTTTCCGCATTATGTTTTAAAATATTGTAAAATGACTAATGATGCATGCGTAGTTTAGACTACTCTGGTATTGACTGTAAGTGCTTAGCCGTGCATGTATAGGAAAGGCTCTATCCAACTGGACAGGAAATTTACTATACATGTGGCGGTCTGTCGCGCCTTGGCTGTTTTCAAACTCTGATTTAAAAAAAAGAAAAAAAAATTAAGAGGCTGTTTTTCGAACTCGGGGCGTGACAGCGATCCTCAGGTTCCCACAATTCCAACGCACCGAAAATCACTCAAAAAGTCCTCCCGGTCACCGAGAAATGAGCAAAACACTGCGGTAAATCCAAAATCAGTAAAATGACATCACTATCGCACATCAGTCTACGAAACAGTGAAATTTTACCTGATAAATGTCTTCTAAAAATTCCAGAAAAATAAAGCCGCGATCCTTGCGAAGCGTAGATGTCAATCGAGTCCTCACAAACCAAAATCCGATAACCAAGGACCGAAATAAAAATCGAACAATCTTAGCTGTCCAAAAAATTTCCATAGCAGGGAAGGGGTTCAGAGATGATCCAGAAAACCCACTAAAAACCAAAAATTGAGAGAAACAGTAAGTACGGAAATCGAAGATCTACCTCTCACGGAAATACTGCCATAGAAATCAGCTAAAAATTATTTTGGGTCTGTCCAGGGGAGCCGATGGACGAAACTGCGATGGAGAAAACCACCGGAAAAGGACACGTCGAAGCGTGCCGAAGTGGGAAAAACACCGATGTTGCGGACTCCAAAAATTCCCAAAATTCTACAAAAGGTGGAGGACTAGTAGAAGAAAAACTCTGCCAAAAAAAAATAGGGCTTCAAGACTCCCAAAATTTGAAAATGGAGAGAGGGAGTGGCTTATATAGGCAAGAGAACAATTGGCAACCCAAATTTGGCTCCACACGAAATCCGGCCAAAACAGGAAACAGCGGCGCCCGCCAATCGCGGTGCGCCGCATGTCCCGCTCCACACGACAGCGGAGAAGGCCCGCTCGCAGATCGCCGCGTGGCCCGCCCCTGCGTACGGGGCGGCTGGCGCGCGCCCAATGGCGAGGTGCCGCGTGGCGCCCGCGTTGGTTGACGCAGGCGGCCGCTAACGTGACGCCGTACGCGACGCCAATCAGCGCGCGACACGACGCTTATTGGGGCGAATCAGAGCGTGCCACGTGGCTGGCGCGGCTTTGGCTGCGCCCGGTGCACGCGCACGGGCCAGTGAACTAGCCCACTCGGAAAAATGGCCCGTTAGGCCTATTTGCCCAAAAATAGTCGATTTTCACCGTTTTCGCGCGCTGAGTGCGTTTTTGACGTCCGTTTGACGCACAACGGGCTCGGTATCCCAATAATAGGTGTTTTCTCACCACGGATCACCCGGTCAAGCCGCACAGCCGGTCCGGGACACCACAACTATACTATTAATAACACAAAGTCAATGCTGCTATTAAGTTTTTAGCCCTTGAATTAAAAGATGTGCAGTTCTGATGATAATCGTCCCCTATGGTTTAGTGGGTGGTTGGAGGAATAATATGATCTAGCGGGTGTAAATGATCAAAGTGACAGATTTAATGGTAGAAAATTTGGTAGCACCAATCACTTGGTGCTATCGATAGCATAGCAGTTGGACTATATATATATATTAGGACTAGTGTGCTATTAGAAGTATGGAGGCCTAGTGTGTTATTAAAAGCATGGAGGCCTTTGTGCTCCTAAGCTATTTTCGATTATAGGACATCCGAATATTTGATTAGCTCCTTTATACTTTGTTTAGATCAATTTTTTCGCCACTCAAAAGAGCAACACGTAGTATCTACCATTGGTCTAAGACGTCGGCCGACGGAGGGAAAAACCAACCAAAGAAGGACTTGCGATCGATCTCAGGCGCGTGAAGACACAACGCGCGACGCACGCCGTCGGCTGAAAGCATCAGCTGACAAAAGGAGCAGCCGATAAGAAGATCATCACCATATCAAAAGACTACTTTGGTTGAAGGCGACCATCAAATCACTCCAGTCAAGCGACAGAAAATGGGGAAGTCAGAGTCATCCTGCGGCTGCTCGAGCCGAAACAGGGGAGACTTCAAAAGGAAGGAGTGCGGGATTCGGACGCAAATCCCGCAATGAACCCAGAATGGCAAGCCGCGCCCAGTATTGAAAAACTTCAGGAATCACGTTCTGGCACGATAACAAGGGGACGAACCTAGACGGAGAAACAACCACTATAATAATTGAGGGTATTCGACTCCAAAGGAAATGGTTGCTAAATATCCGATAACTTCTTCCAATTTACGCCGATAATTCAAATCGGCGCCTCATAACATGATTTGAAAAGTGTATAAATACTCGAACCATCAAAGAAAAAGTGGTCCGACAATCTCGTAAGCCCGGCACCACCCCTACTCTTTTATATCGTAGGACTAGGTTAATTTTACTTTTACCGTTTTTCTAGGAGTAGTTTTTATTATAATTAGTTATCCTGTTCCTGTTACCCTATTCATCTTAATACAATTTCCACCCCACAATTAGCTCGTTAGCCTTTTGTGTTTTTATCTCACATGTGCCTCTCTATCTATACCTCCACATCTCGTCTCGGCTATTCTAGGCCGAACGGTCGCGAAAGTTACGAGAGGAGAATCCGGCCGTGCAAATCCTTTCTCGGCCCGATCGCTTGATCCATTGGCACACGACACATTCATCATCTTTGAGGGTCGATTCCAGGGGCCGATCGCGCACCGCCATTTTTAGCCCCAACAGACTTGATTTAGCATATTTGAAGTATATAGAAAATAAATTTATAATTTTTCGTAATCATTTACCTAGTTATCGAATGGGCCAAAAATAAAAATTTTACAAAAAAATTTATGGTGTAGAACTAAAATTTTCAATTACATATATTGATATTATTGTAGATAGTATAAAAAAATTTCTATCAAAATTTTAGCTGATTTAAATATTTCTATACCGTTAAACATTTAAACAACACACATCAACCATTAAAAATTATTAATTTTGACCCATTAATACCACTAGGTAAATAATAATAAAAAATTTAAAATTTATATTATAGATATCTCAAATATACTATATCAAGTCTAACGGAGCCGATCGTTGATTCAAAAATGTTATTATCGAAAATAATTTAGCAGCACGAAAATATATATATATATTCGAACTATATTGAGCTGAATACGAGTGAGGTGATCACAACTTATGTTCGACTCGTTTACTGAATGAGTCGATCCTGCTTGAGCTCATTTCGAATCGTATACCAGCCGGCTCACAAATTCCTGTATGTACAGATCTTCACAGGGACGAGGCCATATATAGGCCCACAGTGGTCATGGCCCTCCTCAAAAATTTTAAAATTATAAAAATGTCTATTCTAAATTATTATAAAAATTAAAATATTATAAATTATAAGGATTAAAATATAATTGTATTTAAAAAACTATGTTGTCTTGTTGGCCAAATCACCCGAAATGCTATGATGAACCTCCGCTCATTGTTGCGCCTCCTCCCAGCCCTCCCGCAAGGCTGCAAGGCCCGCAACAGTGCAATATGCAACTTGCCCGGTAGGCAGTAGCCTAAACATCGAGCAATATTTTAACTTTTAAATGGTAAACAAATTTTTTTCAATTTTCTTTCATATTTTGATATTTTGAAATTTTTATATATAATTTATTTTATTTTTTCAATTTTCTTTCATATTTTGATATTTTGAAATTTTTATATATAATTTATTTTATTAATAATATTTAAAAATTAATATATTTTTGGTCCTCAGAATTAAACTCTTGACTTGGTATTTGACGATATTTTTAAATTGGTAGAGAAAAAAAGTAGTTGTTATTATAGAATTTTATAAGTTGATTTAGAAGACCTTACATATAAAATTACTTTCTCATATGTTCGTTTGTATTGCTATGCATTACATTCCAGAATTAACGTTGTCTTTATTGGCACTTTTGATTGGGCAAGCGTAAAAGTTGAGATACTTAATTTTTATATTATTGAATATGCCCCATTGATGATGCCTATGTGAAATTTGTAAATTCGGAAGTATTCGGTTCTGTAAAATAGTAAAAAAAAATAATTTTACTTAAATAAAAATTTGGTAGAAATTTTTTTTTTACAATTTATAGTATTTCATTTGTAGAAAAACATAAATTTTCAACAATATTTATTTAATTAAAAAAATTATATTTATTTGATTTAATAAAATAAATAAATAAAAATAATTTTATGCAGCTTAATTTTTAGTATATTTTACGATAATTTTACGTCAAATCAAGCACAACTTAGAAAATTCAAATATTTAAGGTGTTATTAAATTAGCAACGGTGCTCACGATCCTAATTTATTTTGGTCATTGTTCTGTCAAACAAAAACAAAAACAAAAACAAAAAAACAAAAAATAAATTTCATCTAAAAATATACAAACAGTGACAACCCTTGATTTTTAACAAAAACAAAACGCACAAAAAAAAAAAAGAAAAAAAAAAAGAAGGGCTATCTACGATCAGTACCCGTCACAACACTTAATCAGACGGCCACAAATCGATTACAAGCCGTGTGGAGCAGTCAGAGCCAGAGAGCCCCAGCATCCTTCAAGATCGGAACGAGCTCACCAGAGATGTGCACGGCCATGAGCCGGTCGAGCCCGCCGACGAGCCTGCCCCCGATAAACACCGCCGGGAGCATCACGCAGCCGCCGCCGATCTCTGTAAACTCCTCGAGAATTGCGGCGTCGTCGACGGCGTCACCACCACCGCCACCGAGACCGCTATCTCCTGCGCCTGCAGCTCCGTCGGCGAACTCGCACACTGTTGGATTGACGCCCAGGCCCTGCAGCAGGCGCTTCA
The DNA here is from genome assembly GCA_029204045.2 of Tillandsia leiboldiana. Classification (NCBI taxonomy): domain Eukaryota; kingdom Viridiplantae; phylum Streptophyta; class Magnoliopsida; order Poales; family Bromeliaceae; genus Tillandsia; species Tillandsia leiboldiana. The sequence continues at coordinate 5,617,782 of CM055076.1, read as the reverse complement.
CCACGTGGCCCATGCAGCAGCCCCTCCGCCCCACCACCACCACCGGGCTCTCCGCCACCACCCTCCGAACGCCGTCAATTGACGCCGCCGCCGTCATCGCCGCCGTTATCTCTCCGTTTGACGAATCGTTTGAGGCACCGCCTCTCTCTCTCTCTCTCTCTCTCTCTCTCTCTCTCTCTCTCTCTCTTTTTCTTTTCTTTTTTTTTTAAATTTTTTTGGCGTTTTGGGGATCTCGGAGGAGGATGAGTTAAGGAGGAGCAGGAGCGGGGGGTGGGGGAGCGGCATTTATTTATACGCAAACGGGAAGTGGATGACGTCATCGTGGTCCCCGGATGACGTCACGGCAGTTACCAATACGCGCCGTTGCTACGTCAATATTGCACGCGACTCGCGTTTTGTTCTGTTTTATTTATTTATATTTTTTTGAATGATGTTTATCCTTACAAATTTTAAAATTTATTTTATTTGATAAATTTTAATTTACCCTGCGACAGTTTAATGCATTTTTACATGTCTACATAGTTTAGCGCGTTTTCACATGTTCAAAATTAATTTTATTTTTGTTTAACATTAAGATTTTATTGTTAAATAATGTATCATTAGTTGATTTTCAAAAAAGTTTTCTTCTCCTATCCTACTTGAGAATAAATTTTTTCAATGAAAAAAAATGCAGAATAATTAAATAGAATTTTTCCAACCATATGATGATAATGTAAGAATATGCTAAACCGACAAATTAAAATTTATTATTATTATTATTATTATTATTATATATTCATCTAAAGTTTTAAAATATGCAAATATATTTCTATCTATCAACTATTATTTAATTTTTTTGGGACTTATAACCGATAGTGAATAACATTAAAAAGTAGAGTAAACAAAATTAAATTACTAAAAATTTGTAAATATAATAAAAGTTTATTTTAATCAGTCAACTGAAATATATATATATATATATATTTCCGGACTTTGCTTCTTTACATAGTTATATTAAAAAAATGTAACTTTTATATAGAGATATATAATTTTATTATTTTATAAAAAAAGTAAATACTATTAGTACATTATACTATTTATTTATGCTACATTTGATTAGGATATAAATAAGAACAGCTTATTTTTCATATATCTATATATATATAACTCTTAAAATAAGTAGGATCAAGATTAATTTTATATTTATTTGAAAATTGAATTGTTTCTTAAAATAAGAAAAATAACATTTCAATAGTTAAATTATAATAGTAAAAATAAAAATAATTATAATTTAAAAATAATAATGTTTTATCTAATTAAATAATAATTTAACTTATTTAATTAATTATTGTAGATAATCCTAAATTTTAATTAATAAAATAATTAACAATGAGTATTATTAATTAATAATTTATTTAATTGCATATAATTTAATAAATTAATAAAATAATTAGTTAATTATTTAATAGTTAGATAATTAGTTAATAAAATAATAAATTAAATTAGTCAAAATATTAAATTAATTAAAAAAATAATATAATAATTAAAATTATATATTTACTTTAATTAAATTTGTTCTTCAATGAGAACAAATTTGTTTCAAAAAATATGATGAAACTGTGGTTTGAGACTTACATCAACCAGAATTGATTTTGTTTTCCAAACAAACGTGTTTGAAGATAATGAATTTATTCCAGGCTTTATTAAATAGAATATATATATATATATATATATATATATATATATATATATATATATATATATATATAGCGTAGGGCTACTATGCTCTTATGATCAGTATAAATACCTTTATACTAATAAATTTTTCGCCCTTAGATAAAAGAATGTGCGGTTAGGATGATAGTGGTCCCCCTAAAATTTACTAGGTTGTTGGTGAAATAGTATAAATCCTAGGAACTACTATAATCCTAACCGCACATTCTTTCATCAAAGTGATAAAAACTTATGAATACGAAAGGATTTTACGCATATGAGTATAATAGCCGAACCTTGTATATATAAAGAGAGAGAGAGAGAGAGAGAGAGAGAGAGAGAGAGAGAGGTCCGGTTATTATGCTTGTAGTAGCACCAAATAATTAGTGCTTGTAAATTTTTTACCGTTAGATTTACTATTTTGATTAATTCCACACCTTAGATCATTCTATTCCATTAACTACCCACTTAATCCAATAAGCCATTATCATTCTAACCGCACATCTTTTTATTAAAATGCTAAAAACCTACAAATACGAATGACTTTATACTTTTAAAAACATAGAAGCTCAATTATATAGAGTTTGGCTATTAAACTATCGATAGTACAAATCATTGATGCTATAGGTTTTTAGTCCTTGGATTAAGAGATATGTGATTAGTATGATAGTAGTCCCCTATAGTTTAGTAGGTATTTAATATAATAGTATAATTTAAAAAATAAAAATAATCACATGAATAGATGTAACGGTAAAAACTTTAGTAGCATTACATATATAGAAATATATATATATATATATATATATATATATATATAAAGAGAGAGAGAGAGTCCTGCTACTATACTATCGATAGTGTCAAGTATTTAATGCTATCAAGTTTTCTGTCCTTAAATCAAATTCTTTAATCATTTTCAATCGTTAGATTTTATTATTTTTCCAACCATCCATTAAAATCAAAGGGTCCACTATCATCTCAATCCTATATTTTTTAATCCAGGAATTAAAAATTTAATAACACTAATAATTTAGTATTATTAATAGAATTCCAACCTAGCGCGCTCTCGCTCTCTCTCTCTCCCCCCTCTCTCTCTCTCTCTCTCTCTCTCTATATATATATATATATATATACTAATTTTATAAAACAATTAGTAAATAATTTTTATCGAGTGTGAACGTGTGGTATTTAAGGTGTATATATAATTTTATTTTATTTTTTTTGGATGACGTGAGACACGCGCTGGCTTGGTTGGGGCCCACAGTGCTCTACATAAACGCGGTGGTGAAGCGCTGGTGACGTCACGCGTTAGGCGTTATTGGTTGGGAATTTTTTCCGCGCTGTGAGGTGGACAGCAAACGACGAGGGAGCGTGCGTGACGTGTCCACCTAAGAAGTTGAAGCTGCTGCGAAGCCGATTTCTAATCTGAATAACATGTACAAATTACAGTACATTTTCAAATACATACGTGAACTTTAAGAAGTGATTAAATTTTTTCTTTTTTTTTTTTTAATTTACAACTTATACCTTAAAAAATAATTTATATCTTTAAAATAAAAAAAATGTTATGTTTAATGACAAAATATTCAAGCTAAGGCAAACCAAACAAGACAATTTAAATTGGTTTATTTGGTTTTCGACAACCAAACCTAAACAAATTAATACACTTTGGTTTGATTCAGTTTTGTGAATAAATTTAGTTCAATTTGGCTTCGAATACTTTCAACCTAAAAATTTAATTTCGATTATAAAACTTTTTAAAAATTAAATTAAAATAAAATAAATTAAATTAAATTAAATCAAATTAAATGGAGGTCATCTGTTTGGCGTTTGGGAAAAGGTAGGAACATGTTTATTCAACATTAGTTAGGGACGGAGAGGACGGAGAGGGGGGATTCATTCATTCATTCGTGCTTTCAATACAGCATATGGGACGGAGAGGGGGGATGGGGGTGCCCACCGATTGTGGAAGGGTACCAGAAAGTGACGTCACGTAGGACTCAGGAGGCCACGTCACGTTCGGATCAATTTGCGTAAGCGTCTTGGAATTCGAGCGTTTGGAGAGAACGGACCCCCACTTCCTGTCTTCGTGACACGTGGCTACATTCTTGCATTTTGTAGGAATAAATATTTTTTTGTGCTCCTGGTTTAAAATGCATATTTTATTTCATCTTCAAATAAATATTTATTTACTGATTATTTTACAGTAATGATTACAATTAATTTTATTCTAAAATAAGAGTGTAAAATATACTCCTCAAATAAAATATACAGATAGTATTTATTCTTTTTAGGGGTTTCTCTGCGGTGGTCGGTATGATTTTCCAATGGAATGTTATTCATCAGTTTTTTTATTAAAATATAAATTTTTCGTTCATAAATATTATTTTTTAAAATATTTAAAAAATTATATTTTTATTTTTTAAAATATTTAGATATATTACGGGGAGTGCTATGACTATAAAATTAAATAAAATAATTATTATTTTTTAAAATTTTAAATTATTAAAAAAAATAATATTTAGTCTTTATATATTTTATATTCAACACTCAATAAAACGGTCAACGCCGCTTATATATTTTAGGGGCAATTTTCTACATACCCCTAAAAATTTTTCTATTTTCAGATTTACTCCTCTTAGAAGGCTAATATTAAAACTACACTTCTTACGTTCCAACTTCTTTCCAAAATACCCCTGAAGTTAAACTCTGTTAGTGTACCGTTTGGAACTGCCGTTATCTGTGTGTAATTACTATTTTGCCCTTTCAAATATACCCTAAACCCTAAAACCCTAAACCCCTAAACCCTAAAACCCTAAACCCTAAACCCTAAACCCTAAAACCCTAAAAAATCCTAAACCCTAAACCCTAAACCCTAGAACCCTAAAAAATCCTAAACCCTAAACCCTAAAACCCTAAACCCTAAACCCTAAAACCTTAAAAAATCCTAAACCCTAAACCCTAAACCCTAAACCCGGGCAAAATAGATATATCTGATAGTTTTCAACTCCGATTATTATTTAACTCTAGTTTAACCCTTGTTAACTTAACAAAGGGAAACGGTAGGGGTATTTTTAATAACGGTGGAACGTATGAAGGGTATATTAGAAAGAAAAAAATAAGAGGGGTAAATAAAATATTTCTTCATATTTCAGGGATACACAGGCAATTATCTCTATATTTTATATTCAAAACTCAACAAATCTCGACGTTTATATTTTTTATATTCGGTACTTTCAATTTATAATGTTTATATATTTAATATTCAACACTCACAAACACGGTGCATATATATTTTATATTTAACACTCTCCAAACTCTCTCATAATATTTATATATTTTATATTCAAAACTCGTACGATAGTTATATATTTTATATTGAAAACTCAACGAGTCTCGACGTTGATATATTTTATATTTAACACTCTACACTCCCCAACGGTGCTTATATATTTTATATTCAAAATTTTTCGTTTATATCTGGACACCTCCTATTCTGATACTATATTAAATAATATGAAACAACCGTTAATTATTCTCCAAAAATTTTCTATTTAACACTTTGCACTTCCCAACGGTGCTTATATATTTTATATTTGAAATTTTTTCTTATATTTGGATACCTCCTACCATTATACTATATTAAATTATATGAAACAATCGTTATTTTTCAAAAGTTTTCTATCTCTACAAAGTTTAATTTTTCATATTTATTTTTTCAAAAGTTCTAAATTGTTTATATATATTTCTGTGATTTGCTACTATTAGCTCACTATTTATTTTTTAACAGTATATAAGTAAAATGTCAATTTTACTGTTTCAAATATGTCCCTCCAAAAGTCCTTGGAATAGTGTAAGAATGTCTGAAAGTTTAACTTTTCATATTTATCTTGAATATGTCCCTCCAAAAGTTTAGCTTTTTATATTTATTTTTTTAAAAATCCTAAATTATTTATATATATTTCTCTGATTTGTTATTGTTAGCTCAATATTTATTTTTTAACGGTATATAAGTAAAATGTTAATTTTACAGTTTCAAATATGTCCTCCAAAAGTTCTTAGAATAGTGTAAAAATGTCTGAAAGTTTAACTTTTCAAATTTATCTCGAATAGAAAGTATATCCCTATAAAATTCAACTTTTCATATTTATCTTTTCAAAAATTTTAAATTATTTATATATATTTTTCTAGTTTGTTACCGGTAGCTCACTATTTATTTTTTAATTAACAGTATACAAGTAAAATGTTAATTTTATTGTTTTAAATTTGCCCCTCTAAAAGTCTCAATGGTTAGAATAGTGTAAAAATATCTAAATAGATAAAAAATAAATTTACCTTACTAACTAACTAATATTAAGTATTTAACCTATAGTTAATTATATTCTTTTTACCGATCGACATTGACGATATGAATAAATATGAATAACTTAAAATTTTTAAAATGATAAATATAAAATGTTACACATTATAAAGATATATTTACTATTCAAAATATTTACAGAAATTTATATTAAATTTTTTTTTATTATTATTTATAGTTTTATTCAAAATAAATAAAATTAAAAATATTTTTTTGATAATTTTTTAGCAAATTAAGACAAATTAAAGAAACCATTTCCGGCATCTTGCTCTATTTTATTTTTAGCAATCATGGCAATTTCCGCACGGATAATTTTTTTTCCAATTTTTGGCCTCTTCTTTTCATCCCATAATTAGGAAAGAGCAATGTTATCTATATATTTATTTATGGATGTATATTTTATATTTCCATCTATTTAAGAATGATAATTTTTTTACTCATTATTTAAAAATAATAAATAAAATTTATTTTATTCTTAAATAAATAAAATATAAAATATACACTTTTTTTGAAATATACATTAAATATTTTATATTAGAAAAACTCTATAATAAAAATACATTTGCGTCCCTACTTGCGTTGAGATAACCGCCCTTGCTCATGTACCGTTCCACCTCTCATCCGATTTGGATTTTGTTACTACAAATTTTAGACTTTTTCCTACTATGTTCATTTTTAGCTAATTTAGAGTTAAGGGTATGTTTCTTTCTGTGAATTTTGGAGGGTTAAACGCGCGTAATGTCACAAAAATCATAGGCATAAGCGAAGATAGTCAAGTTTGGGAAACTCATAAAATTCTCACTTCTCGACTTTTCACTATCAAACAACCATTAATTCTATATCTCCTCTGTCTCATAATTTTTTAAATTATTTCATATTTATCATACATCTAAACATAACTATTGAAATAAATTCTAGCTAGGCTAATACTGGATGGACTTAGTCTACCACATTTCTTCGTAACTAAAGAATTCTTATTATTGTAACGATCCGATCCATTAGTAATAATAATATGTTGGGCCCAAACTACAGTCAAAAATATTTAAATTCAGTTATTATTATTAGTGTCCATATCTCATATATAGTCAATCATAATTTTATTTTCATCCGATGTAGAAATATTATGGTGTCACAAACTCCTGACGACACAGTCTAAGATCATCCGACGATGTGAGACTTATCTCGCTAACCTTATGATCTAGATTCAGACTCAACCGAGACTCGTCACACACTTCCGACTGGTGATTGGCTCCGATACCCAATATAACTGTAATATCTGTAATTTAAATTTCAAGTTTTGACTCTTTGAATTTGAAATTCAAATTAAGTTGGAATTTATTCCGAAACTTAAAGAGGGTACCAATTTCAGCTTAATAAAATTTATTTTCTCAAAAATTTTATCACCAGTGTGTTGGTGAATCAGCACTGAAGGAAGTGGTCAAGTCAGTTTTTGAATTTATTTTGCTGGTTGCACGGAGAAGCGTAAAAAATAAAACTTTATGGAAAAACGGTAAAAAGTTGAGTTTTTTTCGTAAAACGACTAATTTATTAATGTGGTGAAATCTTTGGAAGATAATATCGTCACTTGGACGACGACGTTGAGCTAAAGACAGTGACGAGATCGGATCTCAAATCCGATATCCAGATCTCCTGGATTTGTACATTTTGCGAGAAAATAAGACCGAAAATCTCGATTTTGGTAAATTTGAAAACGTCACGATGATTTCCCTTTGAAATTCGTGAAATCGATCAAATTGGGGTGAGTTGGCGTTGGGCATGCTTTTCGAGAAATTAAATAAAAAATTTGGAGTTTGGGATAAAAAGATAGGCTAAATATCACGTTGGGAACGTAAGGGTAATTAACGAAATTGTTTTAAAAGAGCGATTTTAGGTAAAATTAGGGTTCCTTAGCCCTAATTCCTCCTAATCTTTTTTCCCTTTCTCCTCAACCGCCAGCCTCTCCCCTCCTCGTCCGTACGCCGCCATCGCCTTTGCCCTCGCGCCAACGAAGCCGGAGTCGTAGAAGACATTGTTGGGCCTTCCTCCCTGTGCTTTCGGGCGCCTAAACCCCCCGACCTCCCTACCAGCCGCGTGCCGCACGCAGAACCTATCACATGCGTGCATGCGGGTCGCGCCGCCTCAGCCCATGCGGGGCTCTCCCTCGGCTCGGCCACCCTCGGACGCCCCTACACTGGAACTGGGCGCCCGCCCTATCCAGGCAACGCGCCCAGCCACGCGTGCCAGTGCGCGCTGCGCCTTGGGCCCAGCCCGATCTGGCCCAGGTTGGTGTAGGTGGTGCTGCGCCGCCAGCCAGCGCCCCAACCTCCATTCCTGAGCTTTACGGGGGCCCCATTTCCCTCGTGCGCGCCCAGAACTTGAGCTCTCTCCTTCCCTCTCTCTCTTGGGCTCTCTCTGGCAAAGACCTCTCTTCGCCTCTGTTGGCAGTTGTCGTGGCTGATCCGAGCCAACCCGTACTCTGTCACGGACAACGCAGTGACGCCGTCGAGTTCTGTAATCGCCTCGGGTTGCGCATTTGACTGCGTCACCCCCGACAATGTTAGATTTTGGCATTTGGCTTGACCCGGAACGCTTCTCAGCTATTGCTTTCACTCCGGACAGCGAGCGCGGTGTTCAACACGTTGAGATCTATCCATCAACGCTGCCCGTTCACCTCCGAAGCTCGCGATTTTCGGTAAAAAGCCATAATTACCTATTTTTCCCTATTAAATTGCATTTATTAGAACGTTTAGGAATCCAAATGCAATTTGGCCACACGGGCTGCCTCAGGCAATGTGCACGGACCCTCTGTACTATTCATCTGAGATCCACACCCTTCGTGGAGTGTAATTTGCATTCCGTAGCCGAATTTGGCAATTCCGGGAACCCATTTCAGCGTAGTCACGGACCCTCTAAAGTAGTTTGAAGATTCCGGGAGTGTTCCGGGAAAATTTCAAAAATTTCAGGTGGGTTCTAGGAGCCCGGTTAAAAGAACCGTTGTTCCGACGCTTTTGGGACTGTGAGGTAAGTAATCTGAGTCGTAGAGTCTAGTCTTGTCTTGGTGGATCTTTTGCAGGTTTGGTCATCGACGGAAGCATCGTGAGAGTTAGGTGCTTCGCCCGATTCAAGTGGCTACTTCGATCTGAAGTCGGTACAGTGGTGGTAGCTCGGTGATGTTCTTTCTTTCCTTTTTGCTCGCTATACACATCTTGCATGTTGAGCACACATCCCCACTTGACTTCACGTTTGATTGCTCTACTGTTATTCTCTATATGTTCATCGTGACTTAGTAGTAGATCGGTAGTTGATTATATGTTATCATCAGTTTTGTTTGACCTGTTTGGTTGGTATGACATACATATGTGAGATTGGGTGTGTCACGCCCCGAGTTTCAAAAAGCTGTCTGATTTTTTTTTTTTTTTTTTTTTAAAAATCAGAGTTGAAAACTTTGGAACCCGGAACGTGGACAGACCGCCACATGCACAGGAAATTCTTTGAGAAAACGGACAGAGTTTTCCCTATACATGCACGGCTAGGCGAGTACAACAATTAATCAGAGTAGATACAACAGTAAACATAACCATCTACTCTATTACAACCATAAGGTTTAACATAGACATAAGGCATCCACAATCCTAGATATCCACAACTACTCAAACATCCACAGTTCTAGATATCCACAACTATTCATGATCATAGTAAGTAAATAAACATAAACTATGGAACTAAAACTGGAAATGTCGTAAGTTGCCAAATGAGGCAGGCGAAAGGGCCGACTCTAACGTAGTAGCTCTTCAAATCGCTCTGATATCCCAACACTTGACTGACCTGAAAAAATAGTCATCCAAGGGTGTGAGATATAACATAAATGTATCCCAGTGGGCACGTCGGGCCGAGAAATAGCATGTCGTACCTACTGGATACCATAATAAACGGATATAGAAAAAGCTGAATGTAATCTCAAGGCTGGATAACAAGATACTGAACTGAAACTAAACAAGCTGAAGTGAAAGCAAATGTAAAAATAAGGGTACTCGAATATATAAGCTAATCATGCTGTAACTGGCAAATCCAACAAACAGAGCTGATCATGCTATAGAGCAGAGCTAATGTGATAATCAATATCTATCAATGCTACAAATAGAGAATGCTGAAATTCATGTGCCGGTCATGCTAAAAATACTGAAACAATCAACATAGATGAATCATGCATCAACAAGAAGTAGAGAACCCAACCACCTGCCACTATTGGTCAGGAGGACCTCAGGCTAAATACCACCTGTACACCAATATGCTAACATAACCCTCTGGCCTCACAGGTCGCTATGACCACTTTACCGGTAAAGTACACCACTGTGGGGGATCAGCCCGCTAGTGCACGTGAAAGTACAACTGGCTCTGCGGCGATCATAATGTTGATGCACAAGCTCATGGTCTAAAGACCAAACACACGACATAAAGCCGGAAAATTTCTATCGGGATGGTGAAAGCTGTAATAATCACGAATGTTGTATAACTGAATCTGAACAACAGAAACTGAATATTTAAACTGTAAAACTGAAGCTGAATAACTGAACTGTACTCCTATTCTATCATGCAACATAGAACAAGAAATGCTAATATAACCAGGCTGGTGACAAAGCAAACATGGTATATATCAAGCTGTATATATAGATATACTAATGCTGAATATGAAATCATAGCGAGAAACTAAACTGCAAGATCGATACTACATAGTTATACACAATGAATGCTGGAATATAAGCAAGTAAGAATTCACTGTAAGATCAATGCCACATAGCTATATACTTACTGAATTCTGGAATACAAGCAAGTAGGAAGCATAACTGGAAGATCAAGGTTAACAACAAAGAGAAGGGTCCGACCTACCACGGTACCCATAGGGCCGAAATGATAAAGACCGGACCGAAGATAAACTCACCTCAGGGTAGACGATCGCGGTAACCGCTGGATGGCTCACGTACTGGCGACTGATTGCTGGGACCTGAATCATAAACACAGGTTAGAAAATAGACTCTCACATACCCAACCCACTGACTCACTGAGTGTAAACAAGCTAAACGGGGAACTTCGATGAAGTCCCGAAATTTTTCGAAATTTTCGGAAATCCGTTGATCGATCAACTTTGGTCCAATCAGTGCCTACAGATCTCTGAATCTAACGAAACTTGACATGCTGCCCCAGAACACTTCACTGAAGACGTTCGGACATACAAACTCCACTAGGTGCGACTCTATACTCAACCGGTATCATAAACATTAAAACATCACCGAAAAAGCCGATTTCGGCTCCGGAAGTCGCCAACGCTAAACCGAGGACACTGGGCCATTCAGGATAGCATTGAGAACAGCCGAGAACTAGCATCAATAATTATTCACCGCAATTCCTCGAATTGCGTGATTAATGCCGAATCGCCGTTAAACCGACGATTTTATCGATTTACGGTTCGATACCCAATTTCCGCTCAACGGAAAGCATCGGATCTCGAACGAAAAGTTTGGAGATCATGTGCACGCTGCCCAAATCAACCAATATGGTCAAAATTGCATTTAGGCCCTTAGGGTTTCATAAAACTGCATAAATACATGTTATTTGATGCTTTTAAAGCTCGCATTTCTTTTCCAAATACCTTTGAACTGATCCGAGGCCACCAGTAGGTGGGCCTCGATGCGCTGAACGCCGTGCTCACCATTTGGGAGTAGTGCGAAACCCGAGGACAACTTTGGGTCCATATACTATGCAATTAGGCTCAAGTTGCCAATTTTCATACTTACACTTGACCAAACCCAAATTTAGGGTGAGCATCATGCTTAGTAGGTTGAAGAAACTCAGAGGCTCACCTTGAGGGTGCAACCAACTTGCTGGAACAGTTTAAGGGTCCATAATGGCCATTGTAGAGCTTGGTATTCAAAATCACTCAATCCCATCAGTCCATCTTTGGACAGAGGTGAGCATCATGCTTAGAGAATGATTTGGATGCTAGGGCTCTCACTGGTGCAGCCAAAACACTGCTGGATCACTATAAAAGCCAACCTAGACTACACTAGGGCCCAACATGTGGGAATCAACAGTCTACTCAGTCATTTGCCAAAATAAGTTTGGCAGCGAGCTCTAGGGACTGAGGAGAGTTGAGGGCTCACTTCTGGACACTTGCTGGATGGCCAGAACCAAGGATGGAGCAAGCTCGGCAATGGGTACTTGCATCACCATGGCTAAGAACACAGAACCAGTATTCTGGAGCAGATCTTGAGCAAGAATGGTCTCTACCCACTTGGGGGCATTGCCAGGATCTTTGCCAGGTCGGCCGTGAGCGCGCGTAGGTGGCGGTTGGCCGGAGCAAGGTGGTGCGGCCAACCATGAGCACCACTAATGGCGAATTTTCATGCATAGGGTTCTAGGTCCAAGTTAAGGTCCAGAGTGCTTGTCCTTGATACGGTGAAGCTTCCGGGAGCGATGGCCCGCGGTGGCGGGCAGCGGATGGCCGGCGGCCATCATTGCAGCCAACCAAGCACCATTAATGGTGAAGCCGCGAGCAGGGGCCAAGGGTTACATGCATGCAAGTGCATGCATGGGGCTGTTTCGGTCATGTGAAGGTTTCTGGGTGGGTGGCCGGGGATGGGAGGCGACGTCGGCGCCAGAGCAGCAAGCTCGGCCGAGCCCTCACAAACCCGAAACTAGGGCACGTGATGGCGGCCACTACAGTGCACCAAACCTCCTCCAATTTAGTGGAGAGAAAGAACAGGGCCAGAGAAACGTGCTCATTATCTTGTTTCCCGACCAAAAGCGTCGCGAGCGGCGGTTGCCCGAGGTGGAGCCCATCTAGGTTTCCGGCGGTGTAACTTTACCGCCGGCAAACCAGGCCTTTCCCGGCCACAAGGTCGGGATGGGGCAACTCCCTAGGGTCTATAGATCCTACTGCGCGGGTCTCGGGTCCAAGATACCGAGAGATGAAGAAGCCTCACCTTCGCCGGAGTTGGAGAAGATGGGTCGAAGCCGGTTAGCTCTTCCCGGCGTCGTGCGGCCACGGGTCGCACCCGGATCCCCTAGGCTCGACTTTTGGAACTAGGAAGATGACTACAGAGGGGTCTGGGCACAAATCCAAGAACTTCGGTGCAGTCCCCCACTCAAGAGCTCTCTTGCTTTTCCGACGATGGGGGACGGCGGCCGGCGATGCTGGGGCTCGGAAAAGACAGTGGAGGAAGATGAGAGGTCGGGGCTGAGGCTGCGGTTACAGGGATTTGCGGCTAGGGTTGCAAAGAGCAACCCTAGATTGCTATATGTATACTTGGTAACAAATTGTTGTATAGTCCTCCAATTCTTGGTATTTTGGTTTGGGTCCCTGGTTGTAAGTGAAAAACACAGAGAAGCCCCTCTCCGAACAATTTCACTGAATTTGGTCCATAAAATATTGGACATTTTCACAAAATACACCAAAATTTGTTGTATTTCATGCTTTTCGAGGCACTAGGGTCGTCAAACGGAAAAACGGATACCACCACAATGTCCGGCTTGACGAAACCTATCGAGTAGTGATTTTGCTTCATTAAAATCGAGCTTCGATAAATCTAAAATCCATCTTATACAGTAATTTATACTGTCCGGCACGCTTTACGATAATCTAGACTCATCGAACACAAATTTTGACTGCGCCACTGCGCTTAGAACGTCGACGCCATTTGCATCGACTATTCGGACCATCAGATTCGAACTCCAGACAGTTGATCGGCCAACGTTGGCCGGCGAGGAAATTAAATCAGGGGTTACTATTCACGACTTAAGTCGTGGGCTCCACTTCATTCTTCGCTATTTTCGAGACGATCCGACCATCAGATCGAAAATCGGTTTGCACCTTTAATCAATTCGACAAGACGGATCTACTGGCGATTTTAGTTTTTCAAGTTCACGCCCGGATCTGTAAGTTGGGGGACAGTTTCTCTAAAAACTGTACAAATTTGCACTTTTGGACACATAATTTCTCAGAAACTATATTTTAATTTCATATTCAGATTCGAATTTATCAAATTCCAATTTTGAATTTTTCGAGTATTACAGGGTGACCTTATTGGTCTATACTTTTCCTTATGTACTTATTGTCGGCTATTTGCCGATGGGGGACTATTGATCATATTGCATTGATCGTCACAACTTATTTTTGTGCATTTCGTGTACACCAGCGGTTTGGCCACCGTAAGGGTGTTCTTTTTTGGATAAGTGGTCGTACTTCCGACCCGTGAGCCCTATGTAGTCCCTGTTAGGATTATATGCCAGGTTGAGCATAGCGTGACATTTGCCTAAGGTCTTTTGACCAATATGATGGTTGATTGGGTTATACATTTAGATTATCTGTCCGATTGAGGCATACATTTTATTACAGTAGCGGTAGTTGTTCATAGAGTATTTCCTTTCTTTCCTGTTATATTACACTACTGTAATATTACCATATTTCATACCATTGTTATCTTCTGGTTACTAGTGAGTACAGCTCGCATTCGTTGGCTTGCGGTACCCACTAGTAGACCCTAGATAGTTTCTCACTACCCCCAGTTGCAGGTGCTGCGGGAGGTGACGGTCGGGGCGGTGCATGAGGTATAGCTAGCGAGCTTAGAGGTCCCGAGGATTGTCTTCTTTCTCAACTTTGGATATTATCTTTTGACCCTTTTATTACTTGTGGAATAATCTAAACATTTTTGTAGTTCAGTTATGTTTGAGTGTTTGGATGGGTTATTCATTTGAATTAATAAATTTGTGGATTTATATTATCATGATCTCGTAGTTTTATGCAAAAATATTTTTATTCCTCGTGGTAGCTAGTTTTCAAAGGACTATTTTCATGTGGAAAATGGTTTTCAAAAGAATTTTGGTTTCCATGATATTATTAGATTTCAAAACAAAGTTTCCGGATGGAAAACACTTTCAAAAGTATAGGTATGATTGATGAAGTGTGCATTTGCATCATCTGCGGTAAGGACGTTGTAGCGCATGTAAAGCATCATGTTCTAAGGATCATTTAGATGATTATGCATCTTCTGTGATTGCGGTGATTGTGTGTGAGTTGAGATTGGTGGTTGTGATAATTATATTGTGTATGACGCCGTGCAAATAAAGAGAATGTTTTGTCCGTGTGAACAGAGGGTTACTTATTGTTGAGACCAAAATTTTTCGCTACTTAAGGGAGTGACACGTGGCGCCAACTATCGGCTAAAGACATCAGCTGATAGAAGAATGAGTCAACAAAGAGGGACTTACTCTTGATTAGGACCGATCTTAATCTCGAAAGAGACAACACGTGACGCACGCCATTCGGCCAAAGGCATCAACCGATAGGAAAAGTGGCCGAAGTAAGAAGATCATCGCCGTATTCTGGATCGATTCCGACTGAAGACGAAAACCAGACCGCCCAGTCGAGTGACGAAGAAGTCGAAGTCAGAGTCAATTCTCAGCTGCTCAAGCCGAAGAATGAAAGACTCTGAAAGGAAATGGCGGGAGATTTGGGCGCGAATCTCGTAACTGACTCCGAAACGCCAAGCGGCTCTCAGCATTGGAAAGCGCCGAAGATCACGCTTCGGCGTGCTAATCAGGGGATGAATTTGGACGAAAAAATATCTACTATCCTATTTGAGGAAGTTCGACTCAAAAGGGAGTGGTTGAGGAATTTATGACGATTCTTCCCAAATCACGTCGATTATTCAAATCGGCGATTATACGCATGGTTCGGGAGTGCATAAATATACAAACCATTGAAGAAATAGAGGTCTTGCAACCTCGTAAGTCAGGACCCCCCCTGTTTTCTCATATATTTATTGATTTTCTAGACAGATTTACCGCATTACCGCATTTTTAATGAGTAGATTAATTATAATTAGCTACTTGTTATATTTGTAACCCCCTTTTTTCCACTCAATACAATCCTCATAATCGGCTCCTCAACCGTTTGTTTTTTTGGCACATCTTTGCCTCTCTCTCAATCTCCATATTCCGATTCGGCTATTATAAGCCGGATGGTCGCAAGAGTTTACTGAGAATAATCCGACCGAATAGATCCCTCCTCGGTCTGATCGCTTGATCCTATTGACATGCGGCACATCACATCCAGAGGGTCAACCATCCATCGGAACTGATCGACGACCGACATTTTCGGCCCCTACACTTATATTTGTGGCGGGTTTTTTCATTCCGTGGGAAATTCGTTTTTCTTAATCAACTATGAATGAAAGAATAAATATGAGCCAAAAATTCGTTTCTTTCTTGATCCGCTCTAAATAAAATGATAAATATAAGTCAAAATAAAAATTAAATTAAATTATTTTAAATTTTTTTGTTCAGATAATAAATAAAACATAAGGTGAGAAATTCCTCCCACTCTAGGACCTGCCCTTTGTATTCGTGATTGAATCAGTGTGAATTTTGATTTAATAATATTTTTGAATTATTATTTAACCTAAAGTTTTAAAATATGTTTATCCAACATAAAAAAAGATAATACTAATAATAAAGAAAAGGCAAATGCGTTGCATGTGGGTCGGTTTGATTTTGCAAGAGTGGACGGTGGAAAGAGAAAAGAGACACCCAGCCAAAAAGAAAGAAAAATAAATAAATAAATAACAACGACGACTGGTCAATGGTGACAGGTCAACGCTGCGATGACCAATGCGCATTTGCGCAACCTGTGGAGTTTTGAGAAAATTAAGTTTTGAAAAAAATTATATTATCTTACGACCACGTCAGCTGCAAAACACGCTTTCCCTCGTGTGGACCCCTCACAATAAAGTTTGACTTGTCAACCATGAGTAAGCTAATGGACATACTTATCAATCATAATTTAATTAGATTTTCTAAAAATTTTAATGAACTAATTATTTTGATTTATTTTCACATTTTATTTACCAATTGAAAATGCTTTAGATCAACAATTATTATTATACTGCATAATTCCTTATATTCTCAATAATGATTTGGTTTCATCCAATGTTGGATTAGTAAAGTGTCAGGACTTTTTCCTGCTTAGATTTTGACTTTATTGTCAGCGCAATCACACACATAAATCCAAAAGTACAGGTCAATATAAAATTCTTCTCACATTTCCGACTAATAATTAAACCGACTTTGATATTAAATATAACGACTCAATCCGGACCTAAAATTCTTAGTCTGGTTATTCTTGTTAGCGGGTCGGATCATTATATTTGCTATCTGTCGGGATAGAAATCGAATCACAGATGACCTGAATTGAGTTATGCGATTAAGAATGATAGTAATTTTCTAATATTTAACAGGTAGTTGGTGAAATAATATAATCTAAAATGTAAAATATAATCAAAGAATATATCTAACGGTAGAAAACTTGATAGTACTAAATATTTAATACTATTGATAGTATAATAATCATACTCTCTCTCTCTCTCTATATATATATATACACGAGCGCCATGAATTACGGACTATTTGATGTTTTTTAGAAATTTAATTTCATATTTTTTAAGAATCATTTCGTCTTAGTACATCGAATAGCTACAAAAATTAATTGTGAAAACTAAATTATCTAAAAAACATTAACATAGAATTGTACGATTGAAGATCAATAGTATTTATTTCTTTCACATCTCAGTATTGAGGATCAAAATTATCAAATATGATTTAAAATTTTTAAAATATTTAGAAATTAAATTTTATATTTTCTAAAAACTATTCGGTATATCAAACGGTTGTGAAAATTAAATTATCTTAAAAAAATTTAAGAATAAACGCCACACATTGACTATCAACAATTTCCAATTATAAAACTTTTTGATATTTAGACAAACAAAATTAGAAATTATGAAATTTTGTTTCTAAACGAAATTAGAAATTATGAAATTTCCGTTTCTAAAACCTTATAATGCTCACGAGCATGTTTGATCATAGATATAGACATTGAGGTAACTTGCAGCTAATAAAACTTTGAAAAGTTATATGTGTGGCAATATCTTAGATGAGATAAAAGATAGTTAAGTAATTTTAAATGATAACTTTTTTTAAAAAAAACACTATTTTAATTAGCCTTTGATATGCTTGATGCTCTATAGATTTTGGAGAAATAATTATATAAATTTTACAAAATTTTTCATGTAGTTAATTAGCAAATTCATGGCAAAGAGTCTAGCTCAAGTCAAGAGCATATAGTAACATAAATTAAAATTAAAGAGTCAATTTTTGCTATTGATGTGGTGTCCCGTAGCCCCGGGCGCTTTGTCTGTGTGGTCGGTGATGAGAAAATATTTATTTTTGGTGTATTGAGTGCGTTGTGTGTCAAACGGACGTCAACGAACTCAACGCGCGAAAACGGAGAAAAACAACTATTAGCGAGCAAAACGGGCCTAATGGGCCGATTTTGGAGTGGGCCGGTCCACGGCCCACTTGTGCGTGCACGAGACCAGCGGCGGAGCGGGGAGGGACGCGTGGCGCTCCCTGGTTGGTCGGGCGGCGGCGCGGGAGTTGAGGCGCCAATCGCGCCGCGTGCACCGCCCTGTGGACTACACCAGGACGCGTAACGCGCGCCCATTGGCAGGCGCACGGACTCGGCTGCCCCGGCGCAGACCACGCCGCGTGCGCCCTAGTGTAGACCCCGCTGGACACGTGGCAGCATCTGGTGATTCCGGGCGCTAGGCGGGAGCCATCGGATGGGCGCCACGTGTCCCTGGCGGGGCGCTGTGGATTTCGGGCGCCCGATTTCTGCGCCCGAATCCGATAGTGGATTTCCTTGGTTTTTGGCTATAAATAGCTCTCTTGGGCCAGTTTTTGGGGGGGTTTTGGTAGTTTTTTCTTGAGGGATTTTTCGACGGGAACCTTCCTCGATGACTCTTCTTCGACGTTTGGGATTCCGGAGAATTTTTAGAAGTCGTTTTATCAGCTTCCTCCTCGACGTCGCGAGCTTTGACGTGCCTTCGACATCGATCTTTTCCGTCGATGCTTCGTCCGCAGGCTCCCCTGGGCTGACCCGAGGATGTTTTTAACTAATTTTTGCGACATCGTTTCCACGAGAGGTAGACCTTCGATTTTCGTATTTATTGTTTCTCTCGGTTTTGGGTTTTTATTGGGTTTTTCGGAGCATCTTTGAACCCCTTCCATGTTGTAGATTTTTCTGAACAGCAGAGTTTATTCGATTTTTATTTTGGTGAACGGTTGCCGTATTTCAGCCTGTGAGGACTCGATCCACATCTACACTTCGTGATAATCGCAGCCGTATTTTTCTTAGAATTTTTGGAGGGCATCTCAATGGTAATAATTTGCCTTCTTCTGAACTGAAATTCTGCGAGGCAATTGTTTTTGGGAATTTTGCTTACCGCGGTGTTTGGCATGTATCTCAGTGACCGGGAGGAATTTTCTGGTGATTTTTTGTTCGTTGGAACCGTGGGGGACCTGAGGATCGTGCACGTCAAGTTTCGGCTCATTTGGACTCCGAACCTACGTGCGCATCTAGGTGGGTTGGATTTTCCTCCGAATCTGCGGACTTCCTTCTAATTCTAGTATTATAGATCTCATCATGTTAGAATAGGTGTTATTATTGATGTATTTATGACATTATCTGAGATGTTGGACTTTAACTAGCACCTTGTCATCTATTGCATGATATTTGGCCAGTCTTTAGAAAACCTTCAACTTGGGTATTTTGACATTTCAACTTCCTACACTGTTTATTCATATTTCCCTTGACTTGGGATTTTCCTCGCCCTGGTAGTGGGCCGAGTGGTCAGGATAGTATGGGATGCATGTTGCACTCGTGCCTAGGGGCCGAGTGGAGTCTCGTAGCTGAGATTAGACCAGTACTATAGTTGGGCGTCGTCCGGGTAGACGGTGGTCCCGAGCCGTTGAGTGGTTCCGGCTAATGTTTTTAGTGTTAGGTTGTTGTTTTCGATCTGATTGATCGTGGATTTGGATCATAGCCTGCATGAGCCGTATGGAGTTCGACAGAGATGTGCTGATACTTTTTCGGTGGGGTCGCTCCCCTCGAGTACTGTCCGGAGCTGGGCCTGTTACTTTGCTATTGCGACTTGCCGACGCAATCCGAGTTGGACCCACTACGTAAATCTCGTCCCTGTGGGGATGTGTGGTAGTAGGCTGGCGCAGGTTGACTGGACCCTATGTGGCAGTCAGTGTGATTGGGTTGACCGAGCATATCGAGTAGATGCATTTTATCATCTGCATCATTCTTTGAGCATGATAGATAGATGCATAATAGCTGTAAAGTTATTTCCGGCTTTTTATCACCTCTTTACTGTATTGTTATCTTATGCCTCTAGTAGACTTAGTAGGCAGACTGTAGTACGTATTGGAGACGGTACCCACTGAGGACTACTGTTTGATGTAGTTCTCACACCCGTTGCGGTGTTGTTGCAGAGGCATCTACTCCAGTTCCTTCCCCTGCTGTTGCTGCTTCTACTTATCGAGATAAGGGAGTCGCGAGCTTGATCCCTGCCCCCTCTTGGAGAGTAGATGTACCATTTTGGAGATTTTCAGTATTGTTAATGGATCTTTGTTTGTGTACTTTTGAGAGTTTATTTTCAGCGACTTATGTATTGTGAGGATCTGACATGTACTATTTTGTATTGTATCCTTTATTTCAGTAGTTCATTTTTCTCGCTCTGATATCTGTAGTTACGAAGGCATCTTATTGGATGGCGCCTGCAGAGCTGAGGGAGCTGAAGGCGTAGTTATAGGATCTGATGGACAGAGGGTTTGTGAGGCCTAGCGTTTCACCTTGGGGAGCATTGGTGTTGTTCGTGAAGAAGAATGATCGTTCGCTGAGACTTTGTGTTGATTATAGAGAATTGAATAAAGTGACCGTCAAGAATAAGTATCCCTTGCCGCGCATCGACGACCTCTTCAATCAGCTACAGGGAGCTAGTGTGTTCTCCAAAGTAGACCTGTAGTCCGGTTACCACCAGGTAAGAGTGAGGGCCGAGGACAACTCCAAGATGGCATTCCGGACACGGTACGGGTATTATGAGTTCACGGTGATGCCTTTTAGTTTGACTAATACGCCTGCCCCATTCATGGATTTGATGAACCGTGTGTTTCAGCCGTACTTGGACAGGTATGTGGTAGTCTTCATTGATGACATTTTGGTTTACTCCCGGAGCGATACGGAGCATGAGGAGCACTTGAGGACAGTGCTGCAGCTTCTGCGAGAGAAGAAGCTGCATGCCAAGCTTAAGAAGTGTGAGTTTTGTCTTCAGGAGGTCACCTTCTTGGGCCACGTAGTTTCTGCTTCAGGAGTGGCAGTAGATCCGGCCAAAGTGGATGCTATTCGAAATTGGCCGAGGCCGATGACTATCACCGAGGTGTGGAGTTTTCTGGGTTTAGCTGGATACTATCATCGGTTTGTGGAGGGCTTTGCGAAGCTTTCCACTCCCCTCACACGTCTGACCAGGAAGGGGATCAGGTTTGTTTGGAGTGATGCTTGTCAGAGCAGTTTCGAGGAGCTAAAGCAGAGATTGATGACGACTCCGATCCTTGCTCTCCCGGTCATGGGAGAAGGATTTGTGATCTATAGCGACGCCTCTCACAGCGGTCTGGGTTATGTACTAATGCAGCATGGTAGGGTAATTGCCTATACTTCTCGGCAATTGAAGGACTATGAGAAAAATTACCCTACGCATGATCTTGAGCTGGCAGCGGTCGTGTTTGCTCTGAAGCTGTGGTGGCATTATCTGTATGGCGAGCACTGCGAGATTTACACCGACCATAAAAACTTGAAGTATTTGTTTACTCAAAAAGAACTGAACCTGAGGCAACGCCGGTGGTTGGAGTTACTAAAGGATTATGATGTGAGTATCCTGTATCTCCCCGACAAGGCCAATGTTGTGGCTGATACTTTGAGTAGTAGGACAGTGCAGAGTCTGAGTATGATGATTACACAGCAGGCACCACTTGTGGAGCAGATGAGGCGATTATAGATTGAGGTTGTGTCCCCTGGAGTCTCTGCTAGACTTATGTCTTTGGTCGTGCAGCCCACTCTGCTAGACAGGATTAGAGAGGGACAGAGTGAGGACCCCCATTTGACGAGGATTAGAGAGCAGATCCAGACTGATCATATAGGAGATTTTTCAGTAGATGCTTCAGGAGTACTGCGGTACAGGGACCGAGTTTGTGTGCCTATGGATTCAGTGATTCGAGAGCAAATCTTGAGATAGGCCTATTATACATCTTATACCATCCATCTTGGTGGGACTAAGATGTATAAGAACCTCAAGACACATTTTTGGTGGAGTGGTATGAAGAGAGACTTTGGGAGATTCGTGGCTCACTGTTGTCACGCCCCGAGTTTTAAAAATCAGGTCTGAAATTTTTTTTTTTTGAAATCAGAGTTGGCAAACTGGGCGCAACAGACCGCCACACGTATAGAAGACTCTTTATCCCAAGGACAAAGACTCCCCTATACATGCACGGCTAAAAATCGTCATCAGAGATCAACAGATATATCAGTAACTAATCTAATCTACTCAGCAGGAATAATCAAAATTAAGTTATTACATCATCAGTTTTAAATGTCTAACGTAAATCAAGTACCGTCAGGAACAATCATAGGGCATGCCAATACAAATCATCAGGGATAATCTAGATAGAATCAGCAGATATATATATGACGAGTCTAAAAGAATCCATGTCTGTCACGAGGGATCACATGTACTTGTGCATCAGCTCTTATATTCCAGTGCATAGATTTGCATGATTCGATTCTACTCGTTGATTCCTGACACTTGAGATGTTGCTTGATACGTCGATATGCATGATTGGTTGATCCTGATTGATAGATACTACTCGATATGCATGATTGTTTGATTCCGATGGATAGATATAGACAGATGATTCCCTGTTGGGATTTCGGCGTGTGCCGACTACTCGGTCACTAGACCGTGAGATTGATCATTATGACTTACTATACACTGCTGTACTTCACGAACCTGGCCGGGGTCGCTCCCCGTGGAGCTGGTTCTTTGCCGGTAAAGTGGTCTGGTGATAGACCCGTGAGCCCCCAGTTAGGCACCCGCGGGGTGCGGGGTATGTCAGCCGCGAGCCCCTTTTGCATCGAGACTGCTTGGCGTCTATGAAATGCAGGGCTATTGCCTGAGGTCCCCGGGACCAATAGTGGCGCATGATTGGGTACTTGGGTTTCTACCTTTGACGCATTTCTTTTACTTGTACTGCTGCTCAGTTATTTCCAGCATTATTATCTGTAGGCATGCTTGTATCACTTGTAGTTCCTTATACATGATCCTTGTAGTTGACTTTTGATTTCCAGCATGCATGCTCTACAGTTTTCATGATTGTTTATCTCTGATATACCCTGATTGTACATCATACTTACCTGCCGTCTTTATTCTGATTATTAGTAGATCTCCTCATACAGGGCCCAGTTGTTCAGCACCTGCCACCTGGTAGCTGTGCAGGAGTTCGTAGATCTGCCTTCATCCAGGTGGGTTATCTTCGGTCCGGGCTAGCTTTTTGGCCCTCTGGTTGCTTTAGTCCAGTCGGACCCCTGTTTTTGACTTCCCCGCTGATTATATGACCTATCTTGACATATCATGGTTTCACTGATTGACACTGACTTAATTAGACCTGTACTTGACAACTATCGACTCTTTAGACATATCATGTACAGTGGTTCTTGACTATACATGATGACTTGATCTATATGCCATGTGACCAATGTAACGACCCGGCCCACTAGCAATAATAACTTGTTGGGCCCAAATCACAGCCCAAAATGCTTAAGCCTAGTTATTATTACTAGTGTCCAAACCTCATATAAATCCAATCACAAATCCATCCACATCCGATGTGGGACTATTGGGGGCGTCACAGACTCCCCCCGTTTAGGCCTGACGTCCTCGTCAGCCCAAACACACACACACAAGCCCAAGATCACCAGGCGATGTGAGACTCGTCTCGCTAGTCCTGTCATCTAGACCCAGACTCAGCCGAGACTCGCCGCACACTTCCGGCTGGTTATTGGCTCTGATACCAAATGTAACGACCCGGCCCACTAGCAATAATAACTTGTTGGGCCCAAATCACAGCCCAAAATGCTTAAGCCTAGTTATTATTACTAGTGTCCAAGTCTCATATAAATCCAATCACAAATCCATCCACATCCGATGTGGGACTATTGGGGGCGTCACAACTGTTTAACTTATCAGCAAGTAAAGGCTAAACATCGTGTACCAGCTTGCAAGTTACAGATTCTCCCAATCTCTGAATGGAAATGGGATCATATCACCATGGATTTCGTTGTGGGACTGCCACGGGCACAGATTGAAGTAGATGGGGTATAGGTGGTCGTGGATAGACTCACCAAGTCTGCGCACTTTCTACCGGTACAGATGACCTGGACATCGGAGTGACTCGCACAGTTGTACCTTGACGAGGTGGTGCGGTTACATGGAGTGCCCGCCTCGATCGTATCAAATAGAGACCCGAGGTTCGTCTCGCATTTCTGGAAGAGTCTACAGACGGCTTTGGGGACAAAGCTTCGGTTTAGCACAGCATTCCACCCACAGACCAATGGACAGTCTGAGCGTACCATACAGACCCTCGAGGATATGTTGAGAGTGTGCGTCCTGGACTTTGGAGGATGATGGTACCGTCACTTAGGATTGGTTGAGTTTGCGTACAACAGCATCTATCAAGAGAGCATTCAGATGGCTCTGTTTGAAGTGTTGTATGGACGCAAGTGTTGGTCGCCCTTATATTGGAGTGACGTGGGTGAGAGGAGGACTTTGGGACCCGATATACTACAGGAGGCACAGGAAAAGGTCAGATTAGTACGGCGACATCTTGAGACCGCCCAGAGTCGACAGAGGAGCTACGCTGATACTCGATGGCGAGACTTAGAGTTTTAGGTTGGTGATCATGTCTTTTTGAAGGTCTCGCCTTCGAAGGGGGTCCGGAGATTTGGAGTGTTGGCTATTTATTTATGAGTTATAAATAGGTCCAACTCCTGCCCGTGACAATAGGCCCAGGAGACTAATAAGTTGAGTTGGGTGAGCCCAATAAGTTGAGTGGGGCTGCGGTCCACAATAGACCTAACGGCAAGAGGCCCAACAATAGACCCAACGTCCAAGTAGGTTGAGTCCGGTCGAGACCCGTGGGCGCTGTGTCGCTAATAATAGTATAATAATACAACATATATATTACCATTAAACCATATATCAACAAATACAATAGAGAAGACATTACATTCAATTAAAACTACATTCACATACACACCATTTTGTCAACATAATTATCAAAAGTGTTGTCATCCAACATACAACCATCACATACACACCATTTCAAGTCTACATATAAAGTTGCCAAAATTTTTACTAAATTAAAAGTAACCACTCCAAAATAAACATGCAACCATCCATTGTGATTCGAAAGAAGAAGTAACCACTCCAAAATAAACATGCAACCGAAGAAGTAACCACTCCAAAATAAACATGCAACCATCCATTGTGCTTCAAAAGAAAAGCAGAAAAAAGATAATTGAAAATCTACTCTGTTGGCTTCAAGACGATCCTCTTTGCTCAAATACGAACATCTTCAGTTATCTGCAAAAGACCAAAGTAAATATTATTACAATATTACTAAAATAATATAAGAAATATGTGAAACTTCTTGAAATAAAAAATAATATTTTAGAAAATTTAAATGAAGATATGCTTTTGGATAATTACTATTAACAATAGTAAGATTGTGTTTCTTACTCTTCAGATCGAGTCGGTGGTGGAGGAGCATTGAATTGTTGTTGTAGCATTTCCTTAATTGCTCGAAGTTCTTTCTCCATTCCGTCAATGCGACTTTTAAGTGACTCATTTTTCTTTTGAGTTTCACAAAGTTTAGTATGAAGTTTCGCTCTCGAAGAATAAGGAGGTCTCAAATCATTTGCTTTTACACCACCTCCGAAACAAATCACATGATTACGACTTTGAGATCCAAAGCATTTTTCAATAAGTTCTATGTTGGAAGAAGAAGGATTTGATTGCGACGCTTCAACAATTTCATCCTTCAAAATATAGATATCAACATTAAAAAAAAATGAAACTACAAAAAGAGATAGATTATAATAAAATAAATGTAAAAAACTTACATATTTCTTGATAGTATCTTCTCCTTCTAGTTGTCCACCCTTTTTTCTAGTTTCATAAAATATTGTTGCTAAACTTGGTGGGTTATTATCTTTCCCTCCCTATACAAAATATAAATTAGGTTCAACCAATGCCATCAATTGAATATAGAAGTTTGAAGTTACCTACTATTACCTTTTTCCAAATAATTTGTCTAAAAGGTTTACTACCCGTGCGATGAGGCATTGCTACCTTCGACCTATTTTCTGAATTTCTTTTACTTGCCGCCTACATTCACATGGTAACATGATATAAATATGAGTATAAGATATAAAATAAAAAACTGGTATATGCATAGTAGTATAATTGTAGAAAATAAAAATAATAAAAGAATGAATAGGAAAAGAAAATAAATTGGCATGTATTTCTATCTTTATAATAAGAAAAAATTACGTACCAGAAATTTTTCACTAAAAAAATGTTCTTTAACGAGCCACTTCCAATCGTCTCGATGAACACCTTCAGGAAAAATTTTAAGAGCATCTTGAATGGTCTTGCAAGGCTTTATAAATTTACGATGCAAATCTCCTCGCCATTTGTTCCACAATTCATTCATATGTTCCAAAGTTTCATCACGATATGCTTCCATTTGATTATTTTGAAATTTATCCTACAAGTGCAATCATGTTTTGTTAAATTTTCCTCAAAATATGATATTGGAAAATAAAAACAACAAATACAATCAAGTCAAATTTAAATTCATGTTATAAAATATTACCGTTACCGCTGCCCACATGTGATTTTTATTGTCTTCCTCAATTTCCTTCCACGAATGTACTTGAAGAGGACAAATATTACGATCACGCACAATTTTACCTAAGTGTCTTGAGAAAATCTTATGATTTTTTCCGGTGGCACGGTTGTTGTAGAATATTACCTCCAACTTTTCACCATTTTTTAATTTTCCAAATATCTTGCACTTGTTTTTCCCTCGCACTTTCCTTTTCTTTGGAGAAGTCACCATATCTAAAAATATCACACAAAAATCATATAAAAGTGCTTAAATATACCAATTGTGTAACATTTATGTAGAAAGAAAAATATGAAATAAGATAAATATGTCCAAATGTAAAGAAATTTTACCACTCTCTCTTATTTCTTCGGCACTTTCGATATCACGTGGTAAAGAGGAATCATTTGGTGGTTCTGTTGGAGTATCATTTACCGATGTAGTACTGTTGATAGCACCTATTACAGCATCTCGTGATGACAATCTAATAGAAGGTCGTAATCCTTGTCCCCGACCCTTCCCTAATGAACCTGGTGGTATGAAGAGTTGCTTTTCAGATCTAGAAGTGATCATATTTCCTTTCTGTAACTTTGATGCTTGCATTTTTCGCCTACAAAATTTAATCAAATAGATGTAAAATTTAACAAATTATATTTTATCAAAAGTAAATGTGGTACTAACTATTGTGACAACCTAAGTAATAACAAACAGTAGCAAGAAATTAAATGCACAAACTTGATAAATTATAATCATCGTTTTCTCTTCTTTTGTGTAGATAATATATCCTCTATCCTTGGATCCACATCATTCCTGTTCCAACTAATTTCAGTATCCATACTCAATGTTGTGCATGCATCCATTATAGGATTGAAAGATTCTTCTTGTTGGTAGGCCTCATCCATATCTTCCATATTTTTGGGATCATTATTTAACTCCTCCATTGATATCATGTACGTGTCACGAGGTTGAGTCTTTTGCACAACATGCCAACCTTTGTTAATATGATCGGTAACATAAAATACTTGTGATACTTGACTGGCCAATACAAATGGTTCATTTGTTTTAAGCAAACGTTGGGGATTAACACTGATGAACCCATATTCATCTGTTTTAATTCCTTTTTCTTTGTCATATACGTCAAACCAATTACCCTTAAATAACACCACTCGACGGCCACCAAGATATTGTAATTCAAGAATCTCTGTTAAGACCCCATAATAATCTATTTTTTCAGTTTCACTACCAATGCCTCCAACTACAACCATTCCACAGTTTTGTGTTTTTAAATTTTGGTCGTGCTCTTCTGTATGAAACCTATAGCCATTTACTATATAACCACTATAGCAAGTCACATATTTCGTAGGTCCACGAGACAAGGAAAGTAAGTCTTCCATAACCAAACTTTTGTCCTGCTTGTACATTTGTGTAACCTACAAGTTAAATGTTAAAATTTAGATTGTTAGTATAAATTTACAATGAATGCAAATTTATACAATATATAAAAACAAGATTAGTGCTTACTCTGTTCTTAAACCACTTAATAAAGCTTTTATCTGATACTTGTATTGTACTTCTATTTTCAATGTTTGTATATTGGCTGCATATAAGAATAAAATAGGTCAACATATAATTTGTAATAAATAAGAAAATTAATCGGAATGAGTTAGAATTATATAAAAAACTTACTTCAGAAATGGTTGTACTTCTTCACAGTTCTTTAGAACATAAATATGCGCTTGCTCGAAATCATGTGTTTATAAATCACGAGTTCTACCAGCTCCAAGTGTTTTTCCGATTTGAGAAAAGATAGACAAATATCCATCAATTTTATTATGTCTATTGTCATAATTGCGTTCCGGACGATTAAATTTTGTCTCAACACCATGAAGATATCTTGAGCAAAATGTCATACATTCATTCGCAATATACCCTTCTGCAATTGATCCCTCCGGACGAGCCCTATTGCGTATACTAGACTTTTGTGTGTACAAGTTTCGCTCTATTGGATACATCCATCTGTATCGGACAGGTCCACCAAGCTTAGCCTCATTTGCTAACTGGATTACCAAATGTATCATGACATCAAAAAATGAAGGTGGAAAAACTCTCTCCAACTTGCAAAGAGTTATTGGAATTTGAGATTCAATCTGATTCAAATCATTCAAACTTATTGTCTTAGAACCCAATACTGTAAAGAATACAGATAACTCAAGAAGTGGCTCATAAACTGTTTTAGGAAGGAGACCACGTAATGCTAGAGGTAGTAGACGTTGAAGAAGAACATGACAATCGTGACTTTTCAATCCTGAAATCTTGTGCTCTTTAAGATTCACACAATGCAAAATATTTGATGAAAATCCATCTGGAAGTTTTAGTTGCTTAAGAAAAAGGCAAAATCGACGCTTCTCTTCTGAAGATAATGTGTAACAAGCAACAGGAAGTATAAACTTACTCCCATCTTGAATTGGGTGTAATTCTGACCTTATGTTCATTGCTTGCAAATCAAGACACGTTTTAATTGTGTCTTTTGTTTTTCCCTTGGTATCCATGAATGTCCCAACAAAATTATCATTTATATTTTTTTTCAATATGCATCACATCCAAATTATGTCTCAACAGAAGATCTCTCCAATATGGAAGCTTAAAGAATATGCTCTTTTTATTCCAATTATCTCCTCGAATATCATGTGATATTTTTTTCTTTTTATTAGCAGCCTTAGTTAAATTGATCCCCTCAAGATCTTCAACTTGTTCAAGAATATCATTGCCAGTAAGTAGTTTTGGTGGTAACCTTCTCTCCTTTGTGCCATCAAATGAAGATTTGTCATTCCTCCATTTATGATTGGTAGATAAGTAGCGTCGATGTCCCATATAACATTGCTTGCCACCATTGACTAATCTAATTGAAACAGTGTTCTTATTGCAACAAGGACATGCCAATTTACCCTTAGTGCTCCATCCAGATAAGTTGCCATATGCAGGAAAGTCATTAATAGTCCATAACAAAGCTGCACGCATTTGAAAATTTTGACGTATTGACGCATCAAATGTTTCAATACCTACTTCCCATAAGTCTATTAACTCCTCAATCAAAGGTTGGAGATAGATATCAATTGCATCTCCAGGACCTGAAGGTCCTGGAATGAGCATCGATAATATAAGATTAGGTTCCTTCATACACATCCATGGTGGTAAATTGTATGGTATTAATATTACTGGCCAAATACTGTATGGTTTTCTCGTATCTCCAAAGGGTTGGAAGCCATCACTTGCAAGACCAAGTCTTATATTTCGAGGCTCTAAGGCAAATGATTCATATAGTTTATCAAAAGATTTCCATTCCATCGCATCAGCAGAGTGTCTCATAATTCCATCATCTACTCTTTTATCAAAATGCCATCTCATAAAAGAAGCTGTCTTTGTGGACATGAATAATCGTTGAAGCCTAGGCTTCAATGGAAAATAACGCAATGTTTTTTATGGTATTTTTTTACCTTTTGCATTAGACTTGATTTTCTCATTTTTTGTATCACTCTTCCATCTAGAAGCACCACAAACTTTACAATGATTAGATTCTTCGTCGTCTTTCCAATATAACATACAATCATTTACACATGCATCTATTTTTTTATAGGAGAGCCCCAAATCCTGAATAATCTTTTTTTCTTCATAATATGAATCTGGTAAAGTTGATCCTTCAGGAAGAAAATTTTCATTTAATAATTGTAGTAACATGGTAAATGATGCATTACTCCACTTTCCAAGACTCTTGATATGAAGTAATTTTATTAGAACTGACAATTTAGAGTTCTTAGAACCAGAGTATAATGGTTGATTACACTCTCTTAATAATTTATAAAATTTTTTAGCTTCATCATTGGGTTCCTCTTCATGCACTTCATGACTTGAGACACTAATGCTTTCGGGGTTCATACCGAGATCACTAAAATCCGGATATAAATCTCTTATAATATTCTCCACCTCGTTATCACTCTCATCTTCTTCTGTTTCCTCATTATCTTCATCATCAGATTCAGATTGAGACTCACCTGATTTTTCTCCATGATGATACCAAAAAGTATAACTACGAACGATTCCATAAACTTTTAAATGAGTTTCTACCATCTCACGAGTTCCGGAATCAGTGTTATTACACTTAACACAAGGACATCTGATTTTGTTATTTTCTCCAGTTCTTTTAAATGCAAAATTAAGAAAACTTTGAACACCCTTATCATATGCCTCATTCAGTCGATCATCAACCAGATCCATCCAATCCTTATTAGGTGCCATTCTTTTTTTAATCGGTAAAGATTAAAGTTCAAAATTACCTAAATAAGATAGAGTCGATAAGCAACTTCACATAAAATTACTATAATATAACGGAATAGCAAAATTACATACAATCTAATATAAGTCTAATATAAGTCTTTTGCACAAAAAAAAAAAGAAGTTAATACTAGTAGGTAGTTTCCATTTAAGAACCACAAATAGGTGAAAAGAAGAGCAAAAAACAAAAAAAATGAATGTTTACGTCCTTTTTCACTTACAGATTGTTGGTGAAAAGAACAAAAAAAAAAAAGAAGACATATATATCAACTTCAACAGCTCAGCAAACCTAGATAGCACCGCATGTTCAGATTGAAACTGACACTTTTATATGTCAATTATTGAATGGTAGGTTAGATGAGTCTTAAACAGGTCAATATCCTCCCATTTTGAATTGGTTTAGCAGGAAAGTGACTGACTCTTTCGTGAATAGCTGCTTCCAAATTTGAATTTCAAAAAGCTTAAGGTAGGGTTTCTTTTTTCTTCTTCTTCTTCTTTTTTTTTTTTTTTTTTCGACATCACCTACATTCTCCTTATCTATTAAAGCCACCATAGTGGTCTCCTCCTTCCAAGTGATTTTCCACTTAATGATGCTCACCATTCTTTATATATATATATACCTTTCTCTCTTTCACCACCTTTACTCTTTGTGGGTTCATCCACATCAAGGTCAAAGTTAACTTGCCACACCACCCAACTGCTGATTGAAAGAGAACCCACAAATAGTTGTCAAATAGGATTTGTATGTGTGTGTGAAGGGATCAATATTCCAACTTAGTACCCCCAACTCAACCCTTAAAACCCATTTTGTTTTAAGATAAAGCAAATGACCCACATCTATTGCAGGTCAAGAACTATATTTAGAACTCAAAACGCGATTGCTTTCTCTTTTGAGTATTAATTTCTTTGATCATGCATGACATTAGATATAGAAGAATGTTTTAGTCCTTGGAAAGATAAATATCTTGATCCATATACTTAAAGTAATTAACACCCACTAACAAAGATAAGATAAATAAAGCAACATGAGAATCTTGCGATGGGCGCGGGCGCTGGGCGCGGATGCTGCGAGCAGCAGCGGGCGATCGGGCCACAGAGGAGGCCCGCGCGGCAAGGGAGCTGGGCGGCCCTCACACGTGCGCGACGGGGGCTTCAGCGCGTGGCGCGCGCGTGACCCCCTCGCACAGGCCGGTGTGGGCGCCGGGCGCGGATGCTGCGAGCAGCGGCGGCCGCGCGCGTGACTCCCTCGCCCAGGCCGGCGCGGGTGCTGGGCGCGGATGCTGCGAGCAGCGGCAGCCGCGCGGATGCTGGAATGCGTGACTCCCTCGCACAGGCCCGCGTGGCGATCCACACGGCCCGCGCGGCTTGAGCCCCGCACGGCGCGCGACTCGCGAGGGGGCCCGATCTCTGGGTGCCCAACAGGGGAAGAAAGCTTAATTAAGAAACAGGGGAAGAAAGCTAATTAATTAAAGTTACCTTCTTTTTTCCGGCTCCAGCTTAGTCGGCGCGAGCGCGTACGGACGGGGGAGAGAATAGGTGATCGGTGGTTGGGAAGAGGAGGAAGAGGGGTTAAAAGTAAAATTAGGGTTTAGGTCTCCTTCTTAGCCCTAAATTTATCAAGTACTGTAGCTAAAAGAAAACTCCTCTTTCACAATCAAATAGGTAAATTATCGATACGTCCTCAAGAGATATATAATTCTTTTATCATTCTAAATTTTATTTTGAAATTTAAATTTAATTTTTTTTTATCATCCTAAATTTTATTTTAAATTTAAATTTAAATTTTATTTTTATCATCCTAAATTTTATCATCCTAAATTTTATCATAAATTTTTTTTCACTTAATTTGGTTGTTTTTACTCAAGAGATATATAATTTTTTTATCATCCTAAATTTTATTTTGAAATTTAAATTTAAATTTTTTTATCATCCTAAATTTTATTTTAAATTTAAATTTAAATTTTATTTTTATCATCCTAAATTTTATCATAAAATTTTTTTCACTTAATTTGGTTGTTTTTAGTGGCGACTTATTGTGCTCGTCGTTAATTTGATAGCTTTTAACGACTGCTTATTGTACTCGTCGTTAATTTTGCAGTTTTGTTAATTTTCTAGCTTTTAACGACGACTTATTGTGCTCGTCGTTAATTTGGTAGCATTTAATTTGGTTGTTTTTAGCGACAACTTATTACGCCCTTCGTTAATTTTGTTGTATTTAGCGACAACTTATTGTACCCGTCGTTAATTTGATTCCTATTAGCGACGACTTATTGTGTCCGTCGTTAAATTAAACGCTTGTAGCGACCACGTATTGCACCCGTCGTTAATTTATCTACTTTTAGCGACTATTTATTGCACCCGTCGTTAATTTTGTTGCTTTTAGCGACGAAATATTGCACCCGTCATTAATTTTGTTGCTTTTAGCGACGAAATATTGCACCCGTCGTTAATTTGATTATTTTTAACGACCACTAATTGCGCCCGTCGTTAATTGATTACTTTTAACGACCACTTATGGCGCCCGTCGTTAAAACTTAGTCGTTATAGCTATAATTTCTTGTAGTGGTATTTCTAACAGCTCGAGCTTTTGGAATTAATGGTTAGCGCCAACGATCCTACATGGAGTTCGTGGGAAGCTCAGTCCCCGCTTTATTGGACCCTTTGAGGTACTTGAGAGAATAGGTCCTGTTGCGTACCGAGTGGCACTTCCCCCGCGCCTTGCAGGAGTTCATGATGTTTTCCACGTCTCGGCTTTGAGGAGATATGTTTTTGACCATTCGCACGTGATTGACTTCACTCCACTTGAGATCGGTGAGGACCTTGGATACGTGGAGCGCCCGTTGCGGATTCTAGCTCGTGAGGTGAGAGAATTGCGCAACCGGGCTATACCATATGTGAAGATTTTGTGGAGCAATCACGAGGAGCGTGAGGCCACTTGGGAGCTAGAGACGGTGATGAGAGATACCTATCCTTTCCTGTTCGAGGCTTCTGGCCGAGGTACGTTTGTTTTTGTTTTATTAGTTTCGGGGACGAAACTTTCTTTTAGTGGGGAGGATGTGGTGTCCCGGTTTTTCTGTGCAACTTGACTGGGAGGTCGGCGGTGAAAAAACACTTATTATTGGTGTATCGAGCCCGTTGTGCATCAAACGGATGCCAAAAACGAACTCAGAGCGCGAAAACGTTGAAAATCGACTATTTTCGAGCAAAATGGGCCTAATAGGCCGAATTTCGGGTGGGCCGGTCCACGACGCACTTGGAGTGCACCGGGACCAGCGGGCGCTGCGGGGTGGACACGTGGCGGGCCCCGATTGGCTAGACAGCGGGTGGGAGTCTTGGCGCAAATCGCGCCGGGCGTGACGCACCGTGGACCGCGCCAGGCTACATGGCGCCCGCCATTAAGCGGGCGCATTGACCCGGAGGCCCTGGCGCGGACCGCGCCCCGTGCACTCCTGCATAGACCCCGCTGGGACACGTGGCGCGATCCCGCAAATCCGTGCGCTGTGCGGTGGCGGCCTAGATGGCCGCCACGTGTCTTTCGGGCGCTCCTGTAGCATTCGGGCACCCAAATTCTGGCCCGAATCCGATATCCAATTTTTTTGGATTTCGGCTATAAATAGCCCACTCCTACCACCATCTGAGAACTTTTTCCATGCCATTTTGAGCCCTTCTTCGACAGGGAACTTCGTCTTAGAGTCTTCTTCGATATTTGGGATCACAGAGATTTTTTGGAAGTCGTTTCCTCAGCTTCCTCCTCGACATCGCGAGCTTCGACGTGCCTTCGATATCGATCTTCTTCGTCGACGCTTCGTCCGCGGACTCTCCTGGGCTGATCCGAGAAATTTTTTGGCTGATTTCTTCGGCATCGTTTCCATGAGAGGTAGATCTTCGTTTTCTGTGTTTTCCATTTCTCTCAGTTTTGGATTTTTATTGGGGTTTTTGAAGCATCTTTGAACCCCTTTCTTGCTGCTGGTTTTTCTGGATAGTGGAGCTTGTTTGATTTTTATCTCGATGCTCGGTTATCGGATTTCAGCCCACAAGGACTCGATCGACATCGACGCTTCACGAGAATCGCATCTGTATTTTTATTGGAATTTTTTAAGATCATCTCGAAGGTGATATTTTGACTTCTTCTGGACTATTTTTTCATAGAGTTGGAATTTGGGAGATTTTTGCTTACCGCGGTGTTTGTTCTGTATTTCAGCAGCCAGGAGGAGTTTTCTGGTATTTTTGGGCCCGTTGGGATTGTGGGAACCTGAGGAGTATCCCCGTACAGTTTCGGCTTATTTGGACTTTGGATCGATACGTGCTTCCAGGTGGATTTCTTTCGTCTCCAAAATCGGTGGACGGTTCTGTAATTCTATCTAATCGTGAACATGCATGTTTGTGAGATGTAATAGTGAGCATGTTGGTGATTGATGATATTTCCTTTTGTTGATATTGAGATCATGTAGGATAGTGTTCCCTATTTATGTTCAGTTTAATTAAATGTCATTGTTGGAACTTTGACCTAGCACCCCGTCATATGTTGCATGTTTCAACCAGACTAGTAGAAAACCCCAGTTTGGGCTAGTTTATTTATGCTTTAGACACTCCCACACTTTTATTCACTTTTCCTGGACTTAGAGTATTTCCTCACCCGTGTAGTAGGTCGAGTAGTCAGGTTGAGATGGGATGCATGTTACACTCGTGCCTAGGGGCCGAGTGGAGTCTGGTAGCTGTGATTTGATCAGTGCTAGTCTTGGAAGCCGTCTGAGTCGACGGTGGGTCCCAGCTATCGAGTATTTCCAGCCAGTGAGTTAGAGATGTGATTTGGGTACAATCGATCTTGTTGATCGAGGATTTGGACTATAGCCTGCATGAGCCATATCGAGCTCGACAAAGATGCGCGGATACTTTCCTCGGTGGGGTCACGCCCTTCGAGTGCCGCTCCGTAGCTGGGCCTGTTACTTTGCTATCGCGACTTGTCAACGCAGTCCCTCTGGCTGGGCCTTTTTTAGGCAGTCACGGACACCCTACGTAAGTCCAGTCCTCCGTGGATATAATGCCAGTAGGTGGGCGCAGGTTTGACTGGACCCTATGTGGCAGTCAGTGTAGATTGGGTGATTGTTTTATCGAGAGATAGTAGATGCATCATGTTTCATCTGTATCACCCATTGAGCATTTAGATAGAGACATAGTAGATGTAGAGTTATTTGTAGCCTTTCCTTTTCAGTACTGCATTTGTTACTTTATGCCTCTAGTAGACTTAGTAGGCAGACCGTCGGGCTTGGTGGCGGTGCCCACTGAGAACTACTGTTGGTTGTAGTTCTCACACCCGCTGTTGGTGACCTTTTTCCAGGGACTTCTTCTCCAGTTCCTGCTGCTCCATCTGACCGAGGTAAGGGAGTCGCGAGTTAGATCCCTACTCGTTTCAAGCGAGAGAGTAGATGTAGCCCTTTTGGTGATGCTTCTAGTACTTTCAGTGGTTTGGAGATATCTTGTATTTATTTTACTTGAGTTGAGAATTTTATTTTGGAGAGACATTTGTATTGTGAGGACCTGACATGTACTGTTTGCTGATGCTTCTAGTACTGTCAGTGGTTTGGAGATATCTTGTATTTATTTTACTTGAGTTGAGAGTTTTTTTTTGGAGAGACATTTGTATTGTGAGGACCTGACATGTACTGTTTGCTGATGCTTCTAGTACTGTCAGTGGTTTGGAGATATCTTGTATTTATTTTACTTGAGTTGAGAGTTTTATTTTGGAGAGACATTTGTATTGTGAGAACCTGACATGTACTATTTGGAGTTGTATTTATTTTCTTTCTGCAGTCTACTTTTTCGTTCTGATATCTGTATTGTGGTTAGTATTATCTTTTGCAGGTTAGTCGCTTCATCTATACGGGGCTTTCTGTATGAGCGGCGGATCTGTTGGCGGGTCCGGGTCGCAGTTTTGACCCCGGGGCGTGACAGTCAGGCCTAAACAGGGAGAGTCTATGACACCCCAATAGTCCTTCATCGGATGGGAATAGAGTTGTGATTAGGTATATAAGAGATATGGACACCAGTAATAATAACTGGGTTTAAGCATTATAGGTTGTAGTTTGGGCCCAACGAGTTATTATTGCTAGTGGGCCGGATCGTTACTTTTGGTATCAAAGCCAAACACTAGTGGAAAGAGTGTGACGAGTCTCGGCTGAGCCTAGATCTAGATGACAGGGCTAGCGAGACAAGTCTCGCATCGCCGGGTGATATTGGGCTGTGTGTGTGATTGGGCTGACGAGGACGTCAGGCCTAAACGAGGGGAGTCTGTGACACCCCAATAGTCTCACATCGGATGGAATGGAGTTGTGATTGGGTATATAAGAGATATGGACACTAGTAATAATAATTGGGCCTGACCATTTTGGGTTATGGTTTGGACCCAACGAGTTATTATTGCTATTGGGCCGGGTCGTTACAAACAGTTCTTGCGTCTTGATCAAGACCGACTCCGATCGGCTGTAAGTCATTGGTTGTCTCAGCCGAATGATGACAAGAGGTGAAACCAGGATCGGGAATTCAGGCCCACGAGCAGAAAAGGAACGCATCTGAACACGAAGGGAAAGATCCTGGAGAAGATATGCGCGGAATACAGGGCGCGAATCACGCAACAGACACAAAACTGGCAAGCGGCGCCCTGCATTGGTAATCGCCAAAGATTACGCCTCGGCACGCCAATCCTGGGAATGAACGTAGACGGAAAAGAGCTATTATCCAACCGAGAAAAATCAACTCACACTACAACTAAACTATGCTATAGAGACACTTTTAAGTGTCTCTAAATTTTTTTAAAAAAAATACTGCTGGAAAAAATACCGACATTTGTTATTAGTGTCGCTATATGTGCAGTTGCCAGGGTGTATTGCGACATATTACTATAATGTGTCTCAAAAATGTGTCGCTATAATCTAATTTTGGATATAGATGAATATAAATAGGATACTTGCAAAAAAGTGTCACAAAAATGTGCCCCTATAACCTAATTTTGTTGTAGTGTCAGAGGGAAGTAGTTGAGAGATACGCGATGATTCCCCTTAAAATACGATATACACAGCTGTCTACATGGTTCGGACAAGTATAAATAAGCGAACCATCGAAGAAAAATGAATCCTGCAATCTCGTAAGCCAGTGACCACCCATGCTATTTAATACTTTCAATACATGCATTTACAGCTTTCCTAAACAAAGTTTATCGCTTTTCTTATAACTTTCCTAGCTAGATTTTCCTACCAGTATTTACAACTTTTCTTACAGCTTTCCTAAGAGTAGTCGTACTTGTAATCGTTTCCTATGCAACTTTGCGAGCAATACAATTTTCAATCGGCTTTTCGGCCGTGTCAATTCCTGTTTCCTAAATCCAAATTTGGCTAGGTTAGGCCGAACCGTATTCAGAGTTTGATTGAGAAGAACCCGGTCAAGATGATCCCTCTTCGACCTCATCGTTTGACACGCGGCGCATCACATCGAGAGGGTCAATTCCGAAGCCGATCGCGGACCGGAACAGGTCAACAGTCAGCGACGTATTTCAGCACGAACATATATACATATATATATATATATATATATATATATATATATATATATATATATATATATATATATATATATATATATATATATATATATATATATATATATATATATATATATATATATATATAGAAAGAAAGAGAGAGAGAGAGAGAGAGAGAGAGAGAGAGAGAGAGTGAGTGAGTTAGGCTGGAATACTATTAATAGTACCAAGTCATTGGTGCTATTAAGTTTTTAACCCTTGGATTAAAAGATGTGTGGTTGAGATGATAGTGGGTCCATTGGGTTTAATAGGTGGTTGAGAAAATAGTAAAATCTAACGGGTGAAAATAATCAAAGGAGTTGATTTAAGGGTAGAAAATTTAATAGCACCAATAACTTGGTATTATTAATAGTATAGTACCCGGACTCTATATATATATATATACTATACTATACTTGCATGTACAAGCACCAGGCAATTGGAGCTTGTAAGTTTTCTACCGTTAGATTTATCCCTTTGACTAATTTCATCTCGTAGATCATTCTATTTCACTAACTACTCACTTAATCCAAGGGACCCACTATCATCATAACCACATATCTTTTCATCCCAGGACTAAAAAAAAAAGGACTAAAAACCTATAAGTATCAATGACTTGATACTTTTAAAAGCATAAGAGCTCAATTATATATATATATATATATATATATATATATATATATATATATATATATATATATATATATATATATATATATATATATATATATATATGTCACGCCCCGAGTTTTAAAAATCCGGTAAATTTTTTTTTTTTTTTTTTTAAATCAGAGTTTGCAAACTGGGCGCAACAGACCGCCACACGTATAGAAGACTCTCTGCCCCGAGGA
Organism: Tillandsia leiboldiana; assembly: GCA_029204045.2. Taxonomy (NCBI): domain Eukaryota; kingdom Viridiplantae; phylum Streptophyta; class Magnoliopsida; order Poales; family Bromeliaceae; genus Tillandsia; species Tillandsia leiboldiana. The sequence continues at coordinate 5,578,085 of CM055076.1, read as the reverse complement.
CAGAGACTCCCCTATACATGCACGGCTAAAAATCATCATCAGAGATCAACAGATATATCAGTATCCAATCTAATCTACTCAGCATGAATAATCAAATTAAGTTATTACATCATCAGTTTACATGTCTGAATCAAATAAGCTGGAAAGAAATGCTAAAAGTAAAGGTCTGCGGAAATCATCGGTATATCAAGCTCATGGGGACAGCTCTATCATAATTGGCTCACTGGATCGTCCCGACATCTCGCCACCCGACGGACCTACAACAGTCACCCGAGGGTGTGAGATACACCGGAGTGCATCCCAGTGGGCACGACGAGCCGAGGATCAGCTAATCGTACCTACTGGGTACTAAAATCTGCGGATAGTAAAGATCTGTAGGTACAGCTGGAAGAGAGATCTACTAGTAATCAGAATAAAGACGGCAGGTAAGTATGCTGTACAATCAGGGTATATCAGAGATAAACAATCATGAAAACTGTAGAGCATGCATGCTGGAAATCAAAAGTCAACTACAAGGATCATGTATAAGGAACTACAAGTGATACAAGCATGCCTACAGATAATAATGCTGGAAATAACTGAGCAGCAGTACAAGTAAAAGAAATGCGTCAAAGGTAGAAACCCAAGTACCCAATCATGCGCCACTATTGGTCCCGGGGACCTCAGGCAATAGCCCTGCATTTCATAGACGCCAAGCAGTCTCGATGCAAAAGGGGCTCGCGGCTGACATACCCCGCACCCCGCGGGTGCCTAACTGGGGGCTCACGGGTCTATCACCAGACCACTTTACCGGCAAAGAACCAGCTCCACGGGGAGCGACCCCGGCCAGGTTCGTGAAGTACAGCAGTGTATAGTGAGTCATAATGATCAATCTCACGGTCTAGTGACCGAGTAGTCGGCACACGCCGAAATCCCAACAGGGAATCATCTGTCTATATCTATCCATCGGAATCAAACAATCATGCATATCGAGTAGTATCTATCAATCAGGATCAATCAATCATGCATATCGACGTATCAAGCAACATCTCAAGTGTCAGGAATCAACGAGTAGAATCGAATCATGCAAATCTATGCACTGGAATATAAGAGCTGATGCACAAGTACATGTGATATGTCTAACGTAAATCAAGTACCGTCAGGAACAATCAAAGGGCATGCCAATACAAATCATCAGGGATAATCTAGATAGAATCAGCAGATATATATATGACGAGTCTAAAAGAATCCATGTCTGTCACGAGGGATCACATGTGATATATAGATCAAATCAATCAACTAATAAACAGGTATATGAATCGATCAAGATCTATCAGGAGTAGTCATAGAGCATGTAGGCGTAAGTATCAGGGGTAGATGACAGGTCTAAAGAAATCCATATCAATCAGAAGGGTCACATGGCATATAAATCAAGTCATCATGTATAGTCAAGAACCACTGTACATGATATGTCTAAAGAGTCGATAGTTGTCAAGTACAGGTCTAATCAAGTCAGTGTCAATCAGTGAAACCATGATATGTATATGGTATGTCTCATGAAGATCAAGGTCTATCAGAAATATAAAAACTGATAAACAGGTACGTAAGATATGTCTCACGTAGATCAAGATCTGTCAGGACTAATCACTAAAATCCACAGATAAGCTAACTAGGCAGGGAATCAAAAACAGGTGTCCGACTGGACTAAGCAACCAGAGGGCCGAATAGATCACGCCCGGACCGAAGGTAACCCACCTGGATGACGGCAGATCCTCGAACTCCCGCGCAGCTACTGGAAGGCTGGTGCTGAGGAACTGGGCCCTGAATAATAAGATAAGATCAGTAATACTCACACAAACCCATTCCCGACAACGTTACACTAACAGATGGTTTAACCGGTTCAAATCGCTCACTTTATGGATCGATATCTGATTCCTGGTCAACGAGGACCATCGGAATCCTAACAAAATGGCCAGGTAATGCGTAACATTGTCTAAGGTCAGCTTGCGTGTTTATTTTGCATTTTGGTCCATAACATTTTCTAAATTGCATAAATATCATTTCGTTATTACTGTTTTAGCTTGTTCTTAAGATCCGGGAGTCCAAACATAAATCTGTAAATTTCAGGGTGTTCGTTATGACGAGACGAAGCCCGTGCTCACAAGAATTGGGCTGAGACCAAGCCCGATACAAAGTTGGCCCATAATGGGTTTTATGTCAATTTACAATTTTAATAAACTCTAACATACACATGCTTTCGATGTAACCTAACTTGAGCATAGTGTTCAGCATTAACAGGGGAGTGCAGGGCTCACCTTTGGTGCGCCGGAAACCCGCCGGAGAGATGGCCGGAGCAAGGTGGTGCTCCAACTAGGCTCGGGTTAGGGTGAGCCTGCAGCAACCGTGGCTCAGCTTGGTTCCAGAGGTGAGCACCAGCTAGGAGGGGTCCCCAGAATGCCTCGGGTGCAGTCAGGGTCGGCCGGCGGCGGCCGGAAGCGGCGGCGGCCGGAGGGGAGCCCGAAAGGTGTTCTCGGGTGCAAGCTTCGGATCTAACAACAGAGGGGAATTTAGCCCAAAGTAAAATGGTGGAGATCATTATCAAGATGCTCAGACCCTACCTGGATGGTCGCCGGAGGCCCAGAGCGCCGGGGATCCCCGGAGAGGGAGAGTGGACCGAGCTCGGGTGCAACTGCAGTGACGAGAAACCCGACGTTAGGAGAGCCATGCAAGTCGATGGGGAGACTCCTACAGACCACAGGAGCTTACCAGAGGGGTTCCCGGTGGCTGAGGAGCGCCGGCAAGGCGGCGCCGGAGTGTCTCGGTCAAGCTCGGAGGAGCTCTAATGGCGGATTCCGGCCGGCTGGGTTCCGGCCGGAGCAACTTGGGTGTAAAGTCTCCACACGGCGCCAGGAAGCTTCTGGTGGCAGTGGCCGTCGGTGGGAGGCCGCGGCGGCGCCGGACGGCGGCGGTCGGCAAAACGCCAAAATCGGGCTCACTAGGGCATCACCGCGCGGCTCCGATCTTGATCCGATCGAGCTCAGATCTCGTGGGGAGGTTACAGTCGTCACGGGGATAGAATCCAACGGAGCTGATCTTGATCTTGATGGCCGGATGGAGCCCGCGCCCGCGATCGGCCAGAAAATGATAATCCGGCGAGGAGGGCTCTCGCCGGCGATCGGGACGGCGGCAGTGGCTCAGGCTGGAACCGGATGATCCCCCCGACATCAGAATTACATTGGCCATGCCCAAATACCAAGACGAATTCAAAAATTCCCAGACTTACCTTCGCCGGAAAGATGGAAGGAGATAGGTGGGGTCTCGCGGCGGCGCAGGGCGGCGGCTGGGGCCGAGGTCGCCTCAGCTTGGCTGCGGCACCACGGGAGGCTCCACAGGACCAGGTCTCGGTCGCCTTGGACCTTCGCGATCACTCTCCTCTCCAAGAACCGAGCTCGGGGTGCTTTCTTGAAGTCTCTCTTCTCCGGCGAGGTGGTGGCGCGGCCGGTGCGGGGTGGTCCGGAAAGTGAGACTGAGGAGAGGTTGTTGGAGAGGTCTGCGCAGAGGCTAGGACTACGGGATTTAAAAGAAAATCCGAGAGTTTGAAATTCAAACTCGAATAGCGTAGGTTTGCACAATTGCACCATAGTCCTCCACCCTTTGGTATTTGCTGTCCAGTCCTTCATAGCAGCAAAGTCTTGCACTCAGATCCCTCCCCAAGCAATGGCACGCTTTACGAGGCAGGTTATATAGGGTTCTATGTGCAAAAATCGCGTTTTTCGATGCATTTCACGCTTTTCGAGAAGATCCGTTCGTCGAAACGGAAAATGGACTGCGCCATGACGTCCGGCTCGACGAGACCTATCAGGTAGCGATTTTTGATTTTCGAAAAACTGCCCGGATTAAATCTTGGTCCATAAAATACAGTCTCGGAATACAGTTTTCGCGTTTTTTCGAGACCTAGAGTCGTCAAACGGAAATTTCGTCAGCGCCATTGCGTCCAGAACGTCGGAGCCATTCAAATCGACTACCTGAAGTGCTATGTTCGGATTCCAGACAGTGAATTGGCTCAACGTTGGCGCGAAGGGGCTCGAAAATTAGGGTTTACGGTTCACTGTACCCTGCTTAAGTCGCGGGTCCCGCCCGCTTCTTCGTCGATTTCTGGAAGATCCGACCGTCAGATCTGAACAAGCTTAATATGGTTTTCACTCAGTTCGTCATGACGGTCGCACTCGTGGTTTCGGATCTTCGAGATTAGGCTCGGATTGAAAGGCGATATTTCTGGCCCACTAACTGTGCAAATTACACTGCAGAAAGGGGCACTTAGACTACGGGTGCTTTTCATGATCCAAATTCAACTTGACTCAAATCAATTTCATTTCTTTATTTATTTTCAAAAATTCAAATTCTTACATCTCTCCCACCAAAAAGGAAGTTTCGTCCCTGAAACTAAATACAACTAAGAGTCAAATACCTGGGGAAAGCGCTCCAACATGGCTGATTCACATTTCCACGTGGCTTCGCGCTTTTCAAGGTTCTCCCATTGTACCTTGACATAGGGGATCGGTCAACTTCTCAGCTTCTTCTCATTTCTGGATTTTCAGTGGTGTCTCAATAAGGATGTCCTTAATTTACCGTTATCTGGAACACACCAATGGCCCCCGAATCGGATAGAGCCATCGGCGTGCAGTTGGTACTTCGTCAGTCTGTCCTAGTGGTATCAGTTCACGAATCTTATGGGAGGAGGGGTCCGACTGCTGTCCCTCCTTCATGCGATCACGCAGGGTAGACTGCACTACCATCGCTAAAAGTCGAGCGGTAGACCCCGAAGGAAGGATCTCCAAGTCTAGACGCTGAAACTTGGAAAACAAGCGATCCTGATCAGTGATCATTAGTAGCTCTGGGGACACGTGCTTTCAGCTCAAAGCATTTGCTACCACATCGGCCCGATAACTTGTTCGTTGACCGAACATACACGGTCCCAAATGTCAATGCACCTTGTACTGTGTGGTTTGCGATAACGCTAGGGTTCGCAATTCCGTTTCATCCAAACTGCTAAAAATTCTGGTTCCTTTACTGTTCATTTGTACTACCACTTATTTCTATTAGCGAATCAGTTGCACGCTCTGGCGAGGTCAACGTGGCTAGTGGCCGCAAGCTAGGACGAATGTCTATATTGATGACAAATGTAATCTGTCCACTATACACACGACTATCTGAGACCTACCTAAGGTCCATTATGGTCTGGGATATCTCCACTGACACTTTAACATCGTTGTCCAGAGGGTAACCCTGGAAACTATAAATAGCGAACAAGTAGACCCAATCACGATATTACCCCTTACGGGGTAGAGTACTTCAGACCACTCTTTCGACAGTACCTTGTCTGCAGCCAACATACTTATCGAAAGAATGGTGAAATACCCAAGATCTGTCGCCAACATCAAGTTGGGGACATGACCCCCACCTGAGTCAACAGAAGGTATAGGTAACGTGGCTAAGGCAATCAATGTCTACGGAGATCAACGTCCAATTTTATCTTTAATCTATTTATTGAAAACAAAGTAATTCAGATTATTACATCACCTCCACTTCCAAGGAATTTTGTTCCAAAAGCTTAAAACTTAAAGCCATACTCAGTGAAATGTTAAATGTAAAAAACAAATTTATTAAAGATCTACTAGGTCAGTCGTCGGGTTTCCCTCCAGGAGGGGTCAGTGCATGGGCCAGTCCTGCTGAGGTTTGGCGTGCTCCCTCAGACTGACGAGGGAGAGGAGGACGCCCAGCAGCGATCGAGGGAGTACCCTGACGCGGGTATGGAATCACAGGTGCTGGAGCAGTGGAATCATCGGGGGTGGTCCTCTGTGGGCACTCCAAAGATCTATGTCCCTGTTGGCCACAGTTGAAGCATCGGCCGTGGCGTCGTTTGCAGAGGTGCGCTCGGTGAGTACCCCCGCAGAAGACGCACGGTCGGGTTTGCTTCGCCTTTTTGTTCTGTCTGGAGGATTCACCACCGCTCATAGAAAGCGCTCTTTTCTTGCCTTTGGATATTTGTGGCTCGGAATTCTTGAACTCGGGTAGGACAGCCTTTGCTCGAGCTTGCTCTGCTCGATCAGCCTCATCATTGGCCACAGGATCAGTAACTGGGAAGACTGACCGGTACGACGCAGGTGCCATCACAGCAGTACTAACAGGGGCAACCGTAACCCCCGGTACCGCACAAGAAGCCGCAGTAACATCTGGAACGGGCCCCGCTGGTGGTAATACGGGGTTAACAACAGGCTCCGCCAAACCCTCAGGCTCGGCAACGGTCGGAGCAACAAAGGGTGCAATCGACGGTGCAGCAACTGGAACAGTTGGTGGGTGAACAGGTGGGGCAGGAGCAGCAGTCTGCTGCTGCACAAAATGCTGGAATATTCCAACCAGAGCCGCCATTTGAGCCTCAAGTCGCTCTATACGACCCTGAACTGCGAGCTCGCTCGGCGCGCTGGGTGGTTGGCCGGCACTACGGCCCGGAGGATAAACCATAACTGCAACCATACGACCAGGTTAGAAACAGACTCCGAAAAGTATACCTTGAGTTTCTAACCCCTATACTTGACGTACCCAACGCTCTCACGTAACGAGTCATCCTAGGGTTCATCCTAACCAGTTCCTAATCAACTTTCCCTAGGTACCGTGTACCTATTGCTCTGATACCATCTAATCTGTCACGCCCCGAGTTTTAAAAATCCGGTAAATTTTTTTTTTTTTTTTTTTAAATCAGAGTTTGCAAACTGGGCGCAACAGACCGCCACACGTATAGAAGACTCTCTGCCCCGAGGACAGAGACTCCCCTATACATGCACGGCTAAAAATCATCATCAGAGATCAACAGATATATCAGTATCCAATCTAATCTACTCAGCATGAATAATCAAATTAAGTTATTACATCATCAGTTTACATGTCTGAATCAAATAAGCTGGAAAGAAATGCTAAAAGTAAAGGTCTGCGGAAATCATCGGTATATCAAGCTCATGGGGACAGCTCTATCATAATTGGCTCACTGGATCGTCCCGACATCTCGCCACCCGACGGACCTACAACAGTCACCCGAGGGTGTGAGATACACCGGAGTGCATCCCAGTGGGCACGACGAGCCGAGGATCAGCTAATCGTACCTACTGGGTACTAAAATCTGCGGATAGTAAAGATCTGTAGGTACAGCTGGAAGAGAGATCTACTAGTAATCAGAATAAAGACGGCAGGTAAGTATGCTGTACAATCAGGGTATATCAGAGATAAACAATCATGAAAACTGTAGAGCATGCATGCTGGAAATCAAAAGTCAACTACAAGGATCATGTATAAGGAACTACAAGTGATACAAGCATGCCTACAGATAATAATGCTGGAAATAACTGAGCAGCAGTACAAGTAAAAGAAATGCGTCAAAGGTAGAAACCCAAGTACCCAATCATGCGCCACTATTGGTCCCGGGGACCTCAGGCAATAGCCCTGCATTTCATAGACGCCAAGCAGTCTCGATGCAAAAGGGGCTCGCGGCTGACATACCCCGCACCCCGCGGGTGCCTAACTGGGGGCTCACGGGTCTATCACCAGACCACTTTACCGGCAAAGAACCAGCTCCACGGGGAGCGACCCCGGCCAGGTTCGTGAAGTACAGCAGTGTATAGTGAGTCATAATGATCAATCTCACGGTCTAGTGACCGAGTAGTCGGCACACGCCGAAATCCCAACAGGGAATCATCTGTCTATATCTATCCATCGGAATCAAACAATCATGCATATCGAGTAGTATCTATCAATCAGGATCAATCAATCATGCATATCGACGTATCAAGCAACATCTCAAGTGTCAGGAATCAACGAGTAGAATCGAATCATGCAAATCTATGCACTGGAATATAAGAGCTGATGCACAAGTACATGTGATATGTCTAACGTAAATCAAGTACCGTCAGGAACAATCAAAGGGCATGCCAATACAAATCATCAGGGATAATCTAGATAGAATCAGCAGATATATATATGACGAGTCTAAAAGAATCCATGTCTGTCACGAGGGATCACATGTGATATATAGATCAAATCAATCAACTAATAAACAGGTATATGAATCGATCAAGATCTATCAGGAGTAGTCATAGAGCATGTAGGCGTAAGTATCAGGGGTAGATGACAGGTCTAAAGAAATCCATATCAATCAGAAGGGTCACATGGCATATAAATCAAGTCATCATGTATAGTCAAGAACCACTGTACATGATATGTCTAAAGAGTCGATAGTTGTCAAGTACAGGTCTAATCAAGTCAGTGTCAATCAGTGAAACCATGATATGTATATGGTATGTCTCATGAAGATCAAGGTCTATCAGAAATATAAAAACTGATAAACAGGTACGTAAGATATGTCTCACGTAGATCAAGATCTGTCAGGACTAATCACTAAAATCCACAGATAAGCTAACTAGGCAGGGAATCAAAAACAGGTGTCCGACTGGACTAAGCAACCAGAGGGCCGAATAGATCACGCCCGGACCGAAGGTAACCCACCTGGATGACGGCAGATCCTCGAACTCCCGCGCAGCTACTGGAAGGCTGGTGCTGAGGAACTGGGCCCTGAATAATAAGATAAGATCAGTAATACTCACACAAACCCATTCCCGACAACGTTACACTAACAGATGGTTTAACCGGTTCAAATCGCTCACTTTATGGATCGATATCTGATTCCTGGTCAACGAGGACCATCGGAATCCTAACAAAATGGCCAGGTAATGCGTAACATTGTCTAAGGTCAGCTTGCGTGTTTATTTTGCATTTTGGTCCATAACATTTTCTAAATTGCATAAATATCATTTCGTTATTACTGTTTTAGCTTGTTCTTAAGATCCGGGAGTCCAAACATAAATCTGTAAATTTCAGGGTGTTCGTTATGACGAGACGAAGCCCGTGCTCACAAGAATTGGGCTGAGACCAAGCCCGATACAAAGTTGGCCCATAATGGGTTTTATGTCAATTTACAATTTTAATAAACTCTAACATACACATGCTTTCGATGTAACCTAACTTGAGCATAGTGTTCAGCATTAACAGGGGAGTGCAGGGCTCACCTTTGGTGCGCCGGAAACCCGCCGGAGAGATGGCCGGAGCAAGGTGGTGCTCCAACTAGGCTCGGGTTAGGGTGAGCCTGCAGCAACCGTGGCTCAGCTTGGTTCCAGAGGTGAGCACCAGCTAGGAGGGGTCCCCAGAATGCCTCGGGTGCAGTCAGGGTCGGCCGGCGGCGGCCGGAAGCGGCGGCGGCCGGAGGGGAGCCCGAAAGGTGTTCTCGGGTGCAAGCTTCGGATCTAACAACAGAGGGGAATTTAGCCCAAAGTAAAATGGTGGAGATCATTATCAAGATGCTCAGACCCTACCTGGATGGTCGCCGGAGGCCCAGAGCGCCGGGGATCCCCGGAGAGGGAGAGTGGACCGAGCTCGGGTGCAACTGCAGTGACGAGAAACCCGACGTTAGGAGAGCCATGCAAGTCGATGGGGAGACTCCTACAGACCACAGGAGCTTACCAGAGGGGTTCCCGGTGGCTGAGGAGCGCCGGCAAGGCGGCGCCGGAGTGTCTCGGTCAAGCTCGGAGGAGCTCTAATGGCGGATTCCGGCCGGCTGGGTTCCGGCCGGAGCAACTTGGGTGTAAAGTCTCCACACGGCGCCAGGAAGCTTCTGGTGGCAGTGGCCGTCGGTGGGAGGCCGCGGCGGCGCCGGACGGCGGCGGTCGGCAAAACGCCAAAATCGGGCTCACTAGGGCATCACCGCGCGGCTCCGATCTTGATCCGATCGAGCTCAGATCTCGTGGGGAGGTTACAGTCGTCACGGGGATAGAATCCAACGGAGCTGATCTTGATCTTGATGGCCGGATGGAGCCCGCGCCCGCGATCGGCCAGAAAATGATAATCCGGCGAGGAGGGCTCTCGCCGGCGATCGGGACGGCGGCAGTGGCTCAGGCTGGAACCGGATGATCCCCCCGACATCAGAATTACATTGGCCATGCCCAAATACCAAGACGAATTCAAAAATTCCCAGACTTACCTTCGCCGGAAAGATGGAAGGAGATAGGTGGGGTCTCGCGGCGGCGCAGGGCGGCGGCTGGGGCCGAGGTCGCCTCAGCTTGGCTGCGGCACCACGGGAGGCTCCACAGGACCAGGTCTCGGTCGCCTTGGACCTTCGCGATCACTCTCCTCTCCAAGAACCGAGCTCGGGGTGCTTTCTTGAAGTCTCTCTTCTCCGGCGAGGTGGTGGCGCGGCCGGTGCGGGGTGGTCCGGAAAGTGAGACTGAGGAGAGGTTGTTGGAGAGGTCTGCGCAGAGGCTAGGACTACGGGATTTAAAAGAAAATCCGAGAGTTTGAAATTCAAACTCGAATAGCGTAGGTTTGCACAATTGCACCATAGTCCTCCACCCTTTGGTATTTGCTGTCCAGTCCTTCATAGCAGCAAAGTCTTGCACTCAGATCCCTCCCCAAGCAATGGCACGCTTTACGAGGCAGGTTATATAGGGTTCTATGTGCAAAAATCGCGTTTTTCGATGCATTTCACGCTTTTCGAGAAGATCCGTTCGTCGAAACGGAAAATGGACTGCGCCATGACGTCCGGCTCGACGAGACCTATCAGGTAGCGATTTTTGATTTTCGAAAAACTGCCCGGATTAAATCTTGGTCCATAAAATACAGTCTCGGAATACAGTTTTCGCGTTTTTCGAGACCTAGAGTCGTCAAACGGAAATTTCGTCAGCGCCATTGCGTCCAGAACGTCGGAGCCATTCAAATCGACTACCTGAAGTGCTATGTTCGGATTCCAGACAGTGAATTGGCTCAACGTTGGCGCGAAGGGGCTCGAAAATTAGGGTTTACGGTTCACTGTACCCTGCTTAAGTCGCGGGTCCCGCCCGCTTCTTCGTCGATTTCTGGAAGATCCGACCGTCAGATCTGAACAAGCTTAATATGGTTTTCACTCAGTTCGTCATGACGGTCGCACTCGTGGTTTCGGATCTTCGAGATTAGGCTCGGATTGAAAGGCGATATTTCTGGCCCACTAACTGTGCAAATTACACTGCAGAAAGGGGCACTTAGACTACGGGTGCTTTTCATGATCCAAATTCAACTTGACTCAAATCAATTTCATTTCTTTATTTATTTTCAAAAATTCAAATTCTTACAATATATATATATATATATATATATATATATATAGTTGTGCTGGAATGCTATTGATAGCACCCGCCCAACTTTGCCACCCATTTTGTAATCCTTGGATCGCATCGAGATTCGTGGAGGCTCTTTAATAAAGAAAAGAGAAAAGAAAAAGTAAAAAAAAAAGTAAAAAGTAAAAAACTTTTCTTTTTAATTAAAGAGTTTGCACGAATCTCAATGCGATCCAAGGGTTACAAAATGGGTGGTAAAGTTGGGCTGGTGCTATCAATAGCATTCCAGCACAACTATATATATATATATATATATATATATATATATATATATATATATATATATATATATATATATATATATATATATATATATATATATATAGAGTTGGGCTGGAATGCTATTGATAGCACCAACCCAACTTTGCCACCCACTTTGTAGCCATTGGATCGTATTGAGATCCGTGTAGGCTCTTTAATGAAAAAAAGAAAAAAGAAAAAGTAAAAAGAAAAAGTAAAAAGAAAAAGTTTTTCTTTTTAATTAAAGGACTTGCACGAATCTCAATGCAATCCAATGGCTACAAAGTGGGTGGTAAAGTTGGGTTGATGCTATCAATAGCATTCCAGCCCAACTCATATATATATATATATATATATATATATATATATATATATATATATATATATATATATATATATATATATATATATATATATATATATATATATGGGTCCGGCTACTATACTCTTATGAGTAAAAATTTTTTGTACTCGATCATAAGTTTTCATTTCTTGGATGAAGCAATGAGCGGTTAGGATTATAGTAGTTCCTAGGATTTAAACTGTTTTCCCAACAACCTATTAAACCCTAGGGGAACCACTATCATCCTAACCGCGCATTCCTTCATCCAAGGATGAAAAAGTTATGAGTACAAAAAAATTTATACACATAAGAGTATAGTAACCCTACACTATATATATATATATATATATATATATATATATATATATATATATAAAAGGTGAACTCAAATATAAAAAGTTTATATTTTATAAATTATAATTATTTGATAAAGATTTTATTTTATTTTATTTTTTTTACTTAGTAGTAGTTGAATTGACAATCTAACATATTGTTTGCTAGTCAGTTCGTGTCCGGCTCGTTAATAAACGAGCCGAATACGAATTAAATTTTTTCATCTTAATATTTTAACGAATCAATTATTATTCGAGTTATTTAATAAACAAACCAAGAGGAGCCACTTCTGGCTTGCCTGTATTCGCTCGTAGATGGTCCTACGCACGGATGCACACAGTAGAGCCACGTGGTTGTTCCCGCTGGTTGTTTAATTAATGGAAAATGCTATGTGTACACCCCTTTCGGGGTGTACATCATACACCCCACTCATCTAAGGGTGAGGATGTGATGATGGGTCATTTGATGTGACCCGTAAAAAATATCGCCACTATTAAAATGGTGTAGGTGTATGATGTACACCCCTTCGGGGTGTACATGTAGCATTGCTCTTAATTAATTAATATATAAATTTTCGTAAAGAAATTTTGATTGGTTGACAAGAATTTGGAGAAAAAAAAAAAAAAAATTAGAAGAAGATGAAGCTGGATTGATGTGATTCTTGAGCTCATTAAGGTGGGACAAGTTTCGATATCTTTCCTGAAATCTTCCTAACTTACTTCAAACAATTATATTAATTAGTGGTTTGATGAGGATACGAAAAATAATGGGATGGAAACAAATGAAGTTGCTAAAAGTTGGAGGAACATGACATCTAGTGCTGTCAACATGCCGAGCATGAGCAAACTGGCCAAACTCACTATCGCCTCAAGCTGGTGATAAGCTGAAAAGTTTTGTTTCTAATTTGGACCGTAATTTATTGAGCTAGGTCGTGTTTGATTTATCAGTTTGCAGCACTATAATAAAATTATCGTATAATAATATTTTTAAGTATTTTTAAAATTTGAATAAAATATTACTGATAAAAATATCAACACTTATTATTAGTGTCGTTACATGTGCAGTCGTTAGAGTGTATAGCGATACATTATTATAATGTGTCTCAAAAATATATTTCTATAATCTAATTTTGAATATAGATAAAATACAGTTGTGATACTTGTACAAAAATATCACAAAAATATATTTTTATAATCTAATTTTGTTGTAGTGTTGATTAGTTTATCAAATCGAGTTGGCTCCTTTATAGACTATAGAATGAATCGTTTATAGCTCGGAATTTAAATTTTAGATTGATTAATATTTTAGAAAGTTATTATTTTTTGTATCCAAAAATTTATGTAGTAGAATTTGTATTTTGTATGTGTTATATATATAAATATAATATATACAAAATATTTAAGTATAGAGAATATATATTTGAGCTATATTGAGTTGAACATGAGCGAGTTGATCTAAATTTATGCTCGGATTTTTAAAATATCAAGTTAAAAAATTCAATTTGTATTCAATTTTATTTATTTACCAAATAATTCGATTTCGATCTCAGTTTCAATTGAACGTGAATTATGTCGTGAATAATTATCTGGACTGCCAGCCTTGATGACAATATTATAAGTTATTTTAATTCTTATTGGTAATATTTTTGATATATACAGAATTGTGATGTACTGGTCTATATACCGCCGGACTATCTAAACAAACATGACTTTTCAGTACACAAACGCAATAGTAACTTCTCAAAAAATATGTTTTTGTTTTATTTATTTATTTATTAATTTTTTTTTCGGAAAGAGAGAGAGAGAAAATTTGCAGAAAATATGTAACAGTAACCTATTTGTGCTCAATCCTTACATATATTCTGATAGAAAATATTTACTATATTATTCTGTGTACTTGGGTGTGAAAGTACTTCCGAACTGGCCTTTATTTAGGCCCAGTTTGAGTTGCCCGATGTAGATTGATTAATTAGGTGCAGAAATTAGGACTTAGGATATCATTTTGGAAAAGCATGTCACACCAACCTGTCAATTATTAACAAGAATATAGGAAAGCTATATCCAGCTTAAATATCTTATTTCTGGGATATATTTAATATGTCATCCAAAGTTTTAAAATATTTTATTTATTTCTTGAGTAGCAAAGTACTTTGATTAATTTTAAAATAAAATTTTAAATATTCTTATTTTTCTTAGAATTTACTAATGGGTTGAGTTTTAGACAGATATTTTGATAACTTGAAAATAAATTTTAAAAAATTAAATAATAAAAAATTAATACGTAAAATTAATACGTAAACAATTTTTTTTCTATTTACGGCACGGGATTTACTAGTATACCGTCTTATAAATAAATAAATAAATAAATATATATATATATATATATATATATATATATATATATATATATATATATATATATATATATATATATATATAAATTTAGGATGCCTCTAGGCCCCAATCCCCTGAGTCTCTGTAAAAAGCCTTCTCCGCCTTCTCCACTTGCTAAGAAGTGGTCAGCATATTTAAAAAGATAAAATAATATTTTTACATTTTAAATAAAGTGCATATTTTATATTTTATTTATTTTAGAGTAGAATAAATTACTTTAATGTGATCAATGAAAAAAATCTCACTCCGAACATATTTCAAAAATACTTTGTAATTTATTTTCATACAATAATACTTGATATACCAATAAATAGATCAATTAATCAATATATCAACCATAGCTAACTTACTTGGCTAGTAGCTTATAAAGAATTATATTATTATATTATCAATATTACTAAATATTTGATACTATTAAATTTTAATTTTTTGATGAAAAAATATATAGTTGGAATCGATTATGACTCTCTAGACTTTGTTCGGTATGGAAAATATTCCGAAATAGGGGGATATTCCTTAATTTTTTAATCAAACAATGATAAAATTGTACTGGACAAATTATTACGATTAAAACAAGTTAATTTGCGTTGTTTTGAAATAATCCTTTAAAAATTCTTCCTATAAGAACTAAGAACATACAACTTTATTCTTCTATTTATTTTATTAAATAAATAGATATATAAATAAATAAATTAATAAAAATATTATATTTATTATAATATATTTATATTTAAATCTTATTATATAATATAAATTAATTAAATTTGATATATTATTAATTTTATTGAATTTTATGATTTATATTTTAATATTTAATTATTTTATTTTATTAAGTTAGGAACCCATCATCTTTCTGACTATATATCTTTTCATCTAAAAACTAAAAATCTATAAGTACAAATAATTTGGTACTTTTAAAAACATATATAAAAACTAGGGGCAATTGCATACATGTCCCTCCAAATATGTCGAATAGCAAATATATTCCTGCAAATTTCAACTTTTCATATTTATCCCTGTAAAAATCCAAATTTCTTCAAATATGTCCCTGAGGTTAATCCCCGTTTGGAATCTGTTAATTTTTTAACAGATTTCATGTAAAATTACTTTTTTGCCCCTTACAAATATATCCCTCCAAAAATAATATCAATCTACTTGTTTCAAAAATGCCCCTCTCCAAAAATTCCAACGTTAAAATCCCTCTAATTATTACAAAAATGCCCCTCTCCTAATAAAATTTGTAACAAAATTAAAATCTCTCAATTAAAAAAAAAATCAAATTTTAAATTGGTGTCAATAAAACAAATTAATTTGAAGGAGGGGCCATGCACAAGAGAGAGAGAGAGAGTTGCTCTGTTCAAAAAAATTAATTTGAAGGAGGGGCCACGCTCGCATCGCCGCCTTCTCCTCGCAAGCCACCAGCCGTCGCCGCGCCGCGCCCCGCGTCGCCCAGTCGCCGCCGTCACCATCGCCCTGCCTCGCCGCCGAAGTTGCCGCTCGCGTCGCCGCCGAAGCCGTGCTGCCGCCCCGCGCGTCTCCATCGAGCCGCCGCCTTTCGCGCCGCCGAAGCCGCCCTTCGTGTCGCTGCCGAGGCCACCTCGTCCGTCTTCGGGTCGCCGCCGAATCCGTCGAAGCTCCTCTGCTTCGTGAGCAAGTAACCAAGGGTAAAATGGTATATTCACTTTCTAATCTAACTAAGGTTAAGCATTTAACCTATGGTTAACTCATTTTTTCTAACAGAGGGGCATATTTGAATAACGGTGGATTTTTGCAGGGATAAATATGAAAAGTTGAAATTTGCAGGGATATATTTGAAATCCGACATATTTGGAGGGACATGTATGCAATTAACCCTAAAAACTAAATTATATATATATATATATATATATATATATATATATATATATATATATATATATATATATATATATATATATATATATATATATATATATATATATATAACTTATCTAAATTATATAAATTATATAGGCTATTTTGAGTTTGCTACTCATCCAAAAAAATTTAGAGATTAAAAATACATCAATTTCTAACTACCTAAATTGAGTTATAGAGCTTAATTATAACAATTTTAGAAAATTAAATAAAAATTTATAATAAATTAAAATTTGAAGTTCAAAATATTATCAGATGAGAACCAAATATACAATTTATCTTATATTTTTTTATTATCTTTAACTTTGTTATTTTATACATAAAAAATTAATAATTTATTATTTATAAAATTATGGTGGCGTCGTTGGTGCCACTAATTGAACTATTCAATGGACCCGGCATCTTATCAGATTTGAACAGGTTCGCTAGTTTTTTAAACATTCGTCTATAAAGTTCTTCCCATACGCCACTCTTTTAGCATGCAACACTGACGAGCCGATCTAATAGTTGTTGGAGCGCCACAAATCATGGAGCAGTACTGCGACGACGATCTCCTCGTGGAAGCTCAATCCGACTTATGGAGCCACGTGTTCCTCTTCCTCAAATCCATGTCTCTCAAGTGGGCCGTCGAGCTCGGCATCCCCGACGCCATCCACCACCACGGCGGCCCCGTCTCCGTCCCCGACCTCGTCGCCGCCCTTAACCTCCCGCCAGCCAGACTGTCGTCACTCCGCTGCCTCATGCGATTGCTCTCTTTCTCCCGTCTCTTCACGAGGCAGACGTCGGAAGCCGGCGGGGAGGATTTGTATGGCCTCACGCCGACGTCCTGCCTCCTCGTCGACGACGCCGGAGACGGCCGCCGCAGCTTCTCGCCGATCGTACACTTGATGTTCCACCCGGTGCTGATGGCGCCGTCTCTACGAATAGGCGACTGGTTTAAAGCAGCCGACGGCGTCGCGACGCCGTTCGAGGAGGTGCACGGAAGCAATTTCTGGGGCGTGACGAGTGAGAATCCGGAGTTCAACGCGGCGTTCAACGAGGGGATGGCGGCGGACGGCAGGTTCATAATGGACGTGGCCGTCAGAAAATGCGGGCATGTCTTTTGCGGGCTGCGGTCGCTGGTCGACGTCGGCGGGGGGACCGGCGCTGCCGCCCGCGCCATCGCGGAGGCATTTCCGCCCATCAAGTGTGCGGTTCTTGATCTTCCTCAGGTGGTGGAAGGACTGACGGCGGATGGGCTCGTGGAGTTCTTCGCAGGCAGCATGTTCGAGCACGTTCCTCCGGCGGATGCTGTGATTTTAAAGGTGAAAATAAAATTCCGCTACTGTTTTTTACTACCACACTGCTGCAAATTTTTAAACATTACTCTCGTAACATTCTTACTCGGGATTTTTTTTTTTTTTTTTTTTTTTATTTTATAAAAACATACAAAATTGGTCACGTGAACTGTGGGTATTTTGAATTCGTTATTTAAATTTTTTAAAATTTACATTTTACTATCTAAATTTTCAACTTATTTAATTTAAATCAATTAACAATAAAAATGATATGAAATGTACTAAGTAAATTTTCAACTTATTTAATTCAAAGTTTTGGTTTTACTATCTAACATCTCAATTTGTTTGATTTGAGTCCGTCAACGATAATAATTTGACTTTAAAATATAAATTAATTATTTATTTTAATAAATTTATAGATATAAGATTTTCTTTTGTGAAATATATTGATTAAACTTACAAAGATAAAAGATGCATTCAAAATTTTAAGTCAAAATATCATTTAATTACTCAAATTAAATAAATTAAAATATTAGCTATTAAAATTAAAGTTTTAAAAGATTGGATAGCTAGCTTAATCTAAATAGTCCATAATTTAGATAAATTTTATATAATTTTACTTTTTTTAATCATTCATTTTATGATTTATAATAAGGAGTTGTTTGATTACATGTAGTTGTAATTGTATTGTAGTTCTCACTGCATACATATTCAAATTTAAATTTTGACTGAATATATTTGAATTCAACTGCTTTAATTGAAACTACATAAGGAGGTCTAATTGCGGCAATTGAAACGATATCCAAATTCGCTGCAATATCAACTGGAACAGTTGAATATATAAATTTTATACAAAAGACAATCTCACCTCTCTAATTGCTTTTTGAGTAAAAATATTTTTCTTTTTATATTGGACATAGAGGGATATTAGGTGTACGTTTTTTTAGGAGTGTACATCCTATCTCCCACCTTATTCCGTGATGGATATTATTTTACTCATTACATCGAGTGACGAGTGGAATTCATCCCATCCCAGAATGGAATGGGATGTAAGATATACATCCCTAAAGAAGTGTATACTAATATATACCCTTGGACATAATATTAACACCATATATACAGAATAATACAATTTTTAAAATACATATTTCAACTATATGCAGCTAAATAAATTATTTCTAGTTGTAGAGGCTTTTATCACATCCGGTCAAATAAAATGCATATAGTAATAACTGTTGTATTTTTAATTCATGCATTGTTAATTATACTGTATTTCTAATTACATTTAATCAAACGATTTGCAAATATAAATATTAAATAATTAATTAATAATTGATATGAAAATTAATTTTAAATATATTTTGTTAATACACCCTTCATCTAAATTATACTATTTTTTTTTATTTTTTTAGTACCAAGTGATTAGGGATGCCAAAAGAACAGAATTAGAAAAGACTTTGAAAACTGAATCATCAAACGCCAACTTATTGTAATGCAAAACTTATTGTAATATAATTTTTATTTTTAAATATAGATCAGAGTAGAATTTCAACTTAGTTTTCTTCGTAGCAGGCAATTTGGAATATCAACTACATGTAAGCGAAAAGAATTTTAGAAATCCCGTACTGAAACGTTAACTAGCTACTGTGCTCCTTTTCAAAAATTAAATAAAGTAAGGAATATTCCTAGAGATATCCCGTTTGGGTTCCCCGTAATATTATAGATGAATTGATATTATTATTATATTCTAAATCCGACAGTACTATCATTATTTCATTTTAAATTTTAAATTCTCAACTATCCATATAGAGCAATGCTACATGTACACTCCAAAGGGGTGTACATCATACATCTCCACCATTTTAATGGTGGCGATATTTTTTACGGATCACATCAAGTGATCCATCATCACACCCCCACCCTTAGATGGGTGGGGGTGTGAGATGTACATCCTTTACGGATGTACACATAGCATTTTCCATCCATATATATATATATATATATATATATATATATATATATATATATATATATATATATATATATATATATATATATATATATATATATATATATACCAATAATAATATTATAGGGTACAAGTTTTGAGTTACTTCGAGCATTTCTCTAAAGAAAAATATAAACAATAAATATTTTACATATTATAAAAAAAAAATTTATACAAACTATATGTATAACATCAACACATAGCATTATTGGTAAACTATATTTAGTCAATATTTGATTTGGAAGTAAAATTTGAACTAATATTTTGTTTCAGTCTTGTTCCTCAAACGCGTTTGGTTTAGATTAGAATAATAATTCTCGTCTTTCTGAAATAAGCTGTTATAAGACGGAAACTACAGTTTAATTTTTTTAAAAAATAAACTTATTCCTACCTAAAAATAATATTAATTAAAATAAATATAATTTTAATTATTGTATTAACTCTTTAATTAATTTAATATTTTAATTAATCTAATTTATTTATTAATTAATTATTTAACTATTAAATAATTAACTAATTAATTATTTAACTATTAAATAATTAACTAATTAATTTATTAATTTATTAAATTATTTATAGCTAATTAAATTATTTATTAATAATATTCATTATTGTTAGTTTTTTTTATCAATTAATATTTAGAATTATTAGTAATAGTTAATTAAATAAATTAGATGATTAATTAATTAATTATTTTATATTAATTAATTAGATAAAATATTATTATTTTAAAATTATAATTTTTTCTATTTCTCACTATTTTATTCTAACTATCAAAATACTAATTTTCTTATTTACAGAAATAATTCAATTTTTATCTAAATATAAAATTAATCTTATTCCTATTTATTTCTAAATTTAAATATATATATTTTTTTATTTAATGATTCCTTAGGTTTCCTATCCTAACCGCCTTCCTAAAATTAGTATTAATAGTATATATAATTCGTGAGTCGGAACTCAAAATCTCTTTTGTTTGAAATGCCTGGTCAGCTTTAAATATAATCTGTAGGGTAACAATTAATTATTCACTATAATAAAATTATACTATAGCGATATTTTTAAATATTTTTAAAATCTAAAAAAAATGCCGCTAGCAAAAATATCGATACTTATAATTAGTGTCGCTATATGTACCGTCGCTAGGGTGTATAGCGACACATTATTGTAATGTGTCCGAAAAATATGCCCATATAACCTAATTTTGGATATAGATAAAATATAGATAGGACACTTGTACAAAAATGTCACAAAAATGTACATGTGTTCCTATAACCTAATTTTATTGTAGTGATTCTAAATAGTGATTATTTATAATGTTTATATTATAAGTAATGAATATTGGCTCGAAATAAACTGATGATCACAGTGGGTTCTGCACGACTGGGACGATGAGGACTGCGTGAGGATACTGCAGCGGTGCAAGGAGGCGATCCCATCGAGAGAGGCTGGAGGGAAGGTTATCATTATGGAGGTGGTGATTGGGTCGAGCCCGGAAGAAAAGTCGACGGAGACACAACTCTTCTTCGACGTGTGGATGATGGTGCAAGCCGGGGGACGCGAGAGAGACGAGCAGGAATGCACAAAATATTCACAGATGCAGGGTTTAGTGATTACAAGATTGCTGCTTCGCTTGGGATTCGATCAATCATTGAGGTGTATCCTTGAAATGAGCTATGAATTTGTGATTGTTGGGTGTGTTAGGATTTTATTAGAAGACGAGAAAATGATGAAAAAGATTTAGGAAAAGGACTCGGGTTAAAGTTATTCTGTGAAGAAGAGAAGTTAGATATAATTCTTCTCTTAGTTAATAAATTTTATTTCATCCGTATTTTCTGTTTTGATTTTTTTTCTATTTTATGGTTGTGTTAGTTTTAGTTTTTGTTGAGGGGACAGGTTTATGATAAAAAATTGATTTGATGCTTCTGTTGTGGAAACCCAACCAACGATACCAGAGTAAGTACCGGATCAACAGTAGTCGGTACCGGAGTAGATTGCGGATTCACAAAATCTGGTTTAGGAGCGAGAATCATATTCCCAACAATTGGTATAAGAGTTAAAGATTACCGATCCTCAGGACAAATTGATGTTAGAGCACAGGGTTAACGATCATCACTGGGAGTGATCATTGTTAGAGCACAATTTAATCTTGCTAGGCGTATTGGACTCGAAAGTTTGAAATTTTTCGACTTCAGATGGAGCTACGAATGTCCGAAAGTGAAATTGGATCGTGTAGGAGGCGAACAAGTACGAAAACTTGGATGTCCCTGTAAGACTCGTGAAATTTAAATTCAAAAAAAAAAGGAAATGCAAAAAGAAACCTAAGTGGTTGTATACCGGTGTGCAAATTAAACAGTTTTCGAGACACGGTTCCCCGACTTACAGATCCGAGTCTGATCTCGAAAATCTAAAATCACCAGTGCGACCGTCTCGTCGAATTGAATAAAAATGGTGTAAACCGATTTTCGATCTGACGGTCGGATTGTCGAGAAATCAGCGAAGAAGCTAGTGGGGCTGACGACTTAGGTGAATAGTGAAATAAATAGTAATCTCCTTATTTAATTCCCCCGCTGGCCAACGTCGGCTGATCGACTGTCTGGGGTCCGACTCTGACGGTCCAACTCGTCGATCTAAATCATTTTGTCGTTCTGAGCGTAGTGGCGCTGACGAAATTTGTGTTTGATGACCCTAAGTTCTCGAAATGCATGCTACACAGCATCAACCCGAACCCCAGACCACCTCCATTCTCTTCTTGATATCCTAATTCCCCTTGCACAGCCCTAGGAGCTGCGAAGCCACCAGCAGCCGCCGAGAGCACCTGCGGCCGGAATTCACAAGCTTGGTCGGAGCTGGGAGCAGGCTGCATCCGGCCGTCCAAACGCCGATCTGACTTAACTAACTTCTTCTCCTCGATCCCAGGAGGTCCTCTACAAAATTCTGGAGCTTTTGGTGAAGTAACGAGCCCGCACGAAGATGCCCTAGCTCAGGTATTTGTTGCCTTGGCCGAGCTCCACCACTCCATCGCCGCCGACGCTCTCCGGCACCGGCCAACCACCTGGTTTTCTTCCTCGGACGACTGGTGCACAGGGTGGATCAAGCTTGGTGGGCTGGTGCACATTCCACCTCTGGGAGTTCCCTAAAGCTCATGCTCTCTTTATTTTGGAACTTGACCAAGTGGAGTGGGAGTTCGGCTACATTGGGCTCCAACAAGGAAGGCTATAGACCACTTTGCTCCAGCAACTGAACCAGCACCTGAGCAACCTTCTTCAGATATCAGTCGTCTGACTCCGGCCCGCGAGCTTTCTGGTGGAGTCGTCGGTTCGCCGACACACAGGTGGGTTTTCTTCGGTCCGGACCTTATCTCTTCGGCCATCTGGGGTACCTTAGTTGGTTGGATCCCTGTCTTTCTTGCTAGCCCAGATTAGATTCCTGAGCCCTTACTAGTTGATTGTTTATTTTAGCTTATACTTATGTTTTAGTATACCTGTTGCATATGGACATTTGCCATGTCTGATTGGACATTATGTAGCAATCATATTATATATAGATATTCTTCATACTCTGCTTTTATCTTGACATATGCCATGTGTATGATTAGCCATTCACATATTCAGATAGCTAGTACACCTTGCATTCAGTAATGCATAGGTTTGAGGTATTTGCATCCCCAATGGGATTTCCGGCTTAGCGCAGACTATTTCGGTCTGTGGACCGTCAGCTTGGAGCATCAGCATTGTCATCGTCGTGTACCTACTGATCTCTCGGGTACGCTGTGGGATTGATCCTCCACCTTGCATTCTTTACCGGTAAAGGGTCTACGAGACCCGTGAGCTATCCCTTTCCGCAGTACCATTGGGTACAGGAAGCCCTTTCTGTCGTACCGCTCGATACAAGGATACCCCCACTTCGGTGGTGCTGCTGGAAAACCCTTTCTATTGTATCCTTGGTACAGGGTTGCTGACAGTTTCTGCCAGGGGTTTTGTTGTGATATTTCGCCTGAGGTTCAGCGACCAAAACGACAGCATCGGTTGGGTACTTTGGTATATCATTATATATCTGTTCAGCATACTTTAGCACTTATTGTCACGCCCCGGGGTCGAAACTGCGACCCGGGCTCACCAACAGATCCGCCACCTATGCAAAAACCCGCATAGGCGAAGCGTCTAACCTGCAAAAGATAGTACTATAGCTACGCAAATATCAGAGCGGAAATAAAATGCTGTAAAATAAAATCCAATCACTGTACAACATGAAATAGGGTACAATATCCATTCCCTCGAATACAGATAATCATCATACAATGTCCTCAGTACAGCATCTCTCAACTAAAAAAAGGGAGGTAAACTGTAAGAACTTGAAATTTTGAAAATTTATAAAGAAATGATATTGATTTGAGTCAAGATAAATCTGGATCATGAATAGCACCCGTAGTCAAAGCGCCCCTTTTCTGCAGTGTAATTTGCACAATTAGTGGGCCAAAAATATCGCCTTTCAATCCGAGCCTGATCTCGAAGATCCGAGACCACGAGTACGACCGTCATGATGAACTGAGTGAAAACCATATTAAGATTGTTCAGATCTGACGGTCGGATCTTCCAGAAATCGACGAAGAAGCGGGCGGGACCCGCGACTTAAGTCGAGGGTACAGTGAATAGTAAACCCTAATTTTCGAACCCCATTGCGTCAACGTTGAGCCAATTCACTATCTGGAATCCAAACATAGCATTTCAGGTAGTCGATTTGAATGGCTCCGACGTTCTGGACGCAATGGCACTGACGGAATTTCCGTTTGACGACCCTAAGTCTCGAAAAACGTGAAAACTGTATTCTGGGACTGTATTTTATGGACCGAGATTTAATCCAGGCAGTTTTTCGAAAATCAAAAATCGCTACCTGATAGGTCTCGTCGAGCCGGATGTCATGGCGCAGTCCATTTTCCGTTTCGATGAACGGATCTTCTCGAAAAGCGAAAAATACAGCGGAAAATGCAGTTTTTGCGCAATAAACCCTATATAAGTTGCCTCGAAAAGCGTGCCACTGCATGTGGAGGGACCCAAGTGAGAGTAAAGTATATTGCAAAGGACCTAGACCCAAAATGCTGTTTGTGGGAGGGCCTTGTTGCAATTGTGCATAGGCACGATTCAAAGAAACGTGCACCTTACCGTTACAGCAACCGCAGCCGTACCAGCTTGAACCCACGTTCCTCCCCAACTTCCCACTCCTCGCAACCGAACCAGCCAAGGCAAAAACCCTCTCCCCGTCGCTGGAAACGAGAGAAGATCAAAAGCCTTGGAGCTCGGGTTCTTGGAGAGGAAGGTGATCAAGGAAGTTTTGGGTGATCAAGAATTCACCTGTGGAGCTCCCTGTGAACCCGCAGCCGAACCCGAGGGAGCCAGCAACCCGGCGCCGCCGCGAGCCGCCGAGGCCACCTTCTCCTTCTTCTTGATCTCCGGCGAAGGTGAGTTCATGGGACATTTTCCTTTAAGTTGGGTTTTGAGCATGACCACTTGATCCCTGACACCGAGAGGACCCCTCGGGTGCAGGCCCTGCCGGCGCCGCCGTCCCGACCTCCGGCGGGGGACCATTATCGCCGGATTATCGTTTTAGACCGATCACGGGCGCGGGCTCCATCCGGCCGTCAAGATCAAGATCAACACCGTTGATTTTGCTCCACTTGACGACTGCAACCTTTCCACGGAGCCTGATCACCATCCGTTGAGGATCGACCCCGATCGGCGATGCCCTAGAAACCCGAGAATTGGCATCTTCGCCGATCGCCGCCGTCCGGCGCCGCCGCTGCCTCCCACCGGCGGCCACTGGCACCCGAAGCCTCCTGGCACCGAGTGGAAACCTTCCATCCAAGTTGCACCGGCCCGGAGCCCCGTCGCCGGAATCCGCCATTAACGGCCAACGAAGCTTCGGCTGAGCTCCGCCGCCGCGGCTTGCCGATGATTCCCGACGCCGGAAAACCGCCCAGGTGAGTTCCTCTGGCCCATAGGAACTTCCCCACCATCTTGCATGCAAGATTTAACGTCGGGTTCTCGCATTGCAGAATTGCACCCGATTGAGCCTCGGGTTGGACTCCGGCGATCCCCGGCGCTCCGGACTCCGGCCACCTTGTCAGGTAGGCTCTAAACCTCCATTATAAGAACTCCATCATTTTAGTTTGAGGCCAGAGACCCCCTGTACCTTGGTCTATTTCTTGCACCCGAGAACACCCTCTCGGGCTCATCTCCGGCCGCCGCCGCCTCCGGTCGCCGGGGCTCGACCCCACATGAACCCGAGAGACCCTGGAGACCTCTTCTAACCTGTGCTCACCTTGGTTCCAGGTCAGAGCCATTCTTGCTCTAAGCTGCTCCAATCCGAGCCCTAGCCCGAGTTCAAGCCTTGCTCCGGCAAGCTTTCCGGCCGGCCTCCGGTGCACGTAAGGTGAGCACACCACTCCTCTGTCATTACTGAATGCCGTGCTCTAGCTAGATCTAAATTTGATCAAGTATATACTAAGTTGTATCAAAGTTGTAAATTGGTCCCTAATGCATTATGGGCCAACTTTGTAATGGGCTTGGTCTCGGCCCATTTCTTGTGAGCACGGCCTGGGTCTCGTCGTAACGGACGCGCTGAAACTTACGGCGTCAATTTTGGACCCCCGGATTGCAAGAACGGGGCAAAACACTGCGTCCAAAATCGCGAGTTAAAAGGCTAACTTTGCCCTGGGGTTTCGCGCTGACCCAAGATAGTGAGCACGGGTTTTCTCGCATCAAATGTGACTCGCTGGCACTTACGGAATCAGATTTGGATTCCCGGATCTTTAGAACAAGCTAAAACAGTAATAACGAAATGATATTATGCAAATTTTGATACCTGTTGGACTTAAATGCAAAACGGTCACCCTAGCTGACCTTAGACAGCACCTACGCACTACCTGGCCATTTTATTGGGTTTCCGATGGTCCTCGTTGACCAGGAACCAGTTGTCGACCGACGAAATGACCGATTTGACCCGTTTAAACTTTCCGTAGTATAACGTCGACGGGAAAGGGTTGTGTGAGTCTATTACTGATTATAGCTCTTTATACAGGGCCCAGTTGTTCGACGCCAGCCCCCAGTTGTTGATCGGGAGTTCGGGGACTCTGCCTTCATCCAGGTGGGTTAACTTCGGCCCGGGTTGATCTATTCGACCCTCTGGTTGCTTTAGTCCAGTCGGACACTTGTTCTTGGCTTGCCCTGCTGATTTTACCTATATGACATATATTGATCTCTTTTGACATAGCATGATCCCTCTGATTGACATTGACCTGACTAGATCTGTGATTGAGATTTATTGTCACTATCAGCCGATTATCATTTATATACTCCCTGATTAGTCCTGACTGATTCTGACTGATTGATATATAGATATGCATGACTGATTGATCCTGATTGATAGATATTACTCTATATGCATGATTGATTGATTTCGATGGATAGATATAGACAGTTGATTCCCTGTTGGGATTTCGGCATGAGCCGATTACTCGGTCACTAGACCGTGAGATTGATCATGATGACTTGCCATGCACTGCTGTACTTCACGAACCTGGCCGGGGTCGCTCCCCGTGGAGCTGGTTCTTTACCGGTAGAGTGGTCTGGTGATAGACCCGTGAGCCCTAGACAGGGGTATGTTAGCGGATCGGGTGCGGATCAGTGGCTTTTGCCTGAGGTACTCTGAGACCAATATTGGCGCATGATTGGATACTTGAGTTTCCACCATTGACGCATGGTTCACTTGTACTATTGTTCAGTTATTTCCAGCACTATTATCTGTAGACATGCCTGTATCTCTAGTAGTTCTTTATGCATGATCCTTGTGGTTGACATTTGATTCTAGCATGCTTATTCTACAGTATTTCTTGATCGTCATTTTTGATGCTTACCTGCTATTGTGATTCTGATTATTAGTAGATCATATCTGTTTACTCAGCTTTACCCTTTTGATTATTACCATCCGCAGATTTTAGTACCCAGTAGGTACGATTAGCTGATTCTCGGCTCGTCGTGCCCACTGGGATGCACTCCGGTGTATCTCACACCCTCGGGTGATTGTTGTAGGTCCGTCGGGTGGCGAGATGTCGGGACGATCCTGTGAGCCGATTACGATAGAGCTGTCCCCATGAGCATGATATGTCGATGATTCTGCAGACATTTGCTTTCAGCATTTCTTTCCAGCTTTTGATTTAGACATTTGAAAATTATGATGTAATAACTTAATTTGATTATTCATGCTGAGTAGATTAGATTAGATACTGACATATCTGTTGATCTCTGATGATGACTTTTCGCCGTGCAGGTATAGGGGAGTCTCTGTCCTCGGGACAGAGAGTCTTCTATACGTGTGGCGGTCTGTTGCGCCCAGTTTGCAGACTCTGATTTAAAAAAAAAAAAAAAAAAAAATTTTACCGGATTTTTAAAACTCGGGGCGTGACAGATTAGATGGTATCAGAGCATAGGTACACGGTACCTAGGAAAAGATGATTAGGAACTGGTTAGGATGAACCCTAGGATGACTTGTCACGTGAGAGCGTTGGGTATGTCTGCTATAAGGGTTAGAAACTCAAGATATTAATAGAGTCTGTTTCTGACCTGTTTCTGTATTGCAGCTATGGCTCGTCCTCCAGGTCGTGGACGGGGACGGGGTACGGGTCGTGGAGTAGGCCGACCACCTAGCACACCGAGCGAGCCCGTCGATCAGGGCCGCATGGACCGGCTTGAGGCCCAGATGGCGACCCTAGCCGGGATGTTTCAGTATGTCTTGCAGCAGTAGGCTGCTGGCCCTTCCACTCTTACCCCGCCTGTCCCTCCACCTGTACCTGAGGTCACACCACCGGTTGCACCTTCTGTTGCACCGGTCGTCGCTGAGCCAGAGGCAGACCCCGTACCACCACCAGCGGGGCACGTTCCAGCTCCGGTCTCTGCCGCAGCCTCTATAGCGGTACCGGGGTTTGCTGCAGCTCCAGATGCCTCTGCTTCTACCACGTCGACTTCCTCTCGATCCGTCGCTCCCGCTGTTCATCCTGCGGCCGATACTGAGGCCGATCGGGCAGAGAGGGCCCGAGCGAAGGCGGTCCTGCTAGAATTCAAAAAGTTCAAGCCGCAGACTTTTGACGGCAAGGATGAGGACCATTGGGCGGTCGAGGAATGGATCGACCACATGGAGAAGCTATTTCAGGACGCCTACGTCGAGGACAGAGATAAGGTCCACATCGCCGTCCACTGCTTGGAGGGCGGCGCATCCAGGTGGTGGAGGCGACACCGCGAGCGCTACTTCCCTAGCCCAGCCGATCCAACTTGGGAAGACTTCAAGGCCGCTATGGACCATCACCACCTCAAGGAGACCACTAAAGAGGGTCTCGAGCGCGAACTGGAGACAATCAGACAGGGCGAAAAGGGCGTCCGAGAGTACGAGCAGGAGTTCCTGCGCATCGCCGACCTGGTGCCCCAGGCGGTGCGTGAGGAGCGCCGGAAGGTACGCCTATTTTCGCAGGGTCTGAGGCCTGAGATTCGCCGGCACCTCGCGTCGCACCTCTCCACCGACTTCGACAACTGCGTGGAGCGGTGTCTAGCGATCGAGGCAGAGGTCAAGATGTTCCGCACTGAGCGGAATGCGGCAGACAAGGACAGGGACAAGGGCAGAAAGAGGGCGCACCCGGGAAACGGCGGTGGGCAATCGAACCGGAACAAACGGGCCAAGCAACCGCACCTGAAGAGATGGCCCAGGAGAGCTCCAGCTGTGAGCGCCTTCTCCAACCCCAACTGGGGCCCCCGACCATGCATCTTCTGCGGGGGTACCCACCGGGCGAAGGATTGCGATCAGCGACACGGCCGATGCTTCACCTGCGGCCAACAGGGACATGTAGCGGCATCGTGCCCGCGGGGATCTGCACCCGCGCAGATGGGTGCACCACTACCTGCACCGCCACTGCGACGACAAGCCCCAGCGCCGAGCTCTGCCTCCTCGGGACGTCCACCTTTGCCTCGCCCATCTACTGCATCACGACAAACTGCTGGGGGGCGTGTCTTTGCCCTGACCCGTGGCGAGCCCACTCCGGAGGACAACCTGGCAGGTACCACTTTTATTTCTGGTCATCATGCTAGGACATTATTCGATACGGGAGCATCACATTCGTTTATTTCCACTCATTTTATTACTACCCATGGTATTATTGTGCAACCCACTAGAGATAGTTTTTGGGTAGAAATTCCCGGTCATAGCATTCTGATTAACGAAGAGCTCCACTCATGCCCCGTTTATATTGGCGGACGGAGTTTCCCCATCTCTCTTCTCGTCCTCAAACTTCGTCAGTATGACGTAATTCTGGGGATGAATTGGCTTTCCAAGTATCGAGCGACTATCAACTGCGCCTTTCGAAGATTGACCCTTGATCCGCCTGGTGGGGCAGAGTTGATTTATTCTGGCTTCGAGCCTTCGGCATATTTGGGGATCTGCTCGGTGACCCCAGTGCGTCGCCTGGAGAGAGGGCGTGTGGCATATCTTGCCATGGCCGTCAACGCCCTTCCTGATTCTCGGCGAATTGAAGATATTGCTGTGGTGCGGAGTTTCCCCGATGTATTCCCTGCTGAGCTTCCGGGAATGCCACCTGAACGCAAAATCGAATTTGTTATCGATCTCGTTCCCGGCACAGCCCCTATTTCTCGAGCACCTTACCGCATGGCTTTCGCGGAACTAAAGAAGGACATTCTTACAGAGGCGCATCGATCTCTATACACGGTACATCCTGGCGGGACAAAGATGTATCGCGACCTAAAGCAGCATTATTGGTGGTCTGGGATGAAGGCTGATGTGGCGAACCATGTGGCGCAGTGCCTAGTTTGCCAGCAAGTGAAGGCGGAACATCAAAGACCGGCGGGAAAACTGCAACCGCTTCCTGTACCAGTTTGGAAGTGGGAGCAGATCACGATGGACTTCGTCACCGGTCTGCCTCGATCCCAGCGAGGTCACGATGCTATATGGGTTATTGTGGACCGACTCACCAAGTCGGCTCACTTTCTGCCGATCCACACAACTTGGACCCGTGATCGACTCGCCCAGCTATATATCGACGAGATTGTGCGACTTCATGGCACTCCATCATCGATTGTTTCTGATAGAGA
Source organism: Tillandsia leiboldiana (assembly GCA_029204045.2). NCBI lineage: Eukaryota > Viridiplantae > Streptophyta > Magnoliopsida > Poales > Bromeliaceae > Tillandsia > Tillandsia leiboldiana. The sequence continues at coordinate 5,547,220 of CM055076.1, read as the reverse complement.
CACCCGCTTTGTGTCTCAGTTCTGGAGAAATGTCCAAGAAGCTATGGGCACGAAACTGAAGTTTAGTACTGCCTTCCACCCCCAGAGTGATGGGCAGTCCGAGCGAGTCATACAGACGTTGGAGGATATGCTACGATCCTGCGTACTGGAGTATGGAGACGGATGGTACCGGTATCTTTCCTTGGTGGAGTTCGCTTACAACAACAGCTACCAGGCAAGTATCGGCATGGCTCCTTATGAGGCACTGTACGGGCGCCGATGTCGGTCCCCCATCTGCTGGGATGACGTCGGTGAGCGCCGTGTTATCGGACCTGAGTTACTGGAGGACGCAGAGGCCAGAGTGCGGGTAGCAAGGCAGCAGATGCTAACCGCACAGAGCAGACAGAAGAGCTACGCGGACCAACGACGACGAGACTTGGAGTTCCAAGTCGGCGATCATGTCCTGCTGAAGGTTTCGCCAACTCGGGGAATCAAGCGATTTGGGATTCGCAACAAGCTCAGCCCCCGATTTGTCGGTCCCTTCGAGATTTTGGAGCGCATTGGTCCTGTAGCTTATCGATTGGCTCTTCCTCCCAGCCTTGCCCGGGTGCATAACGTCTTCCACCTTTCCATGCTGAGGAAGTACATCAGAGATCCTTCACACGTGATTAGCCCCACCGCAGTCCAGCTTCGCGAGGATCTGAGCTATGAGGAGACACCTCTGAAGATCCTGGCCCGTGATGAAAAGAAGCTGAGGAACAAATCGATCCCCTACGTCAAAGTACAATGGGAGAACCATGAAGAGCGTGAAGCCACGTGGGAACGCGAGTCCACCATGATGGAGCGTTTTCCTTACTTATTTGGTTCTTAGTTGTATTTAGTTTCAGGGACGAAACTTCCTTTTTGGTGGGAGAGATGTAAGAACTTGAAATTTTGAAAATTTATAAAGAAATGATATTGATTTGAGTCAAGATAAATCTGGATCATGAATAGCACCCGTAGTCAAAGCGCCCCTTTTCTGCAGTGTAATTTGCACAATTAGTGGGCCAAAAATATCGCCTTTCAATCCGAGCCTGATCTCGAAGATCCGAGACCACGAGTACGACCGTCATGATGAACTGAGTGAAAACCATATTAAGATTGTTCAGATCTGACGGTCGGATCTTCCAGAAATCGACGAAGAAGCGGGCGGGACCCGCGACTTACGTCGAGGGTACAGTGAATAGTAAACCCTAATTTTCGAACCCCATTGCGTCAACGTTGAGCCAATTCACTATCTGGAATCCAAACATAGCATTTCAGGTAGTCGATTTGAATGGCTCCGACGTTCTGGACGCAATGGCACTGACGGAATTTCCGTTTGACGACCCTAAGTCTCGAAAACGTGAAAACTGTATTCTGGGACTGTATTTTATGGACCGAGATTTAATCCAGGCAGTTTTTCGAAAATCAAAATCGCTACCTGATAGGTCTCGTCGAGCCGGATGTCATGGCGCAGTCCATTTTCCGTTTCGATGAACGGATCTTCTCGAAAAGCGAAAAATACAGCGGAAAATGCAGTTTTTGCGCAATAAACCCTATATAAGTTGCCCTCGAAAAGCGTGCCACTGCATGTGGAGGGACCCAAGTGAGAGTAAAGTATATTGCAAAGGACCTAGACCCAAAATGCTGTTTGTGGGAGGGCCTTGTTGCAATTGTGCATAGGCACGATTCAAAGAAACGTGCACCTTACCGTTACAGCAACCGCAGCCGTACCAGCTTGAACCCACGTTCCTCCCCAACTTCCCACTCCTCGCAACCGAACCAGCCAAGGCAAAAACCCTCTCCCCGTCGCTGGAAACGAGAGAAGATCAAAAGCCTTGGAGCTCGGGTTCTTGGAGAGGAAGGTGATCAAGGAAGTTTTGGGTGATCAAGAATTCACCCTGTGGAGCTCCCTGTGAACCCGCAGCCGAACCCGAGGGAGCAGCAACCGGCGCCGCCGCGAGCCGCCGAGGCCACCTTCTCCTTCTTCTTGATCTCCGGCGAAGGTGAGTTCATGGGACATTTTCCTTTAAGTTGGGTTTTGAGCATGACCACTTGATCCCTGACACCGAGAGGACCCCTCGGGTGCAGGCCCTGCCGGCGCCGCCGTCCCGACCTCCGGCGGGGGACCATTATCGCCGGATTATCGTTTTAGACCGATCACGGGCGCGGGCTCCATCCGGCCGTCAAGATCAAGATCAACACCGTTGATTTGCTCCACTTGACGACTGCAAACCTTTCCACGGAGCCTGATCACCATCCGTTGAGGATCGACCCCGATCGGCGATGCCCTAAAACCCGAGAATTGGCATCTATCGCCGATCGCCGCCGTCCGGCGCCGCCGCTGCCCTCCCACCGGCGGCCACTGGCACCCGAAGCCTCCTGGCGCCGAGTGGAAACCTTCCATCCAAGTTGCACCGGCCCGGAGCCCCGTCGCCGGAATCCGCCATTAACGGCCAACGAAGCTTCGGCTGAGCTCCGCCGCCGCGGCTTGCCGACGATTCCCGACGCCGGAAAACCGCCCAGGTGAGTTCCTCTGGCCCATAGGAACTTCCCCCACCATCTTGCATGCAAGATTTAACGTCGGGTTCTCGCATTGCAGAATTGCACCCGATTGAGCCTCGGGTTGGACTCCGGCGATCCCCGGCGCTCTCGGACTCCGGCCACCTTGTCAGGTAGGCTCTAAACCTCCATTATAAGAACTCCATCATTTTAGTTTGAGGCCAGAGACCCCCTGTACCTTGGTCTATTTCTTGCACCCGAGAACCACCCTCTCGGGCTCATCTCCGGCCGCCGCCGCCTCCGGTCGCCGGGGCTCGACCCCACATGAACCCGAGAGACCCTGGAGACCTCTTCTAACCTGTGCTCACCTTGGTTCCAGGTCAGAGCCATTCTTGCTCTAAGCTGCTCCAATCCGAGCCCTAGCCCGAGTTCAGCCTTGCTCCGGCAAGCTTTCCGGCCGGCCTCCGGTGCACGTAAGGTGAGCACACCACTCCTCTGTCATTACTGAATGCCGTGCTCTAGCTAGATCTAAATTTGATCAAGTATATACTAAGTTGTATCAAAGTTGTAAATGGTCCCTAATGCATTATGGGCCAACTTTGTAATGGGCTTGGTCTCGGCCCATTTCTTGTGAGCACGGCCCTGGGTCTCGTCGTAACGGACGCGCTGAAACTTACGGCGTCAATTTTGGACCCCCGGATTGCAAGAACGGGACAAAACACTGCGTCCAAATCGCGAGTTAAAAGGCTAACTTTGCCTGGGGTTTCGCGCTGACCCAAGATAGTGAGCACGGGTTTCCTCGCATCAAATGTGACTCGCTGGCACTTACGGAATCAGATTTGGATTCCGGATCTTAGAACAAGCTAAAACAGTAATAACGAAATGATATTATGCAAATTTTGATACTGTTGGACTTAAATGCAAAACGGTCACCCTAGCTGACCTTAGACAGCACCTACGCATACCTGGCCATTTTATTGGGTTTCCGATGGTCCTCGTTGACCAGGAACCAGTTGTCGACCGACGAAATGACCGATTTGACCCGTTTAAACTTTCCGTAGTATAACGTCGACGGGAAAGGGTTGTGTGAGTCTATTACTGATTATAGCTCTTTATACAGGGCCCAGTTGTTCGACGCCAGCCCCCAGTTGTTGATCGGGAGTTCGGGGACTCTGCCTTCATCCAGGTGGGTTAACTTCGGCCCGGGTTTGATCTATTCGACCCTCTGGTTGCTTTAGTCCAGTCGGACACTTGTTTTGGCTTGCCCTGCTGATTTTACCTATATGACATATATGATCTCTTTTGACATAGCATGATCCCCTCTGATGGACATTGACCTGACTAGATCTGTGATTGAGATTTATTGTCACTATCAGCCGATTATCATTTATATTCCCTGATTAGTCCTGACTGATTCTGACTGATTGATATATAGATATGCATGACTGATTGATCCTGATTGATAGATATTACTCTATATGCATGATTGATTGATTTCGATGGATAGATATAGACAGTTGATTCCTGTTGGGATTTCGGCATGAGCCGATTACTCGGTCACTAGACCGTGAGATTGATCATGATGACTTGCCATGCACTGCTGTACTTCACGAACCTGGCCGGGGTCGCTCCCCGTGGAGCTGGTTCTTTACGGTAGAGTGGTCTGGTGATAGACCCGTGAGCCCTAGACAGGGGTATGTTAGCGGATCGGGTGCGGATCAGTGGCTTTTGCCTGAGGTACTCTGAGACCAATATTGGCGCATGATTGGATACTTGAGTTTCCACCATTGACGCATGTTCACTTGTACTATTGTTCAGTTATTCAGCATATTATCTGTAGACATGCCTGTATCTCTAGTAGTTCTTTATGCATGATCCTTGTGGTTGACATTTGATTCTAGCATGCTTATTCTACAGTATTTCTTGATCGTCATTTTGATGCTTACCTGCTATTGTGATTGATTATTAGTAGATCATATCTGTTTACTCAGCTTTACCCTTTTGATTATTACCATCCGCAGATTTTAGTACCCAGTAGGTACGATTAGCTGATTCTCGGCTCGTCGTGCCCACGGGATGCACTCGGTGTATCTCACACCCTCGGGTGATTGTTGTAGGTCCGTCGGGTGGCGAGATGTCGGGACGATCCTGTGAGCCGATTACGATAGAGCTGTCCCCATGAGCATGATATGTCGATGATTCTGCAGACATTTGCTTTCAGCATTTCTTTCAGCTTTTGATTTAGACATTTGAAAATTATGATGTAATAACTTAATTTGATTATTCATGCTGAGTAGATTAGATTAGATACTGACATATCTGTTGATCTCTGATGATGACTTTTCGCCGTGCAGTAGTATAGGGGGTCTCTGTCCTCGGGACAGAGAGTCTTCTATACGTGTGGCGGTCTGGTTGCGCCAGTTTGCAGACTGATTTTAAAAAAAAAAAAAAAAAAAAATTTACCGGATTTTAAAACTCGGGGCGTGACATAAACTAAAACCAAAGTACATCAGTCTCTCAAGATACAAAAGATCCCTCTCAAAGTAAACAATTAAAAACCAGCTGTCAGCTACAAGGAATCTCCAACCAGGGGATACAGCTACGCCCTCGGGTAGTAAAAGATCTAGCTCGTGACTCCCTCGCCTCGGATAACGACCGAAGATCAGCAACTCCCGCAGAGGACTCTGCAAAACAGGGAAAAGAAAAGAGGGAAACAACAATGGGGTGAGAACCACTAGTAAACCAGTAGCCTCCCCTGTGGGTAAAGCCTCAAACTCCGCGTACCCACTAAGTCTACAGAGGCAAGAAAAGGGACAAGTGGTAAAGCTGTAAACAGAATACTGAATAAAAAGGGAAAACCACTACTAGTATGCCTCTAATGCAATACTGGAAGAAATGACTGTACGAATGCATCAGGAAACAGTTAAGACCAAATAAACCCAATCTGGTACCACCAGTAAAACTGGTACTGACTGCTCAGCGGAATCTGCACACAAGGCTCGAAACCGGCGGTATCGGCCCGCACGGCTCTCATCCCAAAACAAGTATCAGACCGGCACACAAGGCTGGGTCCGAAAAGCCTACCTCCGGAGTGGCACTCGAGGGAGCGACCCACACGAGTAAAGTATCTCTATCATCAGTATCACAAGTATCTCTGTAGCACATATCATTATAGCAGGACTGGATCAAGACTATGATCAACGTGGAAAACTCCGTCCACTAAAGAAACCCCAACCCAATCAGATGCAATAGTACTCAACAGTGGGAACTCCATCCACTAGAGAAATCTGATACACCCAATCTGATGCAATAGTAAACATCGGTCAACGCCCCAATGTCCGCGGTCACCGCAATAACCCACAACCACAATCGGGTAAAATAATCAAGATCCGGTCAACCGTCTACTGTCCGCGGTTGCCGCAATAACCCATGATCCAACATCAAGTACACCCTGTCTCTGACCCTAAGGTCCCGGCTACACTATCCCAAACCTCTGCTCGAACCGGCAACATGACTCGAAAGTCTAAATAAGAAGGAGAAAGAAAGCAATCATGGTTTCTCCTAAGTCAAATCCCAATATGATAGGGTAGCAATAAATAGTGGCCTATCTAGATGTCCACACAAGCATGCACAAGTCCTCATGCAATGTGAAAGAGAGAGAATGTCAAATAACAGTTCAACATTGTAACAATTAATAATATCCAAATAAAATAACAATCATGCTAAAATCATCAGTCAACTACACATGTATAAGATCCCTGATCCAC
>CM055076.1:5313517-5540851 GCA_029204045.2 Tillandsia leiboldiana | reverse complement strand
TGGAGAGCCTTTTTATTGATGAGAGGTTTCGAGTTCTGTTGGTATATTTTCTGGAGAGCAACGACGAGGCATGGTGGCGGCGTGTGCGACCAGCAGGTCCGCCTGGGACCCAGTTTATCTCTGGGCAGGAGTTTCGCGGTATGCTTCTTGGGGCTTCTTTCCCGAGAGCGTTCGACAGAGCTTGGAGGAGCAGCTGAGGAATCTCCCGCCAGGGAGATAGGCCCGTACATGCGTACATAGCCGATTTTCAATCGGTGTTGGCTAGTATGCCCCACGTGGCCAGAGATGAGACCCACCGGATCTACATGTTCGAGAGAGGGTTGCGTCGGGACATTTATCAGTTGGTCCGCTCCCTCAGATTACAGACTTTAGAGGCCTCGATGGAGCAGGCACTTTATGTGGAGGTGGTGAGGCCGTGATGGCGGAGAGGTGACTCCAGCCCCGTTGTGACTCCTGGGGCGAAAGCGCCCGCGCAGTTTGAGGAGGGGCAGTCGAGTAGACAGGGACCCCCGAGACCACCCGTTTCCACTCTCAGGACGGGGGTATCAGGGGCGGCAGAGATCTGGGGATCTCGTCAGTTCCAGCAGCAGCAGCAGTCGACCACCTCGACAGCAGCAGTCTTCGCAGCAGCAGCAGCTTCGCAGCAGCAGCAGACTTCGCGGGCAGACGCGCCCGATCGTTGTGTCATCTGTGGAGGACCGCACTCAACCAGGCCCAGTGCCCGCAGAGTCAGGGCCGCTGCTTCCGTTGCGGGCAGACCGGTCACTTCGCGAGGGCGTGCCCAGGGCAGGTACCCAGCTCCTTCATCAGCTTCTGCATCCTTCGTTCCTCGTCAGTCAGCAGGACCTTCGGCGACCTCGGTAGGCCAGATTTTGCTCCATCGTCCTCGCGACAGCCAGAGCGACATCCCCCGGCGCCGAGCGGTCGAGTCTATGCCGCTCAGGTAGAGGATGCTACAGCAGCAGAGCATGTCGTCGCAGGTATTATTTTGATTTCTGCAGTTCGTACTCGTACTCTCTTTGATACCGGTGCATCGCATTCTTTTATCAGTAGAGCATTTGCATCCCTTCATGGTATAGAGGTAGTTTCTTTATCGCATGCATTAGAGGTTCAGATACCAGATCATGTCTTGCATGTCGAGGAGTATTGTAGGGATTGCCCTGTGCAGTTGGGATCCTGGATTTTGCCGGCAGACTTGCTTGTCTTGCGGCAGCTCCAGGATTTCGACGTCGTGCTAGGTATGGATTGGTTGTCGAGGGTACTATGCTGTTATAGACTGCAGAGAGAGGACGGTGACCCTCCGCGAGCCTGGACAGGAGGAGTTTGTCTTCAGAGGCTGCCAGAGCACCTTCTTTGCGATGACTGTTTCTTCGGCGAGGGCTAGGCGGTTGATTAGTAGGGGCTGCACCGCTTTCTTAGCGACGATTGTGGAGGTGCCTACGGCGGCACTGGGACTCGAGGATATTCCTGTTGTCCGCGAGTTCCCAGATGTGTTTCCCCCTGAGTTGACGAGATGCCGCCAGGAGGGAGGTGGAGTTTGTGATTGATGTGGTACCGGGAACCGCACCAATCTCGAAGGCGCCTTATAGGATGGCACCTGCCGAGTTGAGGGAGTTGAAGGCCCAGCTTCAGGATCTTATGGATAGGGGCTTTGTCAGGCCTAGTGTTTCTCCGTGGGGAGCGCCAGTTTTATTTGTGAAGAAGAAGGATGGGTCGCTTCGTTTGTGTGTGGATTATCGGGAGTTGAATAAAGTGACCATCCGGAAAAGTACCCTCTTCCACGGATAGATGATTATTTGATCAGTTGCAGGGAGCCACAGTGTTTTCGAAGATTGATCTTCAGTCAGGTTACCACCAGTTGAGGGTGAGGGCCTGAGGACATCCTAAGACGGCTTTTCGATCCCGGTATGGGCATTATGAGTTTACGGTTATGCCGTTTGGTTTGACTAATGCCCCAGCTGCTTTCATGGATTTGATGAACCGGGTATTTCAGCCGTACTTAGACTTGTTTGTGGTTGTGTTCATTGATGACATCTTGATCTACTCCGGAGCGATGTGGATCATGAGGAGGCACTGAGGATAGTGCTGCAGCTCTACGTGAGAAGAAGCTGTATTGCCAAGCTTAAGAAGTGCGAGTTTTGGCTTCGGGAGGTTGCATTCTGGGCCCTTGGTATCAGCCGCAGGAGTGGCAGTTGACCCGACGAAGATTGATACAGTTCGGGATTGGCCGAGACCGACGACCGGTGACGGAGGTCCGGAGCTTTCTGGGCTTGGCAGGCTACTACCGTCGGTTTGTAGAGGGCTTTGCGAAGCTCTCTACTCCCCTGACCTGTTTGACTAGGAAGGGATGAGGTTCATTTGGACTGAGCAGTGTCAGCGGAGTTTTGAGGAGCTGAAGAAGAGACTGATTTCAGCACCAGTTCTTACACTGCCAGTGATGGGTGATGGCTACGTGATTACAGTGACGCCTCGCACAGCGGTTTGGGTTGTGTCTTGATGCAGCATGGGAGGGTAATTGCTTATGCTTCACGGCAACTAAAGGATTATGAGAAGAATTACCCTACTCATGATTTAGAGCTGGCAGCTGTGGTGTTCGCATTGAAGCTGTGGCGGCATTACCTCTACGGTGAGCATTGTGAGATCTACACGGATCATAAGAGCTTAAAGTATCTGTTTACTCAAAAGGAGCTGAACCTGAGGCAACGCCGGTGGTTGGAGTTACTGAAGGATTACGATGTGAGTATCCTCTATCATCCCGGCAAGGCCAATGTGGTAGCAGATGCTTTGAGTCGGAGGTCAGTGCAGAGCTTGAGCATGTTGGTCACGCAGCAGGCCCCGTTGATTGAGCAGTTGAGGCGACTCCAGATTGAGGTTGTATCCCCTGGGGTCTCTGCTAGACTGATGTCTATGGTCTTGCAGCCTACTCTGTTGGACAGGATTAGGGAGACGCAGAGTGAGGACCCCCACTTGGAGAGGATTAGATCACAGATTCAGGCAGATCTTATAGGGGATTTTACAGTGGATAGCTCGGGAGTACTGCGGTACAGGGACCGATTGTGTGTGCCTTCGGATTCAGAGATCAGAGACCTGATTTTGGGTGAGGCTCATTATACACCTTATACCATTCATCCTGGTGGTACTAAGATGTATAAGGACCTCAAGGCACATTTTTGGTGGTCCGGAATGAAGCGGGACGTTGGAAGATTCGTGGCTCACTGTTTAACTTGCCAGCAAGTGAAAGCAGAGCACCGGGTTCCTGCTGGCAAGTTGCAAAGTCTTCCAATTCCCGAGTGGAAATGGGACCACATCACCATGGACTTTGTTACAGGGCTGCCGAGAGCGCAGAGTGGAGCCGACGCGATTTGGGTTATTGTTGATAGACTCACCAAGTCAGCGCATTTCTTGCCTGTTCAGATGACTTGGTCACTGGAGCGTCTGGCACAGTTGTATTTGGACGAGATAGTGAGGCTACACGGGATACCTGCGTCGATTGTTTCAGATCGGGATCCGAGGTTTGTGTCACGATTCTGGGGGAGTTTACAGTCAGCTTTGGGGACCCAGCTCAGATTCAGCACTGCATTCCACCCACAGACTGATGGCCAGTCTGAGCGCACTATACAGACCCTTGAGGATATGCTGAGAGCGTGCGTTATGGATTTTGGAGGGGGGTGGTACCGACACTTATCTTTGGTTGAGTTTGCGTACAACAACAGCTATCAGGCGAGCATCCAGATGGCTCCGTTTGAGGCGTTGTATGGACGCAAGTGTCGGTCACCCTTGTATTGGAGTGACGTGGGTGAGAGGAAGACTTTGGGACCTGATCTTCTTTTGGAGGCTGAGGAGAAGGTCAGAGTTGTTCGCCGACACCTTGAGGTAGCCCAGAGTCGTCAGAGGAGTTATGCAGATACTCGACGGCGAGACCTGGAGTTTCAGATTGGTGACCATGTATTCTTAAAGGTCTCGCCTTCGAAAGGGGTCCGGAGATTTGGAGTGCGTGGGAAGCTTAGTCCCCGTTTTGTTGGACCCTTTGAGGTACTTGAGAGGGTAGGCCCTGTGGCTTATAGAGTTGCTCTTCCTCCACGTTTGGCCGGTGTACACGATGTTTTTCATGTCTCAGCCCTGAGGAGATATGTCTTTGATCCGTCGCATGTGGTTGACTTCACTCCCTTGGAGATCGGTGAGGACCTGGTTTACGAGGAGCGGCCGTTGCGGATTCTTGCTCGTGAGGTGAGGGAATTGCGCAACCGGACCATTCCGTATGTGAAGATCTTATGGAGCAATCACGATGAGCGAGAGGCTACTTGGGAGCTAGAGACAGAGATGAGATCTGCATACCCTTTTCTGTTCGGGACTACTGGTTGAGGTACGCCTGTTCTACCTTACTTCGTTTCGAGGACGAAACTTCCTTTTAGTGGGGGAGGATGTAGTGGCCCAAATTCCCATGCAGCATTCTTCCGATGAATCCACTGTTAGAGCACCTAGCGTTGGTGTATCTGGCCCATGGTGCGTCAATGGGATGCCACAGATGGACCCTGTGTGTTATTATTAGCTGTGTAGGCCTTCGGCTGAGTTTGCCGAAATTTCGGAAAAGAATTAGGCCCAACAGAGGTCGGAAATGGATTCAGCACGGAAAAAACGCTTGAAAACGGCTATTTGCTTGTTTATTTCTGAGTCCGGATGCCCAAAAATGGACTCCCGAAAGTTTTCAGTGGAAAATGGTGCATGGGAGGGGCCGTAGACCGCCGGGATGCCACGTGGCGGCCTGTCATTGGCCGGTTCAGGATGCGCGGTCCATAGAGCTGCGCGGCGGGGTGCACAGACCCGGCGCATGGACACGTGGCACCGCCTGATTGGCGGGCGCAAGGCGCGCGGGTCTACCGGGTGAGCGCGGCGGTGCATGGACCAATGCGGGGCCACGTGGCAGCCTCCGGTTGGTCGGTGCATGCGGCGCGGTCCACTGAATTCCAGTTGAATGCGTGGACCGGGTGTAGGGGACGCGTGTCGCCCTCTGGTTCGCGGGCGCACCGTGCGCGGCGCACGGAGTCGGGGTCGGTGCCTCGGGGCGCGTGCCCACGTCGGGGCCATGCCGCGCGCCCGGCGCGGCCGCCGACGGTCAGCGGGTCAACCGGGGTGGACACGTGTCGCCCGCTGATTGGCGGGGCGCCAACCGCCTCACTGTGCGGGGGCGGGCCACGTGGCAGCCAGCGGGTGGGTCCGAACAGCTGTTTGCTGTTCGGCGGGCCACGTGGTGGCTCCTGGTGGATTCGGGCGTGAACAGTGTTGGGCCCGGCCCAACACTGTAGCCGCCCGAATGTTCCGGGCGCCCGAAATTTTGGGCCCAAAGCCCATTGACTTGTTTTTCCGGGCTGTTTCGGGTGAGGCCTATAAAAAGGCCTCAAGGGGCCTCGTTTTGAAGCTTTTCCCGAAAGCTTTTCGCTGGGAGCCCTTCACCAATTCTCTTCCTCTCTCTCTTGTGCATCTCTTGGCGGAAATTCAGAATTTTTGGAGGGCCGCGACGACGGCGACTTCTGCATCGGGGTGCGGAGCGACGATCTACTGTTGGAGGCCCATTTCCGTCGCAGTTTAGTCCGGGAGGTCTACCGGGCTACCCCGACATTATTTTTGGACGATTTCTGCGGTGACGGTTTCGTAAGAGGTAAATCTACATTTTTTCGTGTTGGACACTTTTTCTGGATCCGAGCTTTTCTTGGGGTTCTGGGTACATTTTTAACCCCCTTTGCGACTGTTGGTTGATTTGGACAGTACCTACTTGTCGGATTTTTATCTCCTCATCCGGACATCGGAATTCGACGTTTCAGGACTCTATCGACATCTACTCTTCGCGAGGATCGCCGTCATATTTTTATTGGAATTTTTGGAGGAAGTTTTTCAGGTGAAAATTTCGTGTTAGTGGGACTGTTCACCACAGATTTTGGGGAATGTGGAATTTGTGTGAATTAAGTGTAATTTTGGTGTATGTTTGTACCCAGGAGTTTGTGAGCACTTCTTCCGTGATGTTGGCTTGGTGGGATTGTGATTTGACAGTTGTGGGCTTTCTCAGCTGTGCGATTTTGGACAGTTAGCACTTTCAGGTGGGTGACCTTGCTTCCAAGAACTCTGGACTGTGTTACTAATTCTATGTGTGTAGGATCATGCATGTTAGAAATTGGAGTATTAGCATGTGTAAAACTGTATGTTGTATCTTGTATATCAGTTGTTGAATCTTTTGATTCCTGCACTATGTTAAGTAATAAATCTTGGAATTGACCTAGCACCCCTGTCATATGTATCATGTTCAGCCAGTCTGTAGAAAAACTCCAACTTGGGCTAGGTTTTTATTGCTCTAGACATTCCACATCACGATACTTCATTTCACTATGGACTTAGCTTTTCCTCGCCCGTGTTGTGGGCCGAGAGGTCGGTCGGTTGTGGGATGCTTTTGCACTCGTGTCTGGGGACCGAGTGGAGTTGATAGCAGTCTGTAGATTTGATTTCTTTGGGAGAGTGATAGTGATGGTAGATCTGGGTTCTTGGAAACTGTCAGAGTGACAGTGGGTTTCAGCTGCGTAGATTCCAGCTAGTGTGTGAGTCAGTGATTTGTTTGGTAGTCGATCTTATTGATCGAGGATTGGATCATAGCCTGCATGAGCCACATTTGAGCTTTACAGTGATACTTATGGGTTACTTTGACTCGAGCGGGTCGCTCCCCTCGTGGGCCACTCCGGAGTAGGCGAGACCGGGTTGTGTACCGGTGTGAGTTTGAGATGTTCTTTAGCGACTTGTTGTCGCAGTGGTCCCTCTGGCTGTGCTTTCGTTGGCAGCCACGGACGCCCTACGTAAGTCCGCTCCTCCGGGACGTAACGGCAGTAGGTTGGCGCAGGTTTGACTGGACCCGTTGTGGCAGTCAGTTTTGATTGGGTGATCAGGGATGAGAGTTAGTTGTGGCATTATGTTCTTTCTGTTCCACTGTTGAGCATCTAGATAGAGGCATTGTAGCTGTAGAGTTACCTTTCCTAGCTCTCCTTATAGCACTGCATATGTTACTTTGCCTCTGGTAGACTTAGTGGGCAGACCGTCGGGCTTGTTGGCGGCACCCACTGAGAACTACTGTGGGATGTAGTTCTCACACCCGTCGTGGTGTTTTCTCCCCAGGGACTTCTGCTCCAGTTCCTGCAGCTCCTGTTGCTGATCCAGCTCCTTCTGACCGAGGTAAGGGCGTCGCGAGATAGATCCCCTCCTGTCGTCTTCTGTGTGTGAGTAGATGTACCCCAGTTCCATTTTGGTGTGTGTTATGTCGAGTGACTTTTGTAGTGAGGTTTTGAGTTGTACCTTCCTTTCCTGCTTTTATGAGAGACTCCTGTATTCTGGTGAGGATGGTCTGTATATTTAAAGTTGTAGTCTTATTTTATATATTTCTTTCCAGCTTTTCTCTTTCAGCTCTGATATCTGCTAGTGTAGATGTTTCTTTGCAGGTTAGTCGCTACGCCTATACGGGGCTTCCCGTACGGGCGGCGGATCTGTTGGCAAACCGGGGCGCAGTATCGCCCCGGGGCGTGACAGTGGATGTCTAAAGCAGAAGTAACCCTAGCCCAAGTGAGGGTTTTCTACTAGTCTGGTTACACATGCAACATATGACGGGGTGCTAGGTCAAGTTCCAATAACTATAATTTACAGGTGGTAGAAAGCAAGGAGATGACAATACCATCAGATAATACAAGGAATAGCAATTCCTACATTCTAACATGCTGCACAAGCATTTCACTATCATGCATAGTCCTACTATAGCAGATTTAAAGCACAGTCCGTCAATTTTGGAGACAAGGCCACCCACCTAAAAATGCTAACTGTCCGGAGTCGCACAGCTGAGAAAGTCCAGAAACAGATATCTCTACACACCCACCAATCCAACAATACAGGAACAGTGATCAATACCTCCTGGGTACAAAAACACGACCCAAAGTTACACTTAATTCCATAAAATCCAAGCATCACAAATCTGCTGGGAACAGTCCCCTTAATGCGAAATTTTCACCTGTAAAACGAACTCCAAAAATTCCAATAAAAATATCACAGCGAGCGTCTCGTCGAGACCTTCGAAACGGGTACCTGCACGCCCAAATCCGAGCCCCGTAGGCCAAGTTACAAATTCCACAGTACAGGTGCGCAAATACTCACAACCACACAACTGTAAACTCAAACACAGATAAAAGGGAAATAGTATACCTTCGGGCAAGCCTCAGAAAAATCCCGGAAAAATACAATGATAATCCTTGCGACGAGTAGATCCAAAAAGTGTATAGGCTCGTCTCAATCCGACACTCGGGTGCGGAGATAAAATTCCGGCAAGGGGCCGCTGTCCAAAAACTCCACCAGAAAACAGCGGCTTAGAAATGCCTCGAAAACCATGTCATAAACTCTGAATCCAGCAAGATGATCAACACGAAAGTCGAAGACGTACCTCTCGTGATTCCAACGCCGCAGAAATCGTCCAAAAATACTGACGGAGTAGCTCTGTAGACCTCCCAGATCAAACTGCGACGATAACGGGCCTCCGATGAAAAATCGCCACACTGCGCTCCGATGCCGAAGTCGTCGACGCCGCGGCTTCCAAAAAATCCGGGCCTCTGCCAGAAGATGCACAACACCAAGATCTACAACTTTCCTAAAGGGGCCATGGGCAGGGGAGCTCGGGAAAGGGGGCAAAACTCCCTCACAAGACGGCTATTTAAAGCCCAGCCCGAAATCCGAACTTTGGAATTTTGGCCCAAAGTTTCGGGCGCCCGGTACTTCCGGGCTGCTACAGTAGCGGGCCCGGCCCGTTACTGTTCACGCCCGGAAGAACCCCAGGCCGCCACGTGTACACCCAAACAGCAAACAGCTGTTTGGGCCAACAGCCAAGCGCCACGTGGCCGAACCCAGCGACGACACGTGGCGTCCACACCGGGAGCCTCGGGTCAACGCGCCCCACGCCACGCCCCACGTGCGCCCACGCGTGCCTGTCGGGCACGCGGCCCGAGGTACCAGCTCCCCGCACCGTGGACCCGCGCGCACAACGCCGCACCAACCCCGATCTGCCACGTGTCCACCCCCGGGTCCACCGTGCACCCGCGCCATCCCGTGGACCGCGCCCACAGCGCCCGCCAACCGGGAGGCGCCACGTGGCCAGCGCCCGGGTGCACGCCTCCGCGGTGGACCGCGCACCTCCGCCGCCGCCAGCCGCCGCGCTCCGCCGCCCGCCGCCGCCGCCGGCGCCCCTCCGGCGGCCGGAACAGTACCAATCACCTCGAAATCCGTGCCGGGTCATCCGGGCTCCGAAAAATACAAGTAAATAGTCCATCTTGACCGTTTTCGCGCGCTGAATCCAAATCCGGAGTCCGATTTGCCAAATTCCTCTTCTAAAATTTGCCAAAAATTCCCGGAGAAGTGTTCTTTACTCAAATTTCGCGCTGAGTTCAATTTTAATAACCATTTCGCGCGAAACCATATCAAAACATCCGACGGGGTCCTCCGATCACTCACGTGATCCATTATACACCCGAAGTCCATCACTTGAGTCCAAACTGGTGCAGAAACACCGCCGACATGCCACATAGGCCTCCAGAAGCTGCTAATCGCACTGTAGAAGCCCTGCGGAGATCTGGGTCACCACAGAAGCCGCCACGTGGCCCCCCTCTCCGGTGCACGACGGCCGTGTGGACCGCGCGCCTGCCCGCGCGCCCTGCCCACCGCCGCTTTCCGCCTGCCCGAGGCCGCGCCGCCGCTCTCCGCCGCTGCCCGCCGCCGTCGCGTCGCCGGCCGGTCGCCGGAGTTACTGTTCCGGCGGTGAACAGTAACTTTGCTCCGAAAAATACGTGTAAATAGCCCATTTTGACTGTTTTCGCGCGCTGAGTCCAAATCCGGCGTCCATTTTGCCAAATTCCAATCCTACAAATTGCTGAAGGCTCCCAGAAAGGTATTTTTAATCCGAATTTCACGCTGAGTCTAAATTTGATATCCATTTTGCGCGAAAACACCTCTAACCATCCGATGGGGTCCTCCGATTACCCACGCGATCCATTTTAAGCCCGGAGTCCATCACTTGTGTCCAAATTGGCGCACAAACACCGCCGACATGCCCCATCGGCCTCCAGAAACTGCCGGTCACACTGTAGAAGCCCTGCAAAGATCCGGGTCATCACACTTATACTGTTTACATGTTTAGTATCATGACAGCTCTTTATATTTCAACATGTTTAGCCCTATATTGTTGTACCCATACACATGCTTAGCCCTATGTTGTTGTACCCACATACATGCTTAGCCTGATTATAGTTATCTGATTTCTATACCTGCCTTACCTACTGATCTTTTACTATCCGCTAATTATTGTATGCAAGTAAGTACGATTAGCAATTTCTCGGCCCGTCGTACCCACTGGGATACACTTTTGATGTATCTCACACCCGCTGGGTGACTATTTTTCAGGTCGGCCGAGTGCTTGGATGTCGGGACGCGTTGGTGAGGCTGTTGCGGGAGACTAGCACCTAAAACCCAATTCAAACAATAACAGGTTCTAGGCACAACTCCCGTAGCTTTCGTCCCAAAATATGGAAACAACCCCTAAAACCCAGATCACTTAAACCCTCTCGGGTGAGGAAGTTTGCAAGAAAAGATGACAGTTATTACCGAAAACCATTTTGATTTAAGAAGCCTAATTTAATGAATTTTAGTTATTTAAAAAAAATCAGTTAAAACAAGTTTTATTTTTCAAACCTCGAAGAGCTAATGCCTCACCCAATCAAACAAGAATAGGCTCCGGCGATCCTTCGAAATTCGAAAGAAAAACATCGATTTACTAAAATCATGTGTGTGTCCAAAACAGTCTGGGTTCAGGGTCCTGCTATCACCAATACACTACTACCACGAACACAGTGACGACAAAAAGATCAGAGAAAACTCGACGACCCGGGACTACCATTTACTCAAACGGTTCCCGACACCAGCACCAAACTAACCTCAACCACTAGACTCTACTCACCCCCCCCCCCCCCCCCCCGCCATCGGCACGAGCGCAACATGCGTCCTACCCAGTCCCGACCACTCGGCCCACTACCCGAGCGAGGAGAAAACTCTAAGTCCAGGGAAAAAACATGCAATGTGTAGGAAGACTAAAGTATAAAAGAATCTAGCCCAAGTGAGGGTTTTCTACTAGTTTGGTTAAACATGCAAATATATGACAGGATGCTAGTCAAGGTTCCACAATCAAATATACAACATAACTAATACTCAAAATGCTAACTCTAGCATGCATAGATCCTGATCAATAAATAAATCCCCAACTTTATCATGCACATATCTCGATCAATAAATAAGTCACTAACTCTACCTTGCATGCATCTCAATCAACATATCTATCGTGCATGTCCACTACAAGATAGAATTAGAAAACAGACCGTCGATTTGGAGGAAAATCTAACTTACCTGAAAAGCGACGATCTAGGGTCTGATCGAGCCGAAACTTGGCGTGCACGTTCCTCAGCATCTCAAGATTCCAAAGCAACAAAAATTATCCAAGAACTTCTCCCGGATAATCAGCGGCAATCAAAACACTCCACGTTGCCCACAAGTCCAATACAAAACCAGTGAGCACGTCGCTAAGGCGTAGAAGCCAAACCGAGCATTATTTTTGTCCGGGACCAAAAGAAAAAATGCTAACCTAGATCGTGATGAAGAGTTCCAACCTGTACTTTCCCCGCGAACCTCGAAATCGCCGCGAAAACTGTACCACAAGCCGAACTCCGCAAAAGTTACATTCTCAAAAATCTGCATTTATTATTATGTGCAACAGTCCCAAAAACCAAAAATATTCACCTTTGTAGATACCTCAAAAAAATCTAGAAAAAATACGGCTGTGTTTCTCGCGAAGTGTAGATACAAATCGAGTCCCTAAATTCCCAATCTCGACAACAGTAGGCAGAAAAAATACAAAAATACTCCTCTGCTGTTTAGAAAAATATCACAGAAAATAAGGTCTAAAGACGAAAATACGAAAATCGAACCGAATACAAAAAATTTGAGTCCACCTTTTATATATATATATATATATATATATATATATATATATATATATATATATATATATATATATATATATATATATATATATATATATATATATATATATATATATATATTAGGTGAACTCAAATAGAACAAATTTATATTTTATAAATTTTAATTATTTGATAAAGATTCTAATATTTATTTATTTATTTAATTTTTACTTAGTAGTAGTAGTAGAACTGACAATCTAACATGTTGTTTACTAGCTAGTTCGTGTCCGGCTAATTAATGAATGAGTCAAATATAAATTAAAATTTTTCAGCTCGATATTTTAACGAGTCAATTTATATTCGATTCATTTAATAAACTAACAAACCAGAGGCACTCCCGGCCCGCTTTCGGCTCGTAGATAGTCCTACCACATGGATGCACACAGTAGAGCCACATAGTTGTTCCCACCGGTTGTTTAATTAATTAATATATAAATTTTCGTAAAGAAATTTTGATTGGTTGACAAGAATTTGGGGGAAAAAAAAAAATAGAAGAAGATGAAGCTGGATTGATGTGATTCTTGAGCTCATTAAGGTGGGACAAGTTTTGATATCTTTCCTGAAATCTTCCTAACTTACTTCAAACAACATTAATTAGTGGTTTGATGAGGATACGAAAAATAATGAGATGGAAACAAATGAAGTTGCTAAAAGTTGGAGGAACATGACGTCTAATGCCGTCAACATGCCGAGCATGAGCAAACTGGCCAAACTCACTATCGGCTCAAGTTGGTGATAAGCTGAAAAGTTTTATTTCTAATTTGGACTGTAATTCTCGTGTTTGACTTATCAGCTTGTACCACTACAATAAAATTATAGTATAATAATATTTTTAAATATTTTTAAAATTTGAAAAAATATTGCTGATAAAAATATCAACACTTATTATTAGTGTCGCTATATGTGCAGTCGTTAGAGTGTATAGTAACGCAATAATAACTTCTCAAAAAATGTGTTTTTTGTTTTTTATTTTTTTACTTTTTTTTTTTTTTGAGAGTGAGAGAGAGAATTCACAGAAAATGTGTAACAGTAACTTATTTGTGCTCAATCCTTACATATATTCTGATAGAAAATGTTTACTATAACTTGGTTGTGAAAGTAATTCCGAACTGGCCTTTATTTAGGCCCAGTTTTCTTTGCCGTTGAAAGATTAGTTGCAGAAATTAGGACTTGGCATACCATTTGGAAGAGCATGTCACACCAACCTGTCAATTATTAACAACAATATAGGAAAGCTATATCCAGCTTAAATACTTATTTCTGAGTGGGATATATTTAATATGTCATCCAAAGTTTTAAAAATATTTTATTTATTTCTTGAGTATCAAAGTACTTTGAGTAATTTTAAAACAAAATTTCAAATATTCTTATTTTTCTAAGAATTTACTGATGGGTTGAGTTTTAGATCGGTATTTTGATAATTTTAAAATAAATTTAAAATATTTAAATAGTAGTGAGAATAAATAAGTAAAAAAGAAAATGACTATTTACAGCACAGGATTTACTAGTACACCATCTTATAAATATTTTTTTTAAAAAAAAACATTTAGGATGCCTCTCGGCCCAATCCTCTAAGTCTCCCTAACATTTCGAGCCAAAAGCCTTCTTCGCTTGATCAGTTACCAATATTTTAAAAAGAAAAATATTATTTGTACATTCTAAATAAAATATATATTTTATATTTTATTTATTTTAGAGTAAGATAAATTTTACTACTTACTTCAATGTGATCAGTAAAAAAAATCTAACTTATGCTTTGTGTTGGAAAAATCCGGTACTCGCCCCGATACCAGATTCTCTGAATCCGCAACCCACTTCGATACCGCAATCCGCTTTGGTACCGCCTAAAGTTGGGATTCCGCAGCGGAAACGTCAAATCGGATTTTTACTATAAACCCGTCCTCTTAATATAACTGGAATTAGCACAACCACCAAGGAGAAGAAAAACCAAAACAGAAATATGCGGGTGAAATAAGATTCATTAACCAAGAAAAGAATTACACCGATTTTACAGACTTCTCTTCTGCAATAGAGTAGCTTCAACCCGAGCCCTCCTCCTGAATCTCTCTCACCCTTCTCTCGTCTTCTATAAACCTAGAAGACTCCCTTCTCTCGTCTTATATAAACCTAGAAGACTATATGGGTGTGGCTAAATCCTAACCCCCACCACCTCTATGGGTGTTACCACCACCTTGATGTGGATACCACTATATGAGTGTGGCTAAATCCTAGCCCCCACCACCTCCATGGGTATTACCACCATCGTGGGTATATCCTCTTAACACCCCCGTGGGTGTATCTCCTTAACACCACCGTGGGTGTATCTGCTTAACACCACCTTGAAATAATAACACATATGCTATATTTATAGCTTACATCAAAAGCTATCCAAATCCTAGTCTAAATAGATTTGTATTCTAATTAATATTTAAATCTTAAAAAACTTATCTCTTTAAGATTTAAATATTAATCTTAATCCAACTAGGATTCAATTACAAATCTAATCAAATCCTAACAATCTCCACCTTGATTTGATTTGTAATCTTCAATCGCTACATCGAGCTCTCCTTCGCTCCACCTTGAGCGACTGCATCTCCGATCTCGCTTTTGGACTCTCTAGCTCCACCTGAAGCCGAAAAATTACATACCTTCGAGCCCAACACGCCTAGTGAGATCAAATTGTGATCGCCTCCTGTGATGATCGGTAATCCAGTACTCTGATGTCGATATCTCCTGAGGATCACCAACCTTTAGCTCCGATACCAATTGTTAGAAAAATCCGGTACTCGCCCCAGTACCAGATTCTCTGAATTCGCAACCCGCTTCGATATCGCAATCCGCTTTGGTACCGCCTAGAGTTGGGATTCCGCAGCGGAAACGTCAAATCGGATTTTTACTATAAACCCGTCCTCTTAATATAACTGGAATTAGCACAACCACCAAGGAGAAGAAAAACCAAAACAGAAATATGCGGGTGAAATAAGATTCATTAACCAAGAAAAGAATTACACCGATTGTACAGACTTCTCTTCTGCAATAGAGTAGCTTCAAACCGAGCCCTCCTCCTGAATCTCTCTCACCCTTCTCTCGTCTTCTATAAACCTAGAAGACTCCCTTCTCTCGTATTCTATAAACCTAGAAGACTATATGGGTGTGGCTAAATCCTAATCCCCGCCACCTCCATGGGTGTTACCACCATCTTGATGTGGATACCACTATATGGGTGTGGCTAAATCCTAGCCCCCACCACCTCCATGGATATTACCACCATCGTGGGTATATCCTCTTAACACCCCCGTGGGTGTATCTCCTTAACACCACCGTGGGTGTATCTGCTTAACACCACCTTGAAATAATAACATATATGCTATATTTATAGCTTACATCAAAAGCTATCCAAATCCTAGTCTAAATAGATTTGTATTTTAATTAATATTTAAATCTTAATAAACTTATCTCTTTAAGATTTAAATATTAATCTTAATCCAACTAGGATTCAATTACAAATCTAATCAAATCCTAACACTTTGTAATTTGTTTTCCAGAATAATAGTTTATGCACCAATAAATAGATCAATTAATCAATATACCTACCATAGCTAACTTACCTGGCTAGTAGCTTATAAAGAATTGGATTATTATATTATCAACGGCAAAAAAAATTTGATACTATCAAATTTTAAGTTTTGGATAAAAATAAATACAATTAGAATGATTATGACTTCCTAAGCTTTGTTAAAACATATTTCGAAATAGAAATATATTTCTTAATTTTTTAACCAAACAATGGTAGAATTGCATTGAAAAGGTTGTTCCAATTAAAACAAGTTGTTTTGCATTATTATGAAACCATCCATTAAAATTATTCCTATAAAACCGAAGAACAATTTTATTCTTCTATTTATTTTATTAAATAAATAGATATATAAATAAATTAATTAATAAAAATATTATTTTTATGATAAGATATTTATACTTAAATTTTATTATATAATATAAATTAATTAAATTTGATATATTATTTATTTTATTAAATTTTATAATTTATATTTAAATATTTAATTATTTTATTTTACTAAGTTAGTAGTTCGCTGTCATCTTAACTATACATCTTTTTATTTAAAGATTAAAAATCTATAAATATCACCTTTGATACTTTTAAAAAAAAATAAAATTACTCAACTATATATATATATAGAGTTGGGCTGGAATACTATTGATAGCACCAGCCCAACTTTGCCACCCATTTTATATCATTTGGATTGCGTTGAGATTTGTGAAAGCTATTTAATTTTTACTTTTTCTTTTTACTTTTTCTTTTTTCTTTTTTTCATTAAATAGCTTTCACAAATCTCAACGCAATCCAAAGGGTATAAAATGGGTGGCAAAGTTGGGCTGGTGCTATCAATAGCATTCCAGCCCAACTCTATATATATATATATATATATATATATATATATATATATATATATATATATATATATATATATATATATATATATATATATATATATATATATATACTTTTATTTAATTATTTTATTAAGTTGCGACTCTGTTCGAGGCGGACGGAAGCAATGTCTGGGGCGTGACGAGCCGGAACCCGGAGTTCAACGCGACGTTCAACGAGAGGATGGCCGCAGACTCCGGGTTCGTTATGGACATGGTTGTCAGAAAATGCGGGCATGTCTTTCGCGGGCTGCGGTCGCTGGTCGATGTCGGCGGGAGGACCGGCGCTGCCCACCGCACCATAGCGAAAGGTATTTCTGCACGTAAGTGTGCGGTTCTTGATCTTCCTCATGTGGTGGAGGGACTGCCGGCAGATGGGCTCGTGGAGTTTTTGCCGGGCAGCATTTTCGAGCGCGTTCCTCCGACGGATGCTGTGATGTTAAAGGCCAAATTTAAATTCCGCCCCGTTTTTGACTACCACACTGCTGCAAATTTTAAAACATTACTTTGATAACACTCCTATTTGGATTGGTTTTTTTTTATTATTATTATACATACAAAAATATCTTAATTTTGAATATTTTGAATCGTAACCTTTCAAAATTTTAATATTATTTTTTTAAAAAATCAAAATAGCATACACTATAAAAAATTAATATTTAAAAATATATTTTTTTATACTTAAAATATTTAAAAACATTCCAACATTACTTTTGAAAGTGTCCATTAAAACATCAATAAATATGAAGTCACCATATATATATATATATATATATATATATATATATATATATATATATATATATATATATATATATATATATACCGACACTTATGTCAATCATTGATAAAATATATTTTGACATTTTAAAGCATTAGAATCTTTAAAAAATTTTACTTTTTAAAGTGTAAAAGATTAAAAATAATATTAAAATTTATTATTTAATAAATTAATTTAATATAATAGAGGGTCATATCGCTTTTTGAAGTATTGATATTTATTATATTGTAGGAACACTTGGGGACGCTTTCATCAAGCGTCGTCAAAAAAACATCCTCATATTAAGATTTTCTTATTGTGAAGCTACCACTTCATTCATTAAGTGGATGAACTAGACTATAGTCGAAATGAAAAGAAAAAAAAAAAATTAGTAGGTGCAGTATAGGTCCCACAAATTTCTGAGGGATTGAATCTCAGGCGTCAAGCCACTCAACGTTATTTTCATGTTGTCAAAGATTCTTCTATTCCGCTCCTACCAAATGACCCACCAAGTGGTAGCAATTGTCGCTAGTTTTCTTTTTCCTATCACTCCACCTTTTAGTCTGCTTGCTTCCCAAAGCCTACTGAAAGAAGAGTAATTGCGAAACAACCACATGTGCGATAACAGTCCATGTAGTATTGCTTCGGTGTTTTCATACCTTATGAAAAGGTGGTCCGCACTCTCTGACTCGTCTAGGCATAACACACATTTCTCTAATCCTTTCCAACCTCTCTTTAGAAGGTTATCTTGTGAGCACTTTTCTTTTTTGGACTAACCATGCGAAGATCTTGATTTTCAAGGATGATCTGATTTTCCACATTTGTAAATACCCTCTATTAGTTACTCTGCCATTTTGTAGGAATTTATAGAGCGATTTGACTGAAAACGTTTTAGACCGAGCCCATCTCCATCTAACTTTATCCATTCTATTGGATAGGAAGGTCTCAGATAATGATTCTTTTAGCCTTAGAATCAGTCACTGTCAAGCTAAGAACTAGGTGTAAAGCCAGCCAACATCCTACTCCACTTCCACCTATTCCCTTTCCAACAATCCTTCACTAAACAGTTTTTGTGACACTCCCGGAATTTGGATTAGTCCTATATATAAACGATATAATCGGACTAAATCTCTTAACCCAGCTATAGCATTTTGGGTGGTAGCTAGGCCTAAAAGATTAAGAAGGTTGAGCGTGTTAGAGCTAGAGTAGTTCTAGGAAGGATGACCCCATGGGAATGTTGGGGCGTCATAGTTGGTATTAGAGCCATTCACCAGTCGAAAATGTGAGATGACTCTCGACTGAGCTAGGTTTATATAGCAAGTAGAGTGAGGCTCCCCGGCTAATGACCGTTGTGGGTGGAATGCAGCTCCCCACAAAGTCAGCTAAGGTCAGCGAGACGAGTCTCACATCGCCTAGTGTGCTTGAGCCTAACGTGGACGTCAGGGCTTAAAGGGGGAAATAATATGACACCTCCGAAATTTGGATTAGTCCTATATATAAATGATATAATAGAACTAAATCTCTAAACCCGGTTATATCATTTTGAATGATAGCTAGGCCCAAGAGGTTAAGATGGTTGAGCGTGCTAAAGCAGAGTAGTTCTAGGATGGGTGACCCCCTGGAAAAGTTGGGGCGTCACAGTTTTTGCTCAGTACACTGTCGTAAATGCGAGGGCATAAAGTACGGAGGGGGCTTGGTCACATAAGATATCAATCCATAACTTAACTTTTTGTCCATCCCTAATCAAGTACGATACTCCGCATTTAAAGATATTCCTGGTTGATAGGACACTTCTCCACCACTAAGAGAAAGGTTTGAATGACACACCCTCTCTTAACGCTTTCCCTCGCCGGTGGTACAATCCATTGATGCGTGAGCCCTACTGATTCCTATCAGAAAGGAATCTTTACCACCATTTAGCTAATAAGGCTACATTCATATTCTTTATGTCCAAGACTCATATTCCTCCATCCTTTCTTATTCCTCGATAAGAAGATTCCGGAATAGCTTCTGCATGTGAGTGACCCATTTCTCCACGGCCCATGGGTCATCACTCTTGCCCGAGAATGTAGGCGGGTCGAACTTCATGAACTCTGCCAAATTCGTTCTCGCTCGGGCTCGATCGGTTGCCTGAGGATAGCTAACCCCGGCCAAAGGGGTAGGTGTCGTCCTCCTGGGTAGTACACCAGCAACGCCCGAAAGGTCTGGGCCCCCTACCACCGGCGCAACCACAGTGGTTGCAGTAGTAGTTGCCCCATGTGTAGACTCCGTAGGGGTACTAGCAGCAGCACTCGTGCCCTGTGCCAGAGGGGGTGGAACCTGAGCTGTCACGCCCCATGGTCGAAACTTCGACCCGGGCCCGCCAACAGATCCGGCGCCCATACGGAAAGCCCCGTATGGACGAAGCGTCTAACCTGCAAAAGATAATATTACAACTATACAGATATCAGAGCTGAAAAGTGTACTACTGAAATAAGATAAAGCATCTCCAAATAGTACAAGTCTGAATCTCACAATACATAAGTCTCTCGAAAATAAAAACTCTCAACAACTACTATCTACAATAATCCAGCAGACTGTACTACAAAGCTCCAAAAAGGGATACAACTATACTCCAAGGATGGGTAGGGAACTAGCTAGCGACTCTCTCACCTCGAACTGCTGTCTCCGCTCGAACAGAATACGGAACAACTATCTCGGAAAAACCTGTCACCACAGCGGGTGTGAGAACTACACCGTCACGTAGTTCTCAGTGGGTACCGCCACCAAGCCCGACGGTCTGCCCACTAAGTCTACTAGAGGTATAAGATAACAGGAAAACTGAAATAATAAAAAGATAAGCTGGAAAGAAATATACAGCTATCATGCCTCTATCTACAATGCTCAAAGGGTGATACAGATGAAAATGATGCATCGACTCTAACCCAATATACTCAATCAACCCAATCACAGTGGCTGCCACATGGTGTCCAGTCAAACCTGCGCCTACCTACTGCCATTACATCCACGAGGGACTGGACTTACGTAGAGCGTCCGTGACTGCCTAAAAAAAGGCCCAGCCAGAGGGACTACGTCGACAAGTCGCGATAGTAAAGTAACAGGCTCTGCTACGGAGTGGCACTCGAGGGGCGCGACCCTACCGAGAAAAGTGTCTGCGCATCTCTGTCGAGCTCAATATGACTCATGCAGGCTATAATCCAAATTCACGATCAACAAGATCGATAGTACTCAAATCACATCTCTAACTCACTGGCTGGAAATATTCGACAGTCGGGACCGCCGTCAACCCAAGGGCTCCCCAAATAGGACATCAACCCAACATGCAAACTCACTAACAGGGTATACTCCACAGCCGACAATAATGAAGGGTCCGAAAACTCCGAAAGACTAGAACCTACAACCCAAATCAAACAAGAACAGGCTCTAGGCATAGCCTCTCGTTGTTCTCGACCCAAAGAAAAAGGCAACCCTTAGAATCCAGATCACTCGAACTCTCTCGGGTGAGGAAGTTTACAGAAAAATGTGATATTTATTACTGAAAACCATTTTCACTCGAACCCACGCGGGGTGAGGATTAAAAGTAGTTCCTTTTTGTAAAACCATCTTGATTTAAGGACACCCATTTTAATGAATTTTAGCTATTTTAGGAAAATCAGTTAGAAAACAAGTTTTATTCCCAAACCCCGAATGGCTAATGCCTTCGCCCAATCAGACAAGAACAGACTCCGACGACCCTTCGACATTTGGAAGAAAAATATTGGTTTACTGAAATCATGTGTGTACAAAAGAAGATTCTGGATTCAAGGTCCTCCTATCACTGGTACATCACTGCCACGAACACAGTGGCGACAAAAAAATCAAAGAATTCGACAACCCGGGACCACCGTTTACCCAAACGGCTCCCGCTACTGGTACAAGACTAGCTACATCTACCCGACTCCACTCGGCCCCCAAGCACGAGTGTAACATGCATCCTACACTAAGAGAAATCCTGACCACTCAGCCCACTACCTGGGCGAGGAAAACACTATGTTCAGGGATAGAATGTAAAGTATGGATATCTAAAGCATAAATGAACCTAGCCCAAATGAGGGTTTTCTACTAGTCTGATTGAACATACATCATATGACAGTGTGCTAGGTTAAGTTTCAATAATAACATTGTTAATACAACTAGGAAGCATTAGTCGACATGAACTCAGTAACAACACAAGAAAGTGTCATCTCTAATTCTAACATGCTTCCTAACTCTCTCGCAATCATGCATGCAATTCTATTCAATAGAATTAGAGAACCGTCCACCGGTTTTGGAGATGAAGTAACCCACCTGAAAGTGCGCATCGATCCAAGGTCCAAAGGGGTTGAAACAGAACAGGGATAATCCTCAGATTCCCACGATTCCAACGAGCCCAAAACACTTGAAAACTCCACATGGGCACAAAGATACAGTCCAAACATCGCGGTAAGAAAAAATCCCCACGATCACAAATCTGCGAAAAGATCAATCCGAAAGAATCCAAAATATCACATATGAGATGATCTCCAAAAATTCCAATAAAAATATGGTTGTGATCCTCGCGAAGCGTAGATGTCGATCGAGTCCTCAAGGGCCGAAATCCGATAATCGAGCACCGAGATAAAAATAGAACAAGCTCGGAGTGTCCAGGAAAACCAGCAACAAGAAAGGGGTTCAAAGATGCTCCAAAAAATACAAGTAAATAGTATATTTTCATCGTTTTCGCGCGCTGAGTCCAAATCCGATATCCGTTTTGCCAAATTCCACTTCTAAAATTTGTCGAAGACATCTAGACAGGTATTCTTAATCTAAATTTCGCTGGGTCCAAATCTGAGGTCTCTTTTGCGCACAACCATCTCCAACACACATCATAGGCCTCCATTGTAACACCCCCGGAATTTGGATTAGTCCTCTATATAAATGATATAATAGGACTAAATCTCTAACCCGGCTATAGCATTTTGGATGGTAGCAAGATCCAAGAGAAACATGAGAGTTAAGCGTGCTAGAGCTAGAGTAGTTCTAGGATGGGTGACCCCCTGGGAAGTGGGGCGTCACAGTTGGTATCAGAGCCATTCACCAGCCGGAAATGTGAGATGAGTCTCGGCTGAGCCAGGGTTATATAGCGGGTAGAGCGAGGCTCCCCGGCTAATGACCGTTGTGAGTGGAGTGCAGCTCCTCACAAGGTCGGCTAAGGCTAGCGAGACGAGTCTCACATCGCCTGGTGCTTGTGAGTGTGCTTGAGCCTGACGTGGACGTCAGGGCTTAAGGGGGGGAAGAATGTAACACCTCCGAAATTTGGATTAGTCCTCTATATAAATGATATAATAGGACTAAATCTCTAACCCGGCTATAGCATTTTGGATGGTAGCAAGATCCAAGAGGAACATGAGAGTTAAGCGTGCTAGAGCTAGAGTAGTTCTAGGATGGGTAACCCCCTGGGAAGTGGGGCGTCACATCCATAAGCCCCAATTCACTCCGTAAGACCTTCGCAGAGATCCGGGTCATCACATGAGCTATAGCAGCAGCAACCTACTGCTACACGAGCTGCTGCAAAAGTCCTGACATCGCTGTCACCTGGCCCGTAAGAGCCATCATCTGCGCTTCTAGCAATTGGATCTGTGGAGGATCGTCCTGCTGCTTAGTATCCACCCTAGAAGCAGCACGGGTCTGCATGCTGTTAGACACCTCGGCATCCGGGCGTTCACTGCCCCCACCCCGCCTGAAAGGTCTTCCACGTGGCATACTGCAACAACACACAAAGTTATAGTTAAGTTGAACAAAGAAAACCACTCAACTCAACTCGATACACTGGGCATAAGCCCAACAACCCCGCACACTCACGTACCTATATATACCTTAGGTCTTCCTATGGTCAACCTAACATGTGGTTCAGTTTTAAGATCTACGAGTGAAATTGTGGTTGTAATTTCTATGTTACCATCTTAATCTGTCATACCCCGGGGTCCACTTTGTAAAACCATTTTTAAAAATAGGGCTAGTTTGGAAACAAAGTTAGCGAAAATTATCCTTTTTTTTTTTGAAAACCTTTCCCACGGGAGGAACAGACCCGCCACAAATACAGGTAACTCTCTGTTCACACGGATAGAACCTCTCCTGTATTTGCACGGCATCACACACTGTACAATAACTCAACCACCAATTTCCATCTCACACACAAACACCGCAATCACAGAGGATACACATTCAGCTATATGATCCTCAGACATGATGCTTTAATACTCTACAATATCCTTACCGCAGATGATGCAATGCACATGCTATCAAGCATTCCTATTCTTTTGAAAGCGTCTCCTACCCGGAAACCTTATTTAAAATCTAATAATACAATGAAAATTAAAATTCTTTTCAAAACGATTTTCCACGCGAAAACAAAATCTTTTGAAAACCAACTACCACAAGAGATAGAAAATATTTTTTGCATAAAACCATAAGATTATAATGACAAGAATTCACTGATTATTCAATGCATTAAACAATCAAGCATAAACTGAACCACCACATATCTAGACCCATCGACAAATAAAAACAAGGTCAAAAGAGAATAAAATCGTAAAGTACTGAATGAAAATCTCGAGATCGCTAGGCTCTCTAGCTATGTCGTCGCCTCACGTATCGTCCCAACCGTCACCTCCTGCAGTACCTGCAACTGAGGGTAGTGAGAAACCAACTATGGTCTCCCAATGGGTACAGTAAACCGATGAAGGCGAGCTGCACTCACTGGTAACCAAAGATAAACAATGGTATGAAAACGATAATACTACAGTAGAACAGAAAAAGAAAGAATGATGTATAAACAACTGTCGTTACTGTAATAAAATGTATACCTCAACCGGATAGATAGTCCAAAAGTATAACCCAATCAGTCACCATGTTGGTCAAGAGACCTCAGGCAAATATCACACTATGCTCAACCTGGCATATAACTCTAGCAGGGGCTGCATCAGGCTCACGGGTCGAAAGTACGATTATTTTTTCGGAAAAGAACACTCTCTTGCGGTGGCAAACCCGCTAGTGTACACGAAATGCACTAAACAAGCTTTGACGATTGATGCAATATGGTCAATAGTCCACCATCGGCAAATAACCAACAACAAGTCCACAAGGCAAAGCACCGACCAAGAAGATCATCCAATCTCATATATGTGTGTCACACCGACCAAACAGGTAAACCGATATGTATAAAGATCTACGAATAAATACCGCTCTACAACTAGATCATTATAAGCATGTATGGAAAGAAAGTAGAGAAAATAACTATGAAGTCAAGTGGTGATACATGCTCAACATGCAAGGTGTATATAGCAAGTAAAAAAGGAAAGAAGAAACGTCACCGAGCTAGCACCACTGTACTGACTTCGGATTGAAATACCCACATGAATCGGTAAAGCACCTAACTCTCATGATGTTCTCGATCAAAGACCAAAGCTGCAAAAGGTCCACCGAGTCAAGGCTAGACTCTAAAACTCAAGATCACCCATCTCTTAATCCCAAAACCATCGAAAAGATCGATTCATTAAATCGGCTCCCGAAAACCACCAAAAATTCTCGAAATTTCTTCGGAACACTCCCGAAACCTCCAAACTGCTCCGGAAGATCCCAAACAATAGAGTAGGTCTCCTGCTGTCCCAAAATGCAAAGAAATGGGTGCCCGGACAGCAAACACTAAATCTAGAGTTATAAAATATAATTAGGTGCGGCTATGCCAAAACGGGTTTCCGAAATTGCCAATTTCGGCTCTGGGATCTCGATTATGCTCCACGAAGGTCGTAGATCATGGACGAGTAGTCCAAAGGGTCCATGCATGCTACCCGAGGCAACCCTTGCGGCCACTAAGCATTTAGGTTCCAACACATTGCAAATAATGCAATTAAAATAATAAAAGCGGTAATTATGGCTTTTTATCGAAAACCGAGAGCCTCATAGGCGCACCGGTGGTGCAGGTTGATAGATCTCGATGCGTCAAAAGCTGCGCTCGCTGTTCGGAGCGAAGGCGATGGCCGAGGAGCAATCCAAATCAAGTCGAATGCTAAAATCCTACGTGGTTGGGGGCGGCACAGTCCGACACGCAACCCGAGGCGATTTTGGGGCTTGACGGCGTCGCTGCGACGACCGCGACGAAGAAAGAGCAAGCTTAGATTGCCTCACAACAGCCAACAAAGAGGGGGTGAGAGAGCTCTATGGTGCTGTCCATGAAGGAGAGAGAGAGCTCCGCCCAAGAAAAGGTGCGCGGGGGGAAGGGGGAGGGGGTTCCCCTGGATTTGGACGTCCGGACCACAGGGAAGGAGAACGTGGCGGCGCGGCTCCCACGTGTGTAGGCCCGCGCAGCTCGAGCCTCATGTAGCGCGTGCGGCCCGCGCGGCTTGGGCGCGGCGCGACCCTCCTGTAGGCGAGCGCCCGACCTAAGCAGAATGTCCGTAGGTGGGCAAGGCCGAGAGGGGGTCATGCGTGGCTCGGCGGTACGCTTTTCCACGCGCAGTACGCTCTTCCATGCACGGCACGCACGTGTGCCGCTCCTTATGCAGCGCGCGGCAGGGAGATGGGGCACCCGGATCTTGCTTCTTCTCTGTCTCCGGTTTTGCGACGGCGCAAGGGTGTACGACTGGGAGAAGAAGAAGAGAAAGGTTTCTTGGTGGCTGAGGAGGAGGAAGAAAAAGAGATTAAGGGGTTTAATTAGGGTTAAAAAATCCCTAATTTCATCTCAATCCCTCTTTTTAAAATAATTGTTTAAATTACCTCCATGTCCCCAAAAAAGATATTTTACTCCCATTTTGACCCCAAAATTTGATTTTTTTTTTTAATTTTGAATTTTCAAAATGCGTGCAACATGCTAGCACCTCCCTACTACGCCTGATTTTACGAATTCCGGTGTGGAATCGCTGCGATTTATCCAAAGTCACAAAAATTGGATTTTTCGGTCCGATTTTCTTGTAAAATGCGCCGATCTGGACATCGGATCTGAAATCCGATGACAACACCGTCTTTAGTTCAACATCGCCGTCTTAAGTGACGATTTTTTTTTCTCCGAAAATCTCACCAGATTACAAAATTAATCGATTTACAGAAAAATATCTAATTTTTCATAATTTTCCGCAAAGTCCCGTCTTTCACATTTTTTCGTGCAACGAGTACAGCAAACTCAAAAATAGACTTTATTCAAATTCTCAAGTTCAAAGAGTTAAATTCAGAAATTAAAAATTACATATATTACAAAATGTGGGAGCCGAATGTATCCGCGAAGTATGTAATATGTCTAAATGCAGAATATACACTTCTTGCAAATTAAGCTTGAAATTAGGCCTTGGAACAAGGTCGAGTTCCAATTAGGAAACCCTAAGCCTGAGACCAAACAGAAAAACAAATTACAGGCCCTTCCAATAGCTGGATCAAACATGAACTATGGGGCTAGGCCTTATTTAGGCCCCAAACTGATTCAACCTTACTTGTTTAAAAGTTCTGAAAGCTGAAATAAGCTGAAATATTTGGTTCTAAAACCAAATATTGTAATTTAGAGCTTCTGCTTTTATTATAGCGAATTTATTTTTACACAAAAATTCTCACTAGATTAGAAATGTATTGTTTGAAGATTTCAGTATGACAAAAAGTTAAAATAAGTTTTTAAACTCTAAAATTAAAATTTACGATTTAAAGGTTCTGCTTTGGTTATTGCAACTTTATTTGTACACAAAAATTCTCAAGACAAGAGATGCAAAACAAAAAAAAAATATCCACAAGTTAGGCAAATATTAATATCATGTATAAAGGGGCCATCCCTAATAACTTGTTGAGTCCTACGCTATTATCTTAAATGCTTAAATCTAATTAATTACTCTAGAATATCCATTCCTATATACTCCATACCAAATCCTTAGTTGTCACCG
Source organism: Tillandsia leiboldiana (assembly GCA_029204045.2). Taxonomy (NCBI): domain Eukaryota; kingdom Viridiplantae; phylum Streptophyta; class Magnoliopsida; order Poales; family Bromeliaceae; genus Tillandsia; species Tillandsia leiboldiana. Next base: position 5,513,633 of record CM055076.1, on the reverse strand, counting down.
AATCTCCCTTTCTTAAGCCTTAATATTTTTGTCAGGCTAAAATCATACACATTTTTCAGAAAACGCTAAGCAATGTGAGTTATCATGTCACATTTTCGCTTGGCAAATCGCTCTGATACTTATGTCACACTTCAAAAAAATTATCAATCTCAGAGTCCACACCACACTTAACTTATAATATGTTGGACTCAAAATCACTAAATTAAAATACTCAAAATCACTCAACTAAAATATTTAAATCTAGTTATTAACTTCAGAATATATATATATATATGAAAGAAACATGTCGCGCCCACTGATCATTTGGAAAAGCATGTCACGTGCAATTCTGCCAAAGATATTGACGACATGTCATTTGCGATTGGGGAGTGCTAGGTGTACACCCCTTTAGAAATATACATTCTACATTCTATTTTATTCTGAAGTCAGTATTATTTTACTCGTCATATCAAATGACAAATAAAATTCATCTCATTCCAAAATAAAATAGAATGTAAAATATACATCTTAAAAAAGTGTATACTTATATATACCTTTTGCGATTCTGCCAAAGATATTGAAAACGAACCCCAATAATTTAGGGCACTAATTGGGGACAGCATGACATTTGGAAAAGCATGTCACACCAACTAGTTATTTTTTATATATCATATAGGATTTGCTGGCACCCTATTTTTAAATGCTCATTATTTATTTATTTATTTATTTTGTTAAAGCATATAAATTTTATTTAACTTTAAGTTGACTAATTTATATTTTAAAATTTTAATTTTATTTTAAAAATTTTTAGTTTATTTAATTTAAATTAGTGAATAATATTTTAACTTCAAAATTTAAATATTTTAATAAATTTATAATTACAAGAATAATATAAAATATAATAATTAAACATATAAAGAATTATATATATATAGTTTGGTTATTATATTTATAAAAGTACCAAACATATTTGTAAATTTTCTACCGTTAAAACTATCACTTTGACTAATTTCATCTCTTAAATCATGCTATTCCACCAACGAGGAGTTCTTCTGTACTAATTATTTTGAAGTGATAAGTAAAATTTATTCCACTCTAAAATAAATAGAATGTAAAATATACAACTCACAAAAGATTTTTTTTATTATTTTTAAATGTTCACTTTTATTTTTTTAGTTAAAATGTACCCAATTTATTTTAACTATGGACCATTTTAAGTTAGTTAATTTATCTTTTAAAAATTTAATTTTATTATCTAATTTTTTAGTTTCAGGACCAAATGTGTAAATTTATAATAAATTAAAATTTAAAAATCCAAATATGTTCAGATCTTCATAGTTAGAGAACCAAATGTGCAATTTATCCTATATTTATTTATCATTTTTAACTTTGTTATTTTATACATAAAAAATTAATAAATTTTTTTTTATAAAATCATGCTGGCGTGGTTGGAACTATTCATTGGACCTGACATCTTATCAGATTCGAACTGCTTCGGGAGTTTTAAAACATTCATCTATAAATATGTTCCCAGGCGCCGCTCTTTTAGAATGAATGCAACACTGACGAGCCGATCTAATTAATAGTTGTTGGAGCGACGAATCATGGAGCAGTACTGCGACGACGATCTCCTCGTCGAAGCTCAATCCGACTTATGGAGCCACGTGTTCGTCTTCCTCAAATCCATGTCTCTCAAGTGCGCCGTCGAGCTCGGCATCCCAGACGCCATCCACCGCCACGGCGGCCCTGTCTCCGTCCCCGACCTAGTCGCCGCTCTTGACCTCCCGCCCGCCAGACTGCCGTCGCTCCGCCGCCTCATGCGCACGCTCTCTTTCTCCCGTCTCTTCATGACGCAGACGTCCCGGGGGGATGAGGATTTGTACGGCCTCACGCCGACGTCGCGTCTGCTCGTCGACGGCGCCGGAGACCGCCTCGGCAGCCTCGCGCCGTTCGTGCGCGCGATGCTCGACCCCGTGCAGACGGCGCCGTCGCTGCGCGTAGGCGAGTGGTTTAAAGCAGCCGACGGCGTCGCGACGCCGTTCGAGGCAGTGCACGGAAGCGATTTCTGGGGCGTGACGAGTCAGAATCCGGAGTTCAACGCGGCGTTCAACGAGGGGATGGCGGCGGACGGCAAGTTCATAATGGACGTGGCCGTCAGAAAATGCGGGCATGTCTTTCGCGGGCTGCGGTCGCTGGTCGACGTAGGCGGGGGGACTGGTGCTGCCGCCTACGCCATCGCAGAGGCGTTTCCGCACGTCAAGTGTGCGGTTCTTGAGCTGCCGCAGGTGGTCGAGGGACTACCGACGGACGCGCCCGTGGAGTTTTTCGCGGGCAACATGTTTGAGCGCGTTCCTCCCGCGGATGCTGTGATGTTAAAGGTCAAAAAAAAAAAAAATTCAGCTACTGTTTTTGACTTCCAAACTACTGGAAATTTTTAAATATTACTTTCCTAACATTCTTATTGGAAATTTTGTTTCTTTCTTTTTGTTTTTTTTATTTTTGGGTAAAAACATTAAAAACTTATCATATGAACTATGGATATTTTGAATTTACTATCTAACTTTTTAAAATTTTATTTTTGCTATCTAATCTTTCAAGTTATTTAATTTCAATCGGTTAACAATAATTTTACTTTAAAATTTAAATTAATTATTTATTTTAATAAATTTATAATATAAGAATTGTATAAAATATATTGAATAAATTTATAAAGATAAACAAAGAATTAAAAATTTGAAGTTAGAGTGAACTTACTCAAATCGAATAAATTGAAAGATAATAAAATAAAAATTTTAAAAGACTAGAAAGTTAAATTAAAATAATTTATAGTTCTAATAAATTTTATATAACTTTATTTTTTAATCTAAAAATATATAAAATTTATCTGAACTATAAATTATTTTTATTCCGCTATCTAATCTATTAAAATTTTGGTTTCCTATCAAACATTTCAATTTATTTGATTTGAATCCGTCAACGACAATTCGATTTTAAAATTTAAGCTAATTATTTATTTTAATAAATTTTTAGATACCAGAATTATGTAAAATATACTAAATAAACTAGTAAAAACAAACGGCATATTCAAAATTTAAAGTCAAAATATCGATGAGCGGTTCAAATTAGACAAATTGAAAGATTAACTAGTAAAATTAAAATTTTGAAAGGGTTGATAGCCGAATCTAAATAGTCCATATTTAGATAAATTTTATATATTTTTATTTTTTTTAATTATTTATTTTATAATTTACAATAAGGAGATGTTTGATTGTATGCAGTTGTAACTGTACTGTAGTTGTTACTGCATTTGTATTTGATTCAACTGCTTTAATTGAAGCTGTATAAGGAGATCCAATTGCAACAGTTGAAACTACACCCAAATTCGGTATATTTTCAACTGCAACAGTTGCATAGAATAATTTTAAACGAAAAGCTATCTCACCTCTCTAACCACTTTTTGAGTAAATTTTTTTTTTTTTTTTTTTTTTTTTTTTTTTTTTTTTTTTTTTTTTTTTTTTTTTTTTTATATTGGACGTAATATTAACCCCATATATACAAAATAATATAATTTTAAAAATGCATAACTAAACTATATGTAACTCAATAAATTATTTTTAATTGTAGAGCTTTCTATTACATGGATCAAATAAAAAATATATAATTATAACAGTTGTATTTTTAATTCATGCATTTTCAGTTATACTATATTTCTAATTATTTTTAATCAAATGATCCGCAAATATAAATATTCAATAATTAATTAACGATTGATATAAAATTTTAAAATATATTTTATTAGTGCGCTCTTCATCTAAATTATATTATTTTCTTGATTTTTTGGTATCAAGTGATTAGGGCTGCCAAGAGAACATAATTAGAAAAGATTTTGAAAACCGCATAAGCAAACACGAACTTATTGTGATGGAAAACTTATTATAATGCAATTCTCATTTTTAAATATAGATGAGACTAAAATTTAAACTTAGTTTTTTTTCATAGCAAGCAATTTGGAACGTCAACTGCATGGGGTCGGAAAGGATTTTAGAAATCCGGTACTGAAACATTAAAAAGCCTTTTCAAAAGTTAATATATACAATTAACTAACTGCACTACAATAAAATTAGGTTATAGAACCATATATTTGTGACACTTTTTTATAAATGTTTTATTTATATTCCATCTATATTAAAAATTAGGTTATAGTGACACATTTTTTATACAATTACAAAAATATGTCGATATACACCCTAGCGACGGCACATATAGCAACACTAACAATAAGTATTGATATTTTTGTCAGTGACACTTTTTTTAAATTTTAGAAATACTTAAAAATGTCGCTATAGTATAATTTTATTGTAGTGCTAATTGTGTCTCCTTTTCAAAAGTTAATATGTACAATTAACTAGCTAATTGTATCTCCTTTTCAAATGTTAAATAATGTAAAAAATATTGCTACAGATAACCAATTTGGGGTCCATAACATTTATAGATGAGATGATATATATTATCAATAAAAAGATTGAATCCTCAGTTTTACTGTGGTCACGTGGCTGCTTCTCGGGTATGAGTTGCTGAGGTATCGTCTTCTCAGGATTTCGCTCGCTCGCCCGCCGCTCGCCCGCCGCTTGCGCGCACGCACATGCGTTTGTCTCCCCTACACATGCCCTTACCCTCTCTCATTCTCTCACAGAGCGTCCCCGAACCTCCCATGTGGAGCAATGATGATGCCCCCTCTTCCATGCTTGCCCGCAGGAAACCTCCCACATGTGAAGCAATGATACCCCCTCTGCCATGGTATGTTCATTCCCGTTCTCCGCCCTCTCTCCTCCCTCTCTCTCTCTCTCTCTCTCTCTCTCTCTCTCTCTCTCTTTCTCTCTCTCTCTCTCTCTCTCGATCGCCATGCCCGACGAGCTCGCGGACGATCGCTGCAGCATGAGCTTTGGCTCCTCAGAGAGATCGGGGTCGTCCACGGTCTCCTCCACGGGATCGGGGTTGTCGTCCTCCTCCTCCTCCTCCTCGATAGCGTCGGTGCCCAAGGCCGGGAGCGTTGATCCGCGACTCGATCTGATCCGACGGCTGAGATCCTCAGACGCGGCCCGGCCCGGGAGCGTGCTGTCGCCGTCGGATCTACGGTTCGTGCGACGGCTGGGGTCGGGTGACATCGGGAGCGTGTACCTGGCGGAGGTGAAGTGCGGCGGAGGGGAGTTGGGGGAGAGGGTGTTGGTGGCACCGAAGGTGATGGACAAGAAGGAGGTGGAGGGGAGGGAGGCGGGGATTTGGCCGAAGAGCTGGTTGAAGCTGAGGTCGAGGGTGCGGAGGCTGGCGAGGGAGAAGAGGGAGTCCGGGATGGGCCCGGAGAGGAGATTGTTCGAGAGGGCGAGGAAGCGGAGATTGGGGCAGAGTTACATATATACCCTTGTGCTTACAAAATATCCCTCTTTAAAATCCTTATTCATATATAGTCCGCTTTCTCCCCATGAATTGGAGTGCTCCCAAATTAAGATGACTGGTGTTTCTTTAGGAAATTGTACTTTTGACGGTTATAAAAATAAATGATAGCTCGGATCTTATTGGGGTACATGGAAATCAATCATTTTGCAGGATATATGCATAAGAGCTCCTTTTGTATTTTGTGTTATTGGGATTCATTTCTTCCTCAACTTCTCTTATATGTTCCATTAATTTATTTCTTCCTATTTGCATTAGCTAATCTTCACATATAAAAAAAAACACTTAGCTAATCCCTTTTAATGATCTGCAGAAATGCATCGTCCTTGACATTGAAGGTACAACTACTCCAATATCATTTGTCACCGACATTCTTTTCCCTTATGCTCGAGATAATGTTCAGAAACATTTAGGTTTTTCGGTTAACATTTAGTACCGATTTTTTCACAGGTTGAGGATGACTTGAAACAAGGGGTTATTGGGGCTGTACCCCTTCCACCTAATGGTGCTGGAAAAGAGGAAGTCATTGATTCCTTACTTGCTAATATTCAAGCTATGATAATAGCAGACAGAAAAGTTACTTCTCTTAAACAATTGCAGGTAGCATAATCAGTTCTAGACCTCTCATTCTGAGGAGAAATTATTGTGTGGACCAGGTCCGCCGTGAGCCGTTATTCACAACACAACACTAGAAGTCTTAAAGTGAAGTTTAAAACTGTTTGATGTGATCTACAACACTATAAGGGTCTACATTTTGAAAATTATAACATTTAGAAATTGATTTCTCATGTAATGTGCAATAACTGTTTTAACTTTGTTACTTTTTCCAACTACCGGATGCCTACTTGCCTTGGTAAGAGCTTTCGAAAACTTATGATCTTTAATATGCAGACTCTTTAGAGGATGTAGATCCACCTAATGGTATATATTTAGATGTTAGGCCTCTATTCTTAAAAATTAAGGACTGGTTCTTGGCTCACATGGTCGAGCAGGCCTAGCCACTAATTGTGAAGTTATTCTTTAGCTGCACAGTTGTGAAGTTATTCTTTAGCGAAGAGTTCTGCCCAAATTGTCTTACTTTCAGAATCTTCTAAAGAGTGGTTTGTACATTATTGTATTATTTTTTGGGATGTTGGATTATGAAGTTTATAATGGAATTTACCATAAAAGATTGCTAATCTTGCATCCTTTATCATTTACCCCCCATGAAAGAATTCATGATAGCCATTCCTATTTTGTTATGGACAAAGTAACCTGAAACTTTGTGTTGTAATTTCAGCTCAGTAGTACTCTTTTAACATACATAAAGATCAGTTTTCCAGGATTCATATTAATATACAATGTCTGTAAGGGGTTAGCTCAAGCCACGGAAGTGGTTAGCTCAGTAGTGCTCTTTTAACACAAATAAAGGTCAGTTTTACATAATTCATATTAATATACAATGTCTGGAAGGGGTTAGCTCAAGCCGCGGAGTGCTTCAGCGATTTAGTGACTTTTTGAAGCTGCGTTCTGCTGTAAGTATATATTCCTTTTGCCACATTTGATAGAAATGGGAATCATCATGCATGCTATTTTCCTTAACTTCTCAAATGCATTTAGTTTGTTTTGATGCTTAAGTACTTGCTGTCTGCTCATAAGCTTATCTATAAGCTTCTCAAATACATTGTTCTTTAATTTGAGGAAACACAAAATACTTTTGCTCCGAGGTTCATGTATGCTTATTCCTTTTTTTTACCCAGGTTATGATCCAGAGAAAATGAAGGTAAGTCTGAAGTATTGGACTCAAACACTAGCAAGTATAATTAAACTACGCAACTAAACACACCTAATGAGGTAAATGCATTACCCTTGCTCATAGTTGTCTACAGCTTAATGGCTTGCTGTTGATTAAATAGGAGTATATTCTCTTTTTATTTCTTTATACCTAAATAAGAGGTTCTCTTTATTTCTCTATTCCTAAGTTAGATGTAGTGGAAAAAGCATGGCTATTTAATTTTGATGCTTAATCGGTTTCTCTTTATTTCCCAATTTGTAAACAAAACGCAGTATATGATCTCTAATTAATAGGAAAAAAAAGGGCGCTGAAATTTGGGAACCCTCCCTAATTTTGGTTAGGAATTTATTGTTTCGATTCTAAATGAAAGAGGGTGGCAAAGACATTGCTATTAAAGTTTTTTACTTATTCTAAATCCATTGAAAAGTTATAGGTTGTTTACTTATTCTAAATCCATCGAACAGTTAATTAGAGTCCCCGAACTCCAAGTACTTATTTCTTCCCTGAAAGACGGTTGCCCAATACTGCTTCATTTTCGCCGAGTTCGCAAAATGGCGAAATGCGGCGAAAAGATTTGTAACATATTTTAAATATGATTACAGTTGAATTCGGTGCGTTCCGGCCCGATACGAAGGGCATCGGGTCGAAAAATGACTTGAACCCCGAGGACTTGGCGAAAATTCAGAGATTCTGAATTCTGTGATCGCGAAGCTTTTTCGGAGCCCTGTTTCGAAGGCGTAGAGAAATCAACAAATTCAAAAGAAATAGTGGAGTGTCTCATAAAAATTTCCTAATTAAAAGGGGTGAAATGCCGAGGTGAGCAGTTGGAGGAAAATAGGAGAACGAAGCGAAGAAAAATGCTTCGTGAATTCTGAAACTGCAGTTTTTAACAGTGCAGTTGATCGCGAAGCTTTTTCGGGGCTCTCTTTCGAGAGCTTAGAGTAGCCCAAAAATTTAAACAAAATTGTGGAAAGTTTAAGAAAAATTTGTTGAGTAAAAGGGAGAAGAAAAATGTCAGTTTCAATCTCCCAGCTGACGGCAAAACGCAGTGAAAGGAGGGTATCCAAATCTACTCACTGCAGAAAAAACTGCAGAATTTAATGGGCAATTTGGGGAAAATGGTTTTGTTTGGAGGCATTTTAGTAAAACCACCCCCTCCCTCCAGCTACCCCCTCTGCAGAAATTAAATGCCTCTCCCTCTTTTGAAAATCCATTCACTCTCTCGCTCTCTCTCCCTCTCTCAGCTGAAGCAAGAAACAAAAGAGGGAAGGAAGAAGGAAAGAAGAAGGAAGAAAGAAGAAAGAGAGAGAGGGAAGGAAGAAGGAAAGAAGAAGGAAGAAAGAAGAAAGAGAGAAGGAGGAAGGAAGACGAAAGCAGGAAGAGAAGAAGGTACTATACATTCTCTCCCTCTCTCTCTCTCTCCTTAAATTTTTTTTAAAATAGAGCCTTGGAGGGGGGGGCGCTGCTGCTGCCAAGCAGCAGAAGCTGCCCAGGCTGCTGCTGGCTGCGCATGCAGCCAGCCAACAGCAGCAGCTACCTGGCTGCCGCAGCAGCAGCAGCAGCAGATGTAGCAGGAGCTGCTGCCCAAGTAGCAGCAGCAACAGCAGAAGCAGATGCAGTAGGAGCTGCTGCTTGGGCAGCAGCTATACATGCTGCTGCCCAGCAGCAGGAAGCATTACAAGAAAGAAAAGAAGAAAAGAGAAGGAAGAAGAAAGAAAAGAAAAGAAGAGAGAAGAAAGAAGGAAGAATTTTTCTTCTTCTCTTTTCTCCAATAAGGAAATTGCAACTTCTTGGTTTTTGGCCAATGTGCGAAGTCGGTAAATTATGGGAAATTGCTCAAATTTTTGAAAGCATTTTGGCCCAGAGTCAAGGAGAGCAAGTTTCTTTTTGACAACACGCCATGGGAGGATTTTTCTCCTCCCATTTTAGTAAACCAATCAAAAATTGGCCTTTTAGTGAGGAAAGTGGTCAAATAGAAATTTTTCCCTTTAAGTTGTAAAAAAAGGGATTTTAGTTTTAAAATGTCTATGGATTTAATAAATCATGATTTTTTCTTCTTTATAATGTAGGGTAACCTCAGAGATCTAAGAAAATAAATTTGTCTCCTTCAAGAACCAAAAGAACACACCAAGGTGGGGGATTCTATCGAGCGAAGGTGACCTCTCCCCTTATCTTTTGCTTTTCCGTAGAAGCATGTTAATAGAGTGGCTACGATTGTATTTTCATGCTTATGTAGAAGTGATTATTTACTTTGTGGAAATATTAGTTCGTGTGAGACATTATTTTGTTTGAATGATAATTCTTCAGATGTATACTTTCGGCTTGGTTCGTTTGGTAGATACTTAGAAGTAATTCCGCATTTTCATTCTTTCTAAAATTCTATATTTTTGAAATACTATTAAGTCATTTCATTTGCAATTATTTTTTGTATGCTACAACATTCATTGCTCTAAATACCGAGTTATTTTCGTTTCCCTTTTGTATTCTATCCTAACAATTAACTTTGCTATTATTTGCTCATTATTACAGACTCTTAGATCAAACAGTTACAAAGCGAAGTAAAGAAGCATGATTTTATGTCTGAAGTAGAGAAGCATGATTTTACATCTGAAGAATTATCATTCAAACAAAATAATGTCTCACACGAATTAATATTTCCACAAAGTAATTCTCCACAATGGAAACCATTTTATATTTAAAGAGTATAGTAGCACTTACTTTACATTTGGAAACTTACAAATTTACAAAAGGGATTAAACTTATAAATTGACAATAGAATCCACTTTACATTCGGCAAATGACGGTAACATTTACAAATGATTTGTAAAGTACGTTAATATTCTTCATAATAGAATACACTTTATATTATCATCCTTCTTAGTATTGCTGTTGTCGTTAGCGGTATCACTATTGTTGTCGCCTTCCTCTGTCTCAGTATCGAACCATTAATTAATAATGGAAGCAACACTTTCTTTAGTTAGCGAATATTGTATTAACTTCGCTATTGTTTGCTCATTATTACAGAGTTCAGAAAATTGAACTGGTTCCATGTTTCAAAACTTTGTGTTGCTTACATCTACGGACGGTTTGCTTATTTCCTTTTGTGCTTTCCATCTTTCTTTTAATGGATAATTCGGAGCTGCATATACAAGTCCAGGCCCAGCAGGTGTTACAAAATCCTGAAAAGAATTTATAGAATTTGGATCCCAGTAGTTTATTAGAAGTTTAAAATGTATGTTTTTTTCCTCTCTAAACTTGTTCCTCTGATTGTAGATTACGAGCTGCCGCGAAGGCCAATGGTGGTGATGCAGGAAAGAAGACACGAACGCGTGATCGAGCTCATAGGGCAGCCGCGGCCCTGAGGCTAATGCTCAACTCCAAGTAAACCTTGATTGAGCCAGGGATCGCAGTGTGGGTCACTCTTCTTTCTAAGTGTCTCAATCATAAAAGATTGGAGCTTCGACAATATATAGCGGAAAAGGTTCTAAACCTGAATCCTGATGATCTAGGGGTGTATTGGTCTCCAATGTTTATCCTGCAGCAAGGAATTGGGGAGAAGTAATAGAGATAAGAAAAGTAATTTATGTGGAAAAATTGAATAGTTGCCAAGTTGTTAGAGGTAAAATTTTATTCTGCTCAATTAAATTTTTTTCATGGTTCCCTTTAGTATATGGTAATAAAACTTTCTTGATATTCTATTGCATATAAAGTGGACTGCTTCAACAACTACCCCGAAACAAAAAACAGAACTGGTCCTCTTTGTGTAGATCTACTAACAGTTAAGTTATTCATTTAATTTTCAATCCTATCTTACAAATTCCCTCATTGAATGCTTCCAAAATCCTTTAATGTTTAGCTTAGAACTCATTTGATTATCTAACTGTAATGTGTTATAACTGTTCTGTAATTTCCAAAACTTTAGCTCAAAACCAGCAAAACTATTTATTTGTGAAATTGGAATTGCAGCCTTGGATCCTAATTTATGTGGACAAATTGAATAGTTGGCAAATTGTTAGAGGTAAAATTGTATTCTGCTCAATTATTTTTTTTTCATGGCTCCCTTTAGTATATGGTAACAAAACTTTCTTGATGTTCTATTGCATATAAAGTGAACTGCTTCAGCAACTACCCCGAAACAAAAAACAGAACTGGTCCTCTTTGCGCATCACCTACTAAACAACAAACTAAACAATTTTTAATAACCTGGTAAACAATTATTTTGAACTTACTTTGCAGGGTGCTTCTCTATGTACTGCTGGTAACAGAATACAAGGACGAGGAAAACAAAAAGAAGATGATGATGAAGTTGAAGAAATGATCAAAAACCAGCTGCTGCAAGTACTGGTGCTTCCAACTACTGATGCTGCTTCTTCTCCCGACTACTATTTATTCTGATTCTACTGAACTGTTCCTGGTTGAGGAATACAAAAGAAATATGTTGTCCAACCTACATTTAATCCTAAAAAATTTTATTTAATCCTAAAATATATTGCCCAACCTCCATTTAGTGCAATTTGTAAGTTTATTTCCTTTTGTAAGTTTGTAAGTTTTCAAGTTGTACTGTAGCTCCAAACTTACTACCTGCAACTCGCCGAAGTGCCGCAAGTCGCAGCCTTTGATGTAGATACCTGGGGTTGTCGTACCAGTTTGTGTTGATATGTGTTTATTCTCTTTGTTGTTTCTGTATCTAAAACTTAATCTTCTTTTCTTTCTGGACTGTTTTTCCCTGTTCTTCTCTTCTCTGCAAGCTGCGTTTCTCTCATGGAATGTGTCCATTCTCTTTGTTGTTTGTGACTGGAATTGCTTGACTACTGCATCAGCTGTTGGCACTGGTTGAAGTTGGCTGAGCTTTGTGACGTGATATTAATTTGTAAGTTTAGTTTTTTATTACGATGATCCTTTCTGCTTAGTTTACTTATGTTCCTTTGTGTTTACTTGCCTTTTATTCTATACCTGTGTTGATGGACTGCAAGGTTATTTTGTAGATTAGGTAATACTTATCGAAAAAAATAAAATAAAAAATAATATTTATTAAATAAATTATACCCGCGGCGTAGCGCGGGCCTTCACTAGTTATTATATTATTCTAAACCCCAAACCACCCAAGTAGCCTTATAACATTCTAAATTTTAAATATATATATATATATATATATATATATATATATATATATATATATATATATATATATATATATATATATATATATATATATATATATATAGTTGTGCTGGAATGCTATTGATAGTACTAGTCTAATTTTGCCATCCATTTTGTAATTTTTGAATCGCATCGAGATTCGTAGAGATTCTTTAATAAAAAAAAGAAAAAAGAAAAAGTAAAAAAAAAAATAAAAAATAAAAAATTTTTCTTTTTAATTAAAAAGTCTGTACAAATCTCAATGCAATTCAAGGACTACAAAATAGATGGTAAAATTAGACTGGAGCTATCAATAGCATTCCCGTACAACTCTCTCTCTCTCTCTCTCTCTCTCTCTCTCTCTCTCTCTCTCTCTCTCTATATATATATATATATATATATATATATATATATATATATATATATATATATATATATATATATATATATTTCAATACATCAATAATATTATAGGATACAAATTTTGAAAAACATAAAGTATTGCTCTAAAGTAAAATAGAAGATGAACAATGAAAATTATACATATCATCAAAAAAATTTACACAAACAGCAGCTTAGATTCCATTCGTATGGCAATGACTTGTAAGCTACATTTAGGTATTTATATTTTTTATGTAAAGCTTTCCTGATCCCTCGCTCTAAAATCCGTCCCAAAATTAGTACTACATATGATTTGAGAAGTTGGGATTTGGGAACTTAAAGCTCTTTTATTTGAAATGCAGGAGTGAAATTTTGAACCTCCTTGTCGACTTTAAATATAATCTCCAGAGTAACAATTAACTACTTTAAATAGTGATTATTTATATTGTTTATATTATAAGTAATAAATGGTTCGAAATAAATTGATGAGTACAGTGGGTTCTGCACGACTCGGACGATGAGGATTGCGTGAGGATACTGCAGCAGTGCAAGGAGGCGATCTCACCGAGAGAGGCCGGAGGGAAGGTTATTGTCATGGAGCTGGTGATCGGGTCAAGCCCGGGCGAGAAGGCGACGGAGATGCAGCTCTTCTTCGACGTGTGGATGATGGTGCAAGCCGGCGGACACGAGAGATGTGAGCAGGAATGGCGCAAAATATTCACTGAGGCCGGGTTCAGTGATTACAAGATTGCTTCTACGCTTGGGTTTCGTTCAATCATTGAGGTGTATCCTTGAAGGGGGGGAATAACCAAAACTAGCTATTCTGAGGATAGGTATAAAGTACGGAATAAGAGCGAAAAAGTATTTGGTTCGATTACAGGGATAAGAGATTTTGTGTTTGGTATGAGAATGATGAATAAGAAGAATAAAGAGGTTGTGATGATGAGAGTGTATTGGGAAGGAAAAGAGAGAGAGGAGAGAGAGGGATTTGTGATGATGAGAGTGTATTGGGAAGGAAAAAAAAGAAAGGAGAGAGAGGAATTTGTGATGATGAGAGTATATTGGAAAGAGAGAAATGAGGGAAGGAGAGATAGTTTAATAAAAAAAAAAAATTATAAAATAATAGATAAGAACTGTTGTTCCAGCTTATTCTGCTTGTACTAGAACTACTGTACCGAATAATTTTTGGTGCGTTTGGTAGAATAAGGGGGATAAACTTCTTATTCCCGGTTCTAGCCCCGAAACAAACGGTACCTTTGAGTTTTACCTGATTGTAATTATTGTTAGAGTATAATAAAGAATTAAAATTTTATTGTGATTTAATATTTAATAATATTTTGATTAAATAAAATTATAAAATTTACCGTTTAAACATTACGAAAATTTGAAAATTTATTGAAGAAGAAAAACGAAAGAATATTAATCCAAAAACGTGTTTGGCACTATCTTAACACATATTTTCATTTTTCGTACGAATTAATCAGAAATATCATCTCAAAATATGACTAGAACAGCTCTTCCTACGATGACGATTGTGATTGAGATTGATGAACACTCTTTCAACATTCAATAACAAAAATTAATAAATAAAATATAACTAATAAAAAAAAAAATCCGACATAAATACACAATAAAAATTAAGAAATAATAATAAATAAATTTAAAATTAAAAATTAATAATAATTTGAAGATTTTAAATTTTTATGGATAATTGTAGGATGGGTAAAGACTCTTTGGAGGTGTTTTTTTTTCTCTCTCTCTAATGTGGATACTCAATATATAATGTCATCTTAGCCTGGAAATTGAAACTTTACAAGGAGATAAAATACCTAACATAGTGCAAAATAATTATTTATTTATAAAGATTTAAGTTGTTAGTTACTTGCATTTTGAATCATATTATAAAATTTTTTCTAACAGATAAAATTTTTAAAATAATTGATCTAGATTGTGCAAGACAACTGATTTTACTTGTCATTAATGAGCCGACACCGAATATCACTATCTTAGTTGTTCTGCACTCTTTTTCCATTTTAATGGCCCTTTGGCCTGAAGTATTCAAAACAAAAACTTTCCTCACTACACTTCTAAATAGGGTTTTTTTTTAAATTGACCCTATAAAAATTTAAATTTTTAAAAATGGCCATACAAAATTTGTATTTACAAAAATGGGCCTCTTCCTGCCACGTCAGCGTGCCACGTCAGCCGGGGCCGCCACGTCCGCTTTCCAAGTAAAGAAGGCGCTGAAGCGGTCAGCGCCTTTAACATTAAGTTAAAGGCGCTGAATGGCTCAGCGCCTTTACTGTTTTGCACTGAAGGCGCTGACTGGCTCAGCGCCTTCAGTGTAAATCACTAAAGACGCTTACCCACTCAGCGCCTTCATAGAGAAGTCATTTTTCGCTTATACTGAGGACTTAGACATTTTTCGCGGCGAAAAAAGCCTAAGTCTTCGACGCCTTACGTGTATGCTGAAGGCGCTGAATGAAACAGCGCCTTCAGCATACACATACGGCGTCGAGGACTTGGGCATTTTTCGCCGCGAAAAATGCCTAAGTCCTCAGTATAAGCGAAAAATGACTTCTCTGTGAAGGCGCTGAGTGGGTAAGCGTCTTTAGTGATTTACACTGAAGGCGCTGAGCCAGTCAGCGCCTTCAGTGCAAAACAGTAAAGGCGCTGAGCCATTCAGCGCCTTTAACTTAATGTTAAAGGCGCTGACCGCTTCAGCGCTTTCTTTACTTGGCGCGCGGGCGTAGCGGCCCCGGCTGACGTGGCGCGCTGACGTGGCAGGAAGAGGGTCATTTTTGTAAATACAAAGTTTACAGGGTCATTTTCAAAAATTTAAATTTTTATAGGGTCAATTTTAAAAAAAACCCTTCTAAATAAGGTTAATATAATAAATATTTTTATAAAATATGTTTAAAGTTAACTCTCAATCTGACTTGCCGTCAACTTTAAATAAACGACAAATAAAATTTCAATATTTTTATCTTATTGTCAATAACAAAATATTTAATTGGCTATAAGTCATCTATTTTTTTATGGAAAATGCTACTTGTACACCCCATTTGGGGGTGTACATCGCACACCCCACCCATCCAATGGGTGGGGTGTGGTGAGAGGTCACTTCACAAATTGTGAAGTGACCTCCCCACCCTTAGATGGGTGGGTATAAGATGTATACCCTCTTTGGGGTGTACAGGTAGCGTTGCTCTTTTTTTATAGATACTCTTTTTAGTTTATAATATATATATATATATAATCCTAACAAATTAAGCTTAAAAAATCTAAAAATTAAAATAAATTTAAAATTAAGTAAAATCACGACGCTCCAACTTTTCAAAGGTAATTCATTTCTACAACTATTCTAATTTTTAACACACTTAACCCTCTTAACCTTTTAGGTCTAGTCACCGTCCAAATTATTATAGTCGAGTCAAAAAATATTGCCCTCTTATATCTTTGTATATAAGACTATTATAAATTCTGAGGTGTCACATTCTGCCTCTCTTTAAATCCTGACGTTTACGTAAGGTTTAAGCACACTCATCACAAGCACAACAACTGTCATCAGTCAGAAACCTCTGCCGAATATAAATCCTAACAAAGCTGAGAGACGCTTTACTTGCAGTAAATCTTGGTTCAGCTTAAACTTATTTTACATTTTCGATTAATGATTGTTTCTGACACCAACTGTAATGCTCCAACATTCTAAGGATAACTCATCTTAGAATTACTCTAAGTCTAGCACGCTTAACCATTTTAGCTTATCAGATGTAACCACCGTTCAAAATATTATAACCAAGTTAAAAAATTTAGCCCACTTATATTTTTTTTATATAAAATTATTTTAAATTTTGAATATGACAAAAATACTCTTTAAAATACGCAGGAACAAATCAAAATAAGATTAAACTGTTTATTCAAAGTACAATTAACCTAAATATATATGCATGATGTGAACATAGTTATTTGAGTCACCACAAATTTTTATACTCTTCGGTTGCGTTTGGTTCAGGTATAAAAAAAAAATTAGTTATTTTTGAAATAGGTATAAGTTCAAGTACAAGCAGGAATTAAAGTAATTTTTTATTTGATTGAGTATAAAAGTTGTACCGAAAATAAGAAAAATTGTGTTTAGTAAATTAAAAATGAATAAGAAGAATAGTGAAAATTATTATTTTTTTTTAAAAAAAATAAATTTTATAAATTTAAATATCTTATAATTTAAAAAAATTTAATTAAAAAAAAAGTAAGCAACAGGTGGATTTTTTTTTTTGACTAATTTTATTTCTTAGATCATTCTATTTCACCAACCACTCACTTAATCTAATGAGCACATTATTATTCTAAATACGTATTTTTTCATCCAAGAGAAATGTTATTAATAGCACCAAATCATTAGTGCTATTAAGTTTTTCACCGCTGAATTAAAAGATTTGTAGTTGAGATAATAGTGAGGCTCTTGGATTTAATGAATAGTTAGAAAAATAATAAAATTTAACGGCTGAAAATAATCAAAAAAGTTGATCTAAGAATAAAAAACTTAATAATACCAAATACTCGATACTATTAATAGCATAGTAGTCAGACTATATATATATATAATCGAGTTTTTATATTTTTAAAAGTACAAGTTATTCGTACTTGTAAATTTTTAAACTCTTTGATAAAAAAATATACGATTATAATATTAATAGATTTCTTAAATTTAATAAATAATTGATAAAATAAAATAATTTATATTTAACTTATTTAATAAATAGCCGAATAAATAGCCGAGCACAAGTTGATTCCAGCCTGCCTGTCGTCGGCTCCTTGACAGTTCCCACACTAGTTGTTCAATTAATTAATATATAATTTTTCCCAAAGAAATTTCTATTGGTTGATATGAATTTGGGGTAAACAAACAAGATGAAACTGGATTGATGTGACTCCCGAGCTAATTAAGGTGGGACAAGTTTTGATATCTCTCCTGAAACCTTCATAGCTTACTACTTCAAACAATAGTTGTTGGATGAGGATACGAAAAATAATGAGATGGAAACAAATGAAGTTGCTAGAAGTTGGAGGAACATAACACCTAGTGCTGTCAACATGCCGAATAAGAGCAAATTGGGACCAAGAAGTTAAATTTTAGATTGATTAATTTAAAAAATTATTATTTTTTATATTAAAAAATTTATATAATAAAACTTATATTTTGTTGCGACATTCTAAATTTATAATAATTCTATATAAAAATTATAATAGAATTAAATTTTTTAATCTGATTATAATATTTTGGACGGTGATTAGATATAATAAATTAAGAATATTAAGCATGCTAGAGTTAGAATAATTTTAGAATGAATAATCTTCTAAAAAATGAGGCGTCACAGTTAATATCAAAACCAATTATCAGTCAAAATTGTGAGATAAATTTTGACTGAGTTAGGATTACAGCGGACTGAGCTAGGATTACAGCGGGCAAAGCACGGCTCGATCTGTGCAAGGTCGGTTAAACTACGCGACTTCTGCCGAAAGCACTAAAAACTTATTTTTCAATCAGATTAATTTGCAGAAATTGCATTTCCGGAAGATCTGGTCATCGAATTTGAGATCCGATCACACCGTTGTTCTCATATCGACGACACCGTCGTAGTGATGATTTTTTTTTCGGAGATCACACCAAATCCAAATATCAATAAATTTACCGATAAAATTTGATTCTCATTTTTCACGCTTTTCGGCGCAACCCACAGTGAAAATCAAAATGGACTTGATCACTCCCTTCAGCAAAAATTCATCAATCAACCGGTGGAGAAATTTCTAATAAATTAATCCTCTTTATACTGAAAATAACATTCTCTTTAAATTTCAAGATTCTAACCTCAAGTTATAATCAAAACTTGAAATTTAAAGTACAGTTATTACATCACTCCCCCTTTACAAAAAGTTTCATCCCTGAAACTTAAACAAAAACCCCTAAAAACAAATAAGAAAAACGCTCTCTCATTACTGACTCTAACTCCCATGTAGTCTCACGCTCCTCGTGGTTGTTCCATTTCACTTTTACATAGGAGATAGAGCGATTCCGAAGTTACTTGTCCTCACGTGCCAAGATCCACATCGGAGTCTTGACGAAACTCAAATACTCCTGAAGCTTGATCATCGAAGGGCTGATAACGTGGGAGGGATCTAAGATGTACTTTCGAAGCATCCACACATGAAAAACATTATGCACCCAGTCAAGATTTGGTGGTACAGCGAGACGATAAGCCACAGGACCAATCCGCTCCAAGGTCGATCTCAAATCGCCCAATGAACCGCGGGCTCAATTTGTCCAACAAACCCAATAGTTTGATCCCCTTAGTCGATGACACCTTGAGCATAACATGCCCAATGACCTGAAACTCCAGGTCATGCCGTCGTCGGTCCGCGTAGCTTTTCTGATGACTCTGGGCAGTCAAAAGTTGTTGCCTTGTAATGTGAATTTTTGCCTCGATTTTCTCCACCAAATCAGGAGCAATAAACTTCCGTTCGTCCAAATCGTTCCAGTAGATAGGAAATCTACGCCGACGCCCATACAGAGCCTCGCACTACGCTATCCGAATACTCGCATGGTAACTGTTATTGTAAGCAAACAACTCCAAAGGCAAGTAACGATACTACCCGTCACCATAATCAATGATGCAAGCTCGGAGCATATCCTCGAGAGTCTGGATCACCCACTCCGACTGTCTGTCACTATGTGGGTAGAAAGCAATGCTGAAATTTAGCTTCATTTTCAGAGCTTGCTGTAAACTCTGTCAAAACTGGG
Organism: Tillandsia leiboldiana; assembly: GCA_029204045.2. Taxonomy (NCBI): domain Eukaryota; kingdom Viridiplantae; phylum Streptophyta; class Magnoliopsida; order Poales; family Bromeliaceae; genus Tillandsia; species Tillandsia leiboldiana. The sequence goes on along the minus strand of CM055076.1, from coordinate 5,494,110 downwards.
ACACGAACCGTGTATCCCTATTGGAAGTGATAAACGCTGGCGTTCCGTGAAGTCTGAGGATTTTGTTGACGTATAGCTGTGCCAGTCTATCTCATGACCACGACGTATGAATCGGTAGGAAGTGTGCCGACTTTGTGAACCAGTCTACTACCACCCATATCGCATCATGCTCATGCTGTGATCCGCTCGGCCGGATTCTTCTCTGGTAACTCTCGCGATTGCTCGGCTTTGGGTATCCAAAGAGGGATGCGAATGCAAAGGGAGATTCTCCTCTGATGACTCTCGCGACCGTTCGGCTTAGATTAGCTGAAAAGGGGTATAGAGGTAGAGCAAGAAGTACAAAATAAGATAAAAACACAAGGCTAAGGAGCCGATTGTGGGGTGAAAATTGTATTGATGTGGAATGGGGTTACAAGAATAAGGTAGCCTGTTACATTAACTCTGCTCTTAGGAAAATGATAAAGGAAAGCGGTAAAAGTTAAGTTAATCTACTCCTAAGATAATAAAAATGTGGAGGGTGGTACCGGGCTTACGAGATTGCTGGACCCTTTTCTCTTTGATAGTTCGCTTATTTATACAGTTTTGAACCACCTTATTAGGCACCGATTTGAATTATCGATACGATTCGAAAAAAAATCATCAAAAAATCCTTAACGACTTTCTTTTGGATCGGAACTTCCTCAGATAAAATGATAGTCGTTTTTTCGTTCAGATTCATCCTCTTACCATCGCACCAGAGCGTAATCCTTGGCGCTTTTCAGTGCTGGGCGTTGCCTGCCATTCCGGATTAGTTGTGGGATTTGCGCTCGAATCTCGCACTCATTTTTTTCGAAGTCTTCCCGTTTTCGGCTCGAGCCGCTGTCGGTTTGCTCTGATCTTCGTCTCTTCTGACGATTGACTGGGGTGGTCTAGTGGTCACTTTCGACCGAAGTCGACCTTGGATGAGGCGATAACATTCTTATCGGCCACTCCTTCTTTCTGCTGATACTTTAAGCCGATGGCATGCGTTGCATGTTGTACTCCTACGCGACTGAGATCGGCCTTAACCAAAACGTGGATCTTCCTTTGGTCGATTATTTCCTTTATCGACTGATAACTTTGGCAGACAATATACGCCACGTGTTGTCCTCTGAAGTGGTGAAAATTTTTGGTCTCAACATCTAGTCATCTTGATGTTGGATTTAAAGCTACATCAGTATTTAAGCTCACCTGACCTATACTCGTATAGTATATTGTTGTATATGAGATATCGATCATGTTGATTGCGGCATTGACTTTGTATTATGTCATGACTACATTGCCCCAATCCTTGTGTTTCTATGATTATCATGATACTAGAGCTTAATTATACATCAATATATCCATATATTGCATGTGATCCTGATTATTGTTATAACTTTGCATGCTACATGATTTGTGATCATCATTCTATTTGTATTTCAGTATCACTGATTGTACCCTGCTATACTCCGATATAATGATTGTGTTTCACTGATTGATTTTTACTTATAATTTATATTTGTTGGTTTTGTATGATGATTAGCATTTAGTTCGTATTTAGATTAGATGGATTATATCTACTTATTTTTTATATGCTTATTTCACTTATACTATGTGTTGGGGCCGAAAATTGCGATGCGCGATCGGCCCCTGAGGGGTGACCCTCTGGTGTTCGTGAAGTGCGCCGCGTGCCAATGGATCAAGCAATCGGACCAATGAGGGATCCGCTCGGCCGAGTTCTCCTCTGGTAACTCTCACATCCGCTTGGCTTTGGGTAGCCAAAGCAGAATGCAGATGTAAAGGGAGGTTCTCCTCTGATGACTCTAGCGACCGTTCGGCTTAGATTAGCCGAAATAGGGTATGGAGGTAGAGGAAGAAGCACAAAATAAGATAAAAACACAAAAGGCTAAGAAGTCGATTGTAGGGTGAAAATTGTATTGAGTGGAATGGAGTTACAAGAGCAAGGTAGACTATTACAGTAACTCTACTCCTAGAAAAGCGGTAAAGAAAAGTGGTAAAAGTTAAGTTAATCTACTCCTAAGATAATGAAAATACGGGGGGTGGTACGGGCTTACGAGTTGTACAATTTTGAACCAAGGTGTACAAACGCCGAATTTAGAAATCAGCGTAATTAAAGGGGAATCAATGTAAAATCCTCATCCACTTTCTTTTGAGTTGATTATCCTCAATCGGATAGTAACGGTTTTCTGTCTAAGTTCATCCCCTGATCGTTGCGCTGGAGCGTGATCTTCGGCACTTTCTAGTGCTGGGCACTGCTTGCTGTTTCGGGTTAGTTGCAGGATTTGCGCCCGAATCTCACACTACTTCCTTCCGAAGTCTTTCCTTTTTCGGCTTGAGCCGCTGCCGGTTTGCTCTGATCTTCGCCTCTTTTGTCGTTTGACTAGGGTGGTCCGGTGGTCACCTTCAACCAAAGCCAACCTTGGATGAGGCAATAACCTTCTTGTCACTCGTTCCTTCTGTCGGCTGATACTTTCAGCCGATGGCGTGCGTCGCGTGCTGCACTCCTACGCGATTGAGATCAAGCTTAACCAAGACGCGGATCTTCCTGCTTTGGTCGATTCTTTCTTTCATTGGCTGATAACTTTGGCCAACGGTATACACCACGTGTTGCCCTCTGAAGTGGCAAAAAATTCTGGTCTCAACAATGCCCCCTCGACAATCGCCCGATATTCCGTTCGGATGAATATTGAAATCGAGTCAACCTTTGGCACAAGTGATGATGTCCCGTGATTATCCCATATCTTAGCAGGAGATGTGCTCACTGCCCGAGGGATTAGCAGATAGGTGCCACTTTTCCTTGATCTCCGGCTACATCATCCTTTGTCGTCTTCTCTGTTAAATGTTGCGATCTCCTAGGGCGGTTTTTGCTGGCCTACAAAAGGGCCAGTAGCCTGCGGCTTTCAAACGCATCGGGTTAATGAATGTGAAGCTTTGTTGTGTTTTCACCCCCCATTTTTTCGAATCGATGTATGATAGTGTTTCAATTATTGACCGGCTGATTTTCTTCCGATCCATTTCTGCGCATGTTCTAAGCTCGGCTCTAGCCGACCCGCGTATGGCCGAGCATTTTTAGCCGAATTTCGTACGCTATACCTGTGGTGACCCAGATCTCTGCAGGGCTTCTACAGTGCGATTAGCAGCTTCTGGAGGCCTATGTGGCATGTCGGCGGTGTTTCTGCACCAATTTGGACTCAAGTGATGGACTTCGGGTGTATAATGGATCACGTGAGTGATCGGAGGACCCCGTCGGATGTTTAGAAGTGGTTTCGCGCGAAATGGTTATTAAAATTGGACTCAGCGCGAAATTTGAGTAAAGAACACTTCTCCGGGAATTTTCGGCAAATTTGAGAAGTGGAATTTGGCAAATCGGACATCGGATTTGGATTCAGCGCGTGAAAACGGTCAAGATGGACTATTTACTTGTATTTTTCGGAGCCCGGATGACCCGGCACGGATTTCGAGGTATTTGGTACTGTTCCGGCCGCCGGAGGGGCGCCGGCGGCGGCGGCGGGCGGCGGAGCGCGGCGGCTGGCGGCGGCGGAGGCGCGCGGTCCACCACGGAGGCGTGCACCCGGGCGGAGGACGCGTGGCGCCTTCAGGTTGGCCGGCGCAGCGGGCGCGGTCCACGGAAGAGGCGCGGGTGCACGGTGGACCAGGTGGCGACACGTGGCGGCTGGTTGTTGGCGGGTCCTGGTGCGCGCGGTCCACGCAGCGGCAGGGTCTGCCTCGGGATGCGTGCCCGGCACGGGGCCGCGGGCGGCGCGGCCGCGCACGTGGGCGCACGTGGGCGCGGCGTGGGCGCGGTCGGAGGCGTCGTGGGGGCGCCACGTGGCGCCCCGTGGTTGGTCGGGCGCACCGGTGCACGACCTCTGGTCGCGACACGTGGCGTCCCGTGGTTCGTCGCGGTGCGTGCGCCGGGTGCGGGGAGCAGGAATGGGACGCGTGGCGGGCCTAGGGGATTTCGGGCATGAACAGTAACGGGCCCGGCCCGTTACTGTAGCAGCCCGGAAGTGCCAGCGCCCGAAACTTTGGGCCAAAAGTCCAAAATTCGGATTTTTCGGGCTGGGCCTATATATAGCTGTCTTGTGGGGGAGTTTTCCCCCCTTTCCCGAGCTCCCCTGCCCATGGCCCCTTTAGCAAAGTTGGAGATCTTCATCTTGCGCATCTTCTGGCAGAGGCCCGGATTTTTTGGAAGCCGCGGCGTCGACGACATCGGCGTCGGAGCGCAGTGTGGCGATTTTTCATCGGAGGCCCGTTATCGTCACAGTTTGATCTGAGAGGTCTACAGAGCTACTCCATCAGTATTTTTGGACGATTTCTGCGGCGTTGGAATCACGAGAGGTACGTCTTCGATTTTCGTGTTGATCATCTTGCTGGATTCAGAGTTTTTGACACGGTTTTCGAGGCATTTCTAAGCCGCTGTTTTCTGGTGGAGTTTTTGGACAGCGGCCCCTTGCCGGAATTTTATCTCCGCAACCGAGTGTCAGATCGAGACGAGCCTATACACTTTTTGCATCTACTTGTCGCGAGGATCATCATCGTATTTTTCCGGGATTTTTCTGAGGTTTGCCCGAAGGTATACTGTTTCCCCTTTTACTGTGCAGAGTTTTACAGTTGTGTGGTTGTGAGTGTTTGCGCACCTGTATTGTGGAATTTGTAACTTGGCCTACGGGGCTCCAAATTGGGCGTGCAGGTACCCGTTTCGAAGGTATCGACGCGAGGATCGCAGCAGTATTTTTATTGGAATTTTTGGAGTTCGTTTTACAGGTGAAAATTTCGCATTTAGGGGACTGTTCCCAGCAGATTTGTGATGCTTGGATTTTATGGAATTAAGTGTATCTTTGGGTTGTGTTTTTGTACCCAGGAGGTATTGATCACTGTTCCTGTATCGTTGGATTGGTGGGTGTGTAGAGATATCTGTTTCTGGACTTTCTCAGCCGTGCGACTCCGGACAGTTAGCATTTTTAGGTGGGTGGCCTTGTCTCCAAGATTGACGGACTGTGCTTTAAATCTGCTATAGTAGGACTATGCATGATAGTGAAATGCTTGTGCAGCATGTTAGAATGTAGGAATTGCTATTCCTTGTATTATCTGATGGTATTGTCATCTCCTTGCTTTCTACCATCTGTAAATTATAGTTATTGGAACTTGACCTAGCACCCCGTCATATGTTGCATGTGTAACCAGACTAGTAGAAAACCCTCACTTGGGCTAGGGTTATTTCTGCTTTAGACATCCACACTTCTACTTTCCTGGACATAGTGTCCTTCCTCGCCCGGGTAGTGGGCCGAGTGGTCAGGTGTTATCTTTTAGTGTGGGATGCATGTTACACTCGTGCTTGGGAGCAGAGTGGCGTCTGGTAGATGTAGTTGGTTGTTCATCTGTAGCGGGAGCCGTTTGGGTAGACGGCGGTCCCGAGATGTTTTATTTTTCTTGTTTTATCTGTCGCCGCTGTGATAGTGGCAGCGGTAGATCAGTGTTAGCAGGACCTTAAACCCAGAACCTTTTTGGACACACATATGATTTTTGTCAACCAATTGGTTTCTTCCAAGCATCGTAGGGTCGCCGGAGTCTGTTCTTGTTTGATTGGACGAAGGCATTAGCCCTTCGAGGCTTGGATATAAAACTTGGTTTCAACTGTTTTCCTAAAAAGAACTAAAAATCATTAAATATGGATTTCTTACAGATCAGATGGCTTCAGTAAGAAATGTCACCTTTTTCCTATAAATTAACCACCGAGATGATTCGAGTGGTCTGGGTTCTAAGGTCTGCCTTTTCTTGGGACGAGAACAACGAGAGGCTATGCCTAGAGCCTGTTCTTGTTTGATTTGGGTTGTAGGTTCTAGTTTTTCGGTGTTCCCGGACCCTTCTTTGGGTCAGTGGTTGAGATGTTCGGCCTGTCTGGCCTGTTGAGTCAGCTGTTCGCAGTGGATGCGATGTTGGCCTGTTGAGGCAGTTGTTCGCAGTAGATGCGACGTTTGGCCTGTTTGGCCTGTTGAGACAGTTTCTCGCAGTGGATGCGACTTGGTGCCATGAGTTGGTAGAGTGTGATCTAGAGGTTGTTTTTCTGATTTAGTGGTGGAGGTGGTTCTCCCACTTAGCCTTGAGGATCTTGGGGTTCTGGCAGATTGAGTCGTGGAGGTTTCCCGACTCAGCCATGGTCGTGCATTATCAGATTGAGTCGTTGAGGGTTCTCCGGCTTAGCTGTTTGAGTCGAGGTTCTTTTTCCGACTGAGTTGTGTTTTGAGCTTGGAGTTACCGATCTGTTTGATCGTGGATCATAGCCTGCATGAGCCACATTTGGCTTGACAGAGATACTTTACAGAGATACTTGAGATGGGTTACTTTTTACTCGAGCGGGTCGCTCCCCTCGAGTGCCACTCCGGAGTAGGCGAGACCGGGTTGTTGTACCGGCGTGAGATTGAGCTTTTCTATCGCGACTTGTCGTTGCATTTGTCCCTCTGGCTGTGCTGGTGTTGGCAGTCATGGACGTCCTACGTAAGTCCGCTCCTCCGGGACGTAACGGCAGTAGGTTGGCAGTCATGGACGTCCTACGTAAGTCCGCTCCTCCGGGACGTAACGGCAGTAGGTTGGCGCAGGCTTGACTGGACCTGATGAGGCAGTCAGTTCAGATTGGGTGATCAGAGATGAGAGTTAGTTGTGGCATCATGTTCCTTCTGTTCCACTTCTTGAGCATCTAGATAGAGGCATAGTAGCTGTAGAGTTTACTTTTCCCCAGCTTTCCTTACAGCACTGTATTTGTTACTTTATGCCTCTAGTAGACTTAGTAGGCAGACCGTTGGGCTTGTTGGCGGCACCCACTGAGAACTACTTGGGACGTAGTTCTCACACCCGTCGTGGTGTATTTTCCCACAGGGACTTCTACTCCTGTTCCTGCTGCTCCTGTTGCTGCTTCTTCAGATCGAGGTGAGGGAGTCGCGAGCTAGATCCCTACCAGTCGTCGTCCAGAGAGTAGATGTACCCTTATCATTTTGAGAGTTTCTTGTTGAGAGACCTTGTTGTGAGGTATAGAGTTGTACTTTTCTTTCAGAGTTGAGTGACTTGTACTTTGGTGAGGACTTTGTATTAATTTATTTTATTTCCAGCAAGTTATTTTCAGCTCTGATATCTGGATAGTTTAGTATCTATCTTTTGCAGGTTTGGCGCTTCGTCTATACGGGGTTCACCGTATGGGCGGCGGATCTGTTGGCGAGCCCGGGTCGCAGTTTCGACGCCGGGGCGTGACAGATTAGAGTGGTATCAGAGCCTAGGTTGTAGGTCATTGAGGACTTAGAAACCCTAGGCTTGTGGTTGGACATTAGGATGACTACGTGAGAGTCGTGACTTTTAGCGAGAGTCCTGATCGAGTTTTGTACCTCTCCCAAGAGACGGGATGAGTGATTGGCATGTTTATGCTCCCAAGCGATTATGTTGGCTGCAGACAACATAATGTTGTGGAATTGGTGACATGCCTTAGACTTTCGCTGGATTGGGTCGTATGATTGTTGTGTCCTGATGTTTGTTATTGTGCAGTGGACCTACGATGCTTTTGAGACGTCGTGCAGTGAGGAATGCGCATTCCGCATCTGATGAGTAACCCGAGCAACGGGAGGCAGAGCTATCAGAGCAGAGCGAGACCCAGGAGTTATGGATCCAGATGGCACAGATCTCGGAGGCTGTCCGATGCCAGGAAGAAGCCATGGAACGTTTGATGCGCTTGTTGGAGCAAAGAGCACAGCTAGTTGCAGTACCGCTTGAGTGTCCTCCAGTACTTTCTTCCTATGCAGTGGTATCTTTAGTTGTACCAGTGGCGCCGATGGAGCGAGCAGCCCCCTCCGTGCCGACGAGCAGTGCCGAGGCACCGAGGCAGGGTGGATAGTGGATAGTAGCTGAGCTTCGGGACGTCATTGATCGATGGAGCCAGTCCAGGCAGTTGAACCATCCCGATTCACAGGTTTGAGTTGGAGCCTTTGTAGGCAGAATTGGGGTTGGTGGTGATGGAGAGACTATCTGAGAGCCTTCATGTGCTAGGGAGTTTATGCAGTTGTTGAACTGCACGCTCCAGGTTTCGAGGGGTGAGGCACATAGGATATGTTTGACGGGGAATGGTTTGTGCCAGGATACCTTTCAGTGTAGTTGGTCCCTCCGTCTTGGATTATTGACGCTTCGATGGGTAGGCTTTGTGTGTGGAGCGTGGCGTTGCAGTCCCTTTGGATAGGGATCTGCCGCCAGAGGCGAGTGCTGGATATCGGCGCTTGGCGTCGGGTGATGGAGGACAGACCGACCGGTAGCGGCATTTCTGATCTCTTTACCTGGATAGCGAATTTTCGACATGCCAGAGATCGGGTGGACCCCGACGGCAGCATCAGCATCTATTTCAGAGTAGCGCAGCGGTAGCGTGGTTTTGTTATCTGCGGAGGACTTTGACCTTCTGCGGGGCAGACGAGAGGAGATTTGGTTGTTGAGGTCGTTAGAGCACACTGGTTATAGCGACAGTGTGAGAGGGGCTTACGGCGGCACCGGGACCCAAAGATATCTCTGTTGCCACGAGATTCCGGGTGTGATTCCACCTGAGCTGTTGTTAATGCCGCCGGTTCGGGAGATAGAGTTTAAGTTTGGCGTGGTTCGGGGAACCGCGCCACCCTCGACAGCACCTCATTGGATATTGCCAGTAGAGCTGTGAGAGCTGATGGCGCAGTTGCAGGATCTGATGGATCGAGGGGTCTGTTTGACCTAGTGCCACGCCGTTGATATACGGTGGTGATGCCACATCGTTGATACACGACTGTGAGGGCCCTTTTATGGTTCGTGTGTAGACAGGTCCGAGTATTATTCTGGACCTTTTGATGGAGTCATACTCCGGCAGTTATTGTTTGGTGCGGGTATGTCACGCCCCGGAACCCGGGCTCGCCAACAGATCCGCCGTGTACACGGGATTTCCCGAGTACACGAAGCGCTGGTAACCTGCTCCGATATAATATGAACAATAAAGGAGCATAATACAGAGCTGAAATAGAAGAACCACATAGTATCTCATACTGGAACTAAAAAAATAAACTGTAATATGTACAATAATCTCCCAGCTCACCAAAATAATACAACCAGCCGGCGAAAGCCAGACTAAAAATAAAAGGAGAATATCATAGTCTGAGTGAAGGGTACAACGTCTATCTACAGCTCTCAGTCTCCCAGGAGATCTATCTACTCAGCGATCCCCTTACCTTTATCAGCCGCTGATAGCCTAGCAGCTCCCGCAGACGACTCTGCAAAATAAAGAAGAAGAAAGAAACAGAAAAGAATAATGGGGGTGAGAACTACCAGATAAACCAGTAGCCTCCCCTAGTGGGCAAAACCTCAACTCTGATGCACCCACTAGGATTACTAGAGGCCAGAAAGGAAAAAGTGGTAAAGCTGTAAGCAGAACTGCTGAATAAAGGGGAAACCACCACTAGCATGCCTCTAAATGCAGTGCCAAAAGGAATGACTGTATGTATGCATCAGTATCTAACATGCCTGCCTGAATAAACCCAATCTTATGCCACCAGTAAAACTGGTACTGCCTGCTGCGCCTTGCCTGCCCAAATCGGGTATGCTGGCCAATGCATAACACCGATAGGGAATGAGAGTCTCAAGGACTCAAGCCTGCCTGTAACACACTCCGGAGTGGCACTCGAGGGGAGCGACCCACACGAGTAAAAGTACCTCAGTAATAAGTATCATAAGTGTCGTAAACAGCAGGACTGGATCATGACTATGATCAAAGTGGGAAAAGCCATCCACTAAGAAAACCCTGATATGATGCCATAGTACTCAATAAGTGGGAAAAACCATCCACTAAAGAAAAGCCCGATCCCCTGCTGATGCCAAAAATAAACCAGACTCAACCCCATTCTGATGCAAGGATAAACATCTGGCCGACCGCCTACAGTCCGCGGTCACCGCAACACCCCACAAGTTTATAATCTAACATAACCTTGGCTATACTATCCCAAACCCCTGCTCATATTCGAGCGACAAGCAACTGAAAGCAAAAGAGAGCAATAAAACATGTCAAGTCTTAATATGATAGTGTAGCAATAAATAGTGGCCCTACCTGATGTCCGGGCATGCATGCAACTGTCTTTATTTTAAAAGTTGTAAAATAGTGTCAAAGATTTAAAAAGATTGATTTACTGAGTAGAAGTCATTTGCATGCGAGATTATAGCCTTTGTCTCAATCACAGTGTCCCAATATAAGTCATCATATCATCTGTGGAATTATATTAAATTTTAGGAGAGTTTGTCCCAGCGGTTCTCATCAATTGTCCTGTTAGTAGTCCTGTTAGTAGTCCTGTTAGTAGTCCTGTTAGTAGTCCCAATAGTTCTCATCAATTTAGTTTGTCCCAATTGTTCTCATCAATTGTCATATTAGTTTGTCCCAATTGTTCTCATCAATTAAATTTTAAGGGAGTTCCAGTAATCCCAGTGAGCTTGTCAAAAATGAGGTAAGCAACAACCGCCCACCTCGAACAGCTCAAATTACACCTCAGGTAGTCTCCTGGTTGTCCACAGTCCTCAAATCCTGCAAATCAACGCTCCCGGTAAAAATACAAATCCCAAAAGCACAATATTTGCTGTTTTTCAAATAGCACGGGAAAAGAGGAATTTTTCACCTCTAAATAGTGCTCAGAAAAATCCAGAAAAATTACGGTTGCGTTCCACGCAAAGAGTAGATCAAAATCGACTCTTTGAACGCCTCGATCTGATGCTCCTACGCCAAGATAAAAATCGGAGAAGTTGACACTGTCCAGAAATTTCCACAGCAAAAAGGGGGGTCAAAGAGGCCTCGGGAAACGTGCCAAAAGTACGAAATGGAGCAAAATGATCAACACGGAAATCGAAGCCTTACCTCTTAGGAACGCGCTGTCGTGAAAATCGTCCAAAAATTCCTCCTGGTTAGCCCACAGGGAATTTTCGACGGAACTGCGACGGGAAATGGGCCGAAAAAGAAAACCGTCGCAGTGCGCCGCGTCGCAGATAACTCACTAACTGTGACTCCAAAAATTCTAAAATTCTGAGGAGAGAGAGAGGAGAGAGAGAGGAGAGAGAGAGGAGAGAGAGAGGAAGAATTTTCGTAGAGGGCACTTTCTCTGGTTCTCTCTCTAAAGGCTCGAAAACCGAGGTGCAAAGAGAGGGGGGTGGGGGACCTCTTATATAGTGGGCCAAAGGGAATATTCCCACACGGGATCCGGATCCGAACAGGAAACACCGAAATGGGCCAACCAGAAAGCGCCACGTGTCCACAAAACAGCAAACAGCCTGTGCAGGCCCAATGAAAAATCGCCACGTGGCCACGTGGTGCACGTGGCCGGTCCGCGCTCCGGGTCTTCCGGAAGATGTCGGCCAATAGGGGAGCGCCACGTGTCACCTTCCCACGTGCTTCTAGAAGTCGGCCGGCCAATGGGAAGCTGCCACGTGGCAGAAGGAGTCTTCGGTGCACCCGGTGCACGCCAGGCCCATGGACCGCGCACCCGAGCCCCCCGCCCGCGCCTGCGCCGCCGCCCTCTGCCGCTGTGCCGCCGCTGCGCCGCCGCCCGCCGCCGTGCGCCGCCGCCCGCCGCCGCTTGCCGGTCGCCGGAACAGTAATTCCGGCGGCCGGAGTTACTGTTCCGGCGTGAACAGTAATTTTGCGCCGAAAAATCAAGTAAATATACCATTTCGATCGTTTTCGCGCGCTGAGTCCAAATCCGCTGTCCATTTTGCCAAATTCTCATTCGAAATTTTGCCGAAAGCTCCCGGAAAATTCTATTTGCTCCGATTTTCGCGCAGAGTCTATATTAAATATCCAATTTCGATTCTACAAGCTCTGCTTCACCGGATAAGCTCCCTACAGTCACTGTTTAATGTTGCACAGTTCCTGCGGGAGTCCGGATCATCACAGGGTACCTACTTGGAATCAGACAGCCGAAGACCTTGCCTAGAGGGCGTTCAGGACACGGTGGGGCATCTTGAGCTCTTAGTAAGGGTAATTGGATTGATTAACGCCCTGCCACTCTTTTGGTTTGAGGAATTGAGCTCCAGCTGTACTTGATTGCATGGGTAACTAGATCCTCCAGGGATATTATGATCTACTCCCAGAGCGACTTGGAGCATGAGGAGCACTGGTGGATGCGTTACCATGCTGGGTGGGTGAAGCTGTATGCCAGGTTATTGAGATACAAGTTTTAGCTTTAGAAGCTTACCTTCTTGGGTCACATTGTGTTAGCCATAGGAGCGGCGGTGGATTTCCGGCCAATGTGGATGCTATTTGAGTTTGGCTGAGATCAACATTTATTGTTGAGGTGAGGAGCTTGTTGGATTTCGCAGTGCCAGGAGAGCATGGCGAATGGATGATGAGACTGGTACTAGCGTCGATTGCAGCTTTGCCAGAGATGGGGGATGGACCTTTGTGTTAGTGGTGCCTCCCATTGTGGCTGTGGAGTTACCATTGGGTTATTCTTGAGCATTCAGTATCACCGCGACAGGGCCACTGTGGTGGCGGATACCTGGAGCCGGATAGCTTTTCGGGGTTGAGTTTAGTGGTTCCACAGTTGGCGCTGGGTGGGACCGTTGAGGAACAGGGCTCGAGGTTGTGTCCCTGAGGGTCCCTTTTGACGGTAGACTGCGGTGAAGCAGTCCATGCGGATGGTCAGGATCCGAGAGTGATTGAGCGAGGACCCTAGCCGATTAGGGCTTCTTTTCTTTGGATGACCGTATGGGTATGTTTCGGATCGCCTGGTTGAGCTGGCACTAGGGAGCGGTTTTGGTGCGTGCTACATTGGTTGTTCTCTCTTTTCCCCCAGCCTTTTCTTCCACGTCTCAGCTCGGGAGTGTCAGGCTTGTGGATTCCTCGCCCGTGATGGACTCGTTTCCTCTGAGATCTGCGAGTACTTGTGGTACGATGGACGCCCGTTGTGAATTCTGGCTCGTGAGATGAGAGAATTACGCATTTGGGCCATGCCGTACCGGTTGTTGTTGTTGTTGTGGAGTAATCACGGGGAGAGACGGGTGACTCGAGAGCTGGAGACGGCAGTGTTATGTACCTACCCTTGTTTTTGTGGCACCTTTTGGGTTGAGCTAGTTTCGCGGACGAAACTTTCTTTTAGTGGGGGAGGATGTGGTGACCCAGATCTCTGCAGGGCTTCTACAGTGCGATTAGCAGCTTCTGGAGGCCTATGTGGCATGTCGGCGGTGTTTCTGCACCAATTTGGACTCAAGTGATGGACTTCGGGTGTATAATGGATCACGTGAGTGATCGGAGGACCCCGTCGGATGTTTAGAAGTGGTTTCGCGCGAAATGGTTATTAAAATTGGACTCAGCGCGAAATTTGAGTAAAGAACACTTCTCCGGGAATTTTCGGCAAATTTGAGAAGTGGAATTTGGCAAATCGGACATCGGATTTGGATTCAGCGCGTGAAAACGGTCAAGATGGACTATTTACTTGTATTTTTCGGAGCCCGGATGACCCGGCACGGATTTCGAGGTATTTGGTACTGTTCCGGCCGCCGGAGGGGCGCCGGCGCCGGCGGCGGGCGGCGGAGCGCGGCGGCTGGCGGCGGCGGAGGCGCGCGGTCCACCGCGGAGGCGTGCACCCGGGCGGAGGACGCGTGGCGCCTTCAGGTTGGCCGGCGCAGCGGGCGCGGTCCACGGAAGAGGCGCGGGTGCACGGTGGACCAGGTGGCGACACGTGGCGGCTGGTTGTTGGCGGGTCCTGGTGCGCGCGGTCCACGCAGCGGCAGGGTCTGCCTCGGGATGCGTGCCCGGCACGGGGCCGCGGGCGGCGCGGCCGCGCACGTGGGCGCACGTGGGCGCGGCGTGGGCGCGGTCGGAGGCGTCGTGGGGGCGCCACGTGGCGCCCCGTGGTTGGTCGGGCGCACCGGTGCACGACCTCTGGTCGCGACACGTGGCGTCCCGTGGTTCGTCGCGGTGCGTGCGCCGGGTGCGGGGAGCAGGAATGGGACGCGTGGCGGGCCTAGGGGATTTCGGGCGTGAACAGTAACGGGCCCGGCCCGTTACTGTAGCAGCCCGGAAGTGCCAGCGCCCGAAACTTTGGGCCAAAAGTCCAAAATTCGGATTTTTCGGGCTGGGCCTATATATAGCTGTCTTGTGGGGGAGTTTTGCCCCCTTTCCCGAGCTCCCCTGCCCATGGCCCCTTTAGCAAAGTTGAAGATCTTCATCTTGCGCATCTTCTGGCAGAGGCCCGGATTTTTTGGAAGCCGCGGCGTCGACGACTTCGGCGTCGGAGCGCAGTGTGGCGATTTTTCATCGGAGGCCCGTTATCGTCACAGTTTGATCTGAGAGGTCTACAGAGCTACTCCGTCAGTATTTTTGGACGATTTCTGCGTCGTTGGAATCACGAGAGGTACGTCTTCGATTTTCGTGTTGATCATCTTGCTGGATTCAGAGTTTTTGACACGGTTTTCGAGGCATTTCTAAGCCGCTGTTTTCTGGTGGAGTTTTTGGACAGCGGCCCCTTGCCGGAATTTTATCTCCGCAACCGAGTGTCAGATCGAGACGAGCCTATACACTTTTTGCATCTACTTGTCGCGAGGATCATCATCGTATTTTTCCGGGATTTTTCTGAGGTTTGCCCGAAGGTATACTGTTTCCCCTTTTACTGTGCAGAGTTTTACAGTTGTGTGGTTGTGAGTGTTTGCGCACCTGTATTGTGGAATTTGTAACTTGGCCTACGGGGCTCCAAATTGGGCGTGCAGGTACCCGTTTCGAAGGTATCGACGCGAGGATCGCAGCAGTATTTTTATTGGAATTTTTGGAGTTCGTTTTACAGGTGAAAATTTTGCATTTAGGGGACTGTTCCCAGCAGATTTGTGATGCTTGGATTTTATGGAATTAAGTGTATCTTTGGGTTGTGTTTTTGTACCCAGGAGGTATTGATCACTGTTCCTGTATCGTTGGATTGGTGGGTGTGTAGAGATATCTGTTTCTGGACTTTCTCAGCCGTGCGACTCCGGACAGTTAGCATTTTCAGGTGGGTGGCCTTGTCTCCAAGATTGACGGACTGTGCTTTAAATCTGCTATAGTAGGACTATGCATGATAGTGAAATGCTTGTGCAGCATGTTAGAATGTAGGAATTGCTATTCCTTGTATTATCTGATGGTATTGTCATCTCCTTGCTTTCTACCATCTGTAAATTATAGTTATTGGAACTTGACCTAGCACCCCGTCATATGTTGCATGTGTAACCAGACTAGTAGAAAACCCTCACTTGGGCTAGGGTTATTTCTGCTTTAGACATCCACACTTCTACTTTCCTGAACATAGTGTCCTTCCTCGCCCGGGTAGTGGGCCGAGTGGTCAGGTGTTATCTTTTAGTGTGGGATGCATGTTACACTCGTGCTTGGGAGCAGAGTGGCGTCTGGTAGATGTAGTTGGTTGTTCATCTGTAGCGGGAGCCGTTTGGGTAGACGGCGGTCCCGAGATGTTTTATTTTTCTTGTTTTATCTGTCGCCGCTGTGATAGTGGCAGCGGTAGATCAGTGTTAGCAGGACCTTAAACCCAGAACCTTTTTGGACACACATATGATTTTTGTCAACCAATTGGTTTCTTCCAAGCATCGTAGGGTCGCCGGAGTCTGTTCTTGTTTGATTGGACGAAGGCATTAGCCCTTCGAGGCTTGGATATAAAACTTGGTTTCAACTGTTTTCCTAAAAAGAACTAAAAATCATTAAATATGGATTTCTTACAGATCAGATGGCTTCAGTAAGAAATGTCACCTTTTTCCTATAAATTAACCACCGAGATGATTCGAGTGGTCTGGGTTCTAAGGTCTGCCTTTTCTTGGGACGAGAACAACGAGAGGCTATGCCTAGAGCCTGTTCTTGTTTGATTTGGGTTGTAGGTTCTAGTTTTTTCGGTGTTCCCGGACCCTTCTTTGGGTCAGTGGTTGAGATGTTCGGCCTGTCTGGCCTGTTGAGTCAGCTGTTCGCAGTGGATGCGATGTTGGCCTGTTGAGGCAGTTGTTCGCAGTAGATGCGACGTTTGGCCTGTTTGGCCTGTTGAGACAGTTTCTCGCAGTGGATGCGACTTGGTGCCATGAGTTGGTAGAGTGTGATCTAGAGGTTGTTTTTCTGATTTAGTGGTGGAGGTGGTTCTCCCACTTAGCCTTGAGGATCTTGGGGTTCTGGCAGATTGAGTCGTGGAGGTTTCCCGACTCAGCCATGGTCATGCATTATCAGATTGAGTCGTTGAGGGTTCTCCGGCTTAGCTGTTTGAGTCGAGGTTCTTTTTCTGACTGAGTTGTGTTTTGAGCTTGGAGTTACCGATCTGTTTGATCGTGGATCATAGCCTGCATGAGCCACATTTGGCTTGACAGAGATACTTTACAGAGATACTTGAGATGGGTTACTTTTTACTCGAGCGGGTCGCTCCCCTCGAGTGCCACTCCGGAGTAGGCGAGACCGGGTTGTTGTACCGGCGTGAGATTGAGCTTTTCTATCGCGACTTGTCGTTGCATTTGTCCCTCTGGCTGTGCTGGTGTTGGCAGTCATGGACGTCCTACGTAAGTCCGCTCCTCCGGGACGTAACGGCAGTAGGTTGGCAGTCATGGACGTCCTACGTAAGTCCGCTCCTCCGGGACGTAACGGCAGTAGGTTGGCGCAGGCTTGACTGGACCTGATGAGGCAGTCAGTTCAGATTGGGTGATCAGAGATGAGAGTTAGTTGTGGCATCATGTTCCTTCTGTTCCACTTCTTGAGCATCTAGATAGAGGCATAGTAGCTGTAGAGTTTACTTTTCCCCAGCTTTCCTTACAGCACTGTATTTGTTACTTTATGCCTCTAGTAGACTTAGTGGGCAGACCATTGGGCTTGTTGGCGGCACCCACTGAGAACTACTTGGGACGTAGTTCTCACACCCGTCGTGGTGTATTTTCCCACAGGGACTTCTACTCCTGTTCCTGCTGCTCCTGTTGCTGCTTCTTCAGATCGAGGTGAGGGAGTCGCGAGCTAGATCCCTACCAGTCGTCGTCCAGAGAGTAGATGTACCCTTATCATTTTGAGAGTTTCTTGTTGAGAGACCTTGTTGTGAGGTATAGAGTTGTACTTTTCTTTCAGAGTTGAGTGACTTGTACTTTGGTGAGGACTTTGTATTAATTTATTTTATTTCCAGCAAGTTATTTTCAGCTCTGATATCTGGATAGTTTAGTATCTATCTTTTGCAGGTTTGGCGCTTCGTCTATACGGGGTTCACCGTATGGGCGGCGGATCTGTTGGCGAGCCCGGGTCGCAGTTTCGACGCCGGGGCGTGACAATACCCAATGCCTCCACCCGTCGGGCACCTTGTCTTCTGATCCCTCCGGCCGGGATCAAGACCTCCACTTACTTTGACTTTGACTTCGGTAGCCGACACTCTTTCCTGGTCAGCTCCTTTTGGCTAGTCTTTTCAATTTAGGCCCAGGTGGGGCTTGAGTCAGTAATCCCTTTGCTATGACCCCAATAAGTTTATCTCAGTCGAATCTTCATCGGCCTAGAATTTCTTACCCTTCGAAGCATGATCTTCCATAGCGTTGTTGTTGCGCTGACCCGCTGCCTCAAGGACTCTAAACCAGGCGTCAAGCTTTTGGCGAACGCTCACAGGTTCTCCTACTGTCGATCACGGCGTGGCGGGCTTGCCGCGTGGCGGTGTCTTTGACTCCCCGTCTTCGCAACTGATTCGTGCTGGTTGGAACGACGTCCGAAGCTTGGATCGCGCTTTGTTTGGACCTGGCCGCGTCCCTCGAGCCGTCATGGCCTCCCTCATCGCGTCAGCTCAGACTCGCTGCTGCCAACGCTTTTGCGTCTTTGTTATGGCCGACCCATACCACCTTTTTGCCATAGCCGACCCACACCACCAGCTTGGCCTATATGCGATGGGCTATGGTTCGGCCGTGTTGTCGGCTAGTGCACCCACTTCCCTTAGGTGTTCTCTGAGGATCCCTCGCATCTGCCATAGCCTCGGGCGGGGCTGGATTTGGCGCTACTCTACTAGGTATTTCGCTAGAGCATCCACCTCCCTAGTCACAAGCCATGGGAATTCGGTGCCCGGCGTGAAGGGAGTAGTTCTTTCCCCTACCCTATTGTCCTCACATAGCCAGACTCGGGGCTTCGGCCTCATCCGTAGGTATCCAACTGCTGGGTTGAATTTCTCATGGATCCCCGCCTTCCTAGCTATGAGCCAGGGGAACTCAAAATTGGGCGCAGAGGGGATAACCCGTGCCCCCAACCAGTTGACTTTGTGGTAAAGGACTTGGGACTTCATCCCCATGCGTGGACAACCGGCCACTGGGCCGAGCCTCTCGCGTGGTTGGTCTTGATATGGGCGCGCTTGTGGCCCATACCTTCGCTCGTCTTCGGTTCTTCGGCCAAGGGCTCCTCGAGATGCCCCCTAGCTTCGGCTCTTTTGGTAGCCGAAGTGGCGGCCCTGCTGTTGTGGTGGGGCGCTTGGCCCCCCATGGCCTCCTGTTTACGGCCTCAGCTTTCTCAAGCCATAAAGATCGCCCAGGACTCATTGAATTGTCCAGTCCCATTCTCCTTTCTCGTCCTCCTTCTTGGGTGGCTGATTACTTGACCCCTTGACCGAATGTTGTTCTAAAGTCAAGATCATGGCCAACCTCGTTCTTGCCCAAATTGGGGAAGGTGAACCCTCTTTTTACTTCCTTGGGCACATCAAGGAAGAATTCTCCCCATTCTTCCATCGTTATCTCGATTTTGTATCGTGTGGAGAGCCAAGAAATGTTGTTCACCGGTTCTCCTGTTTCAAGGGGTTCAAGTTTCGACGCTGGTTCTTTCTCCTTTGTCTCCAACAAGTTTTCTTGTGGAAGAGAGGAATTAGTTTTCATTCCAATATTATTTTAGTGGTCAACAAGTATAAGCCGACCATCGTCGATCCCCTTTATTTTAACTTCGAGTAACTGGCTTTGATTTTCAGCCAAAGTTTTATCGCCGTTCTCCGACGCCTTTTCGTTGAAACGTTCTATCAGAACAGCTCCGGCTATCCTACCCACTTTCGGCTTTCCCAGCCTATCGTGGCCTTTTAAACCATGATCAGTTTATCCTCAGTCAATATGTCTGACTGTATCCTTGGTTACTTCTCCCGAGAACTTATCAAACATTGGTGTCTTCCAATAGACTAGATATGGATGTCCATCAGGTACCTTTTCAAGGCACTGGGACTCGAATACTGGCCGTGTAGGCGGTTCGGCTTTCGGGCCGAACGCGTCCTTTATCCCTTCTCTAACCTCGGCGGATAGCCCAGTGTTCCCTGCCGAGGGTGTCAGGATCACCGACTGTACGAGATTTACGCTTGCGGAAGGCAGGGCAGATTGACCCGCCTGATTTTGGGTAGGCACCGAATTCGGGGCCTGGCCCCTTACTCTCGTGTCTCCGGTTTAGGACTTTTGAACTGATGGAGGGAGTGAATTAGGTGAGACCCCAGCAACTTCTTGCCTGCAACCAACGTCCCCGCTTATTGACCTTGATTTTACTAGGACCGGAGCCATTAAAGGTTGCCCTGCCCCGACTTTCGCACCATCTGGAGAGGCACGGTCCGCAGTGCCACCATCGCTGCCGGCGCCTGCCTTGCCTCCAACGGCCGAGCCGTGCGGGTGGACGCTACCATCTCTGCTGCACTTTGTGGTCTGTAATGATTGCAGCGGGGTGGGTGGAGACTCTTGTAGGTCTCCGTGGTGTGGCTTATATTGGGCCAGGAACTGCTCGAATCGAGCGAATTATTATCTGAGGCCACGGCATTGGCAACCCAGGCTAGGGCTCTTTTTTCTAAAGATCTTATCATTTTGGCCAACTGTCCGTATGGTTTCGAGAGACTCGGCTCCGGTAGTGTCGACTCCTCGTATGGCTCTAGAAACTCTGACATTTCTACTATAGGGAACAGTAAGAATTACTTGAATGTCCTATTGGGCGTGCCAAGAAGGTTGTTGGGGCAGAAAATTGCGATGCGCGATCGGCCCCTAGAGGGTGACCCTCTGGTGTTCGTGAAGTGTGCCGCGTGCTAATGGATCAAGCGATCGAGCCGATGAGGTATCCGCTCGGCCGGGTTTTTCTTTGGTAACTCTCGCGTCCGCTCGGCTTTGGGTAGCCAAAGAGAGATGCGGATGCAGAGGGAGGTTCTCCTCTGATGACTCTCGCGATCGTTTGACTTAGATTAGCCGAAATAGGGTATGGAGGAAGAAGAAGAAGCACAAAATAAGATAAAAACACAAAAGACTAAGGAGCCGATTGCGGGGTGGAAATTGTATTGAGTGGAATGGGGTTACAAGAACAAGGTAGCCTATTATATTAACTCTACTCCTAGAAAAGCGATAAAGGAAAGCGGTAAAAGTTAAGTTAATCTACTCCTAAGATAATAAAAATGCGGGGGGTGGCACCGAGCTTATGAGGTTGCCGAACCCCTTTTCCTCTGTTGGTTCGCTTATTTATATAATTTCAAACCAAAGTTTACAACTGCCGAGTTTAGAAATCAGCATAATCAAAGGGGAATCATCGTGAAAGCCTCAACCATTTTCTTTTGAGTCGATTATCCTCAACCGGATAGTAGCCGTTTTCTATCTAGATTTATCCCCTGATCGTTGTGCCGGAGCGTGATCTTCGATGTTTTTCAGTGCTAGGCGCTTCCTGCCGTTCCGGGTTAGTTGCAGGATTTGCGCCCGAATCTCGCACTCCTTCGTTCCGAAGTCTTTCCTTTTTCGACTCGAGCCGCTGTTGGTTTGCTCTAATCTTCGCCTCTTCTGTCACTTGACTAGGGTGGTCTGGTTGTTACCTTCAACCGAAGTCAATCTTGGATGAGACAATAACCTTCTTGTCAGCCGTTTCTTCTATCGGTTGATACTTTCAGCCTATGGTGTGCGTCGCGTGCTGCACTCCTACGCGATTGAGATCAGCCTTAACCAAGACGTGGATCTTCCTTTGGTCGATTCTTTCTTTCATCGGCTAATAACTTCAACCGACGGTATATGCCACATGTTGCCCTTTGAAGTGGCGAAAAATTCTAGTCTTAATACTATGTATTACCTGCTGATTTCATTGTAGGTCGATTACTTTCTTATGTTGCCTATTGATCTTACCTGTTCATATTATGCTGATCAAATTTGTTATTCCCTGCTAATTTTTCTCATCTATATTGCTTATAGTATACTTGTTGGTACGACTTTCTTGTCTCCAACTCATTGTACCAACTGGGATACATTTAGTTCTATCTTACATCCTAATGGTTGCACCTTTTTCAGGTACTTCAGAATGTGGGATAGGAGACGTTGTCGTGAGGATGATTGATACGATTAATAAAGTCGTCTCAGTTATTAATCTCAATTAGTTAGATGGATCAGTTATTTTGTTTATCTGGATTATAGTAGATATATTGATTTAGTTGTTTTACTTATTGTGATTGCCTTCATTAGTAAACTCCGAGTTGAGCATTTTGTTGTATCTTGTACATTTTCTAGTCGTGTGTGTATAGGAGAGACTCTGTCCGTTTGGATTGGTGATTCCTTATGCCCATAGTGGATCTGCTCATATCCTAGCGATCGGCTTTTTAAACTCTAATTTATATAAAAAAAAAAATTATATCGATTTTTCATCCCGAGACATGACATAAATAATCCTCACCCAGATGATGAATAAGGTGTACATCATACACCCTAAAAGGGTCTATGAGTAACATTGCTCAGAAAGAAAAAAGCTATTCATACAATTTTTTTAGGTTGTATGAAATACACCTCATCCATCTAGTGAGTGAGATTATCTTGTTAGTCACTGTTGGGGCCAAAAATAGCGATCCGCGATCGGCCCCTGGAGTGACCATCTGAGATGTGAATGCGCCGCGTGCCAAATGGATCAAGCGATCGGGCCGAGGAGGGATCTGCTCGGCCAGATTCTCCTCTGGTAATTCTCGCGACCATTCGGCTTAGAGTAACCGAATCGAGATGTAGAGATAGAGAGGGAGGCACAGATAAGATAAACACAAAAGGCTAAGGAGCTAATTGTGGGGTGAAAATTGTATTGAGTGGAATAGGGTTACAAGAACAAGGTAGCCAATTAAAATTAAAACTACTCCTAGGAAAGTAGTAAAGGAAAGCGGCAAAAGTTACAATTAATCTACTCCTAAGATATAAAAAAGCAAGGGTGGTACCGGGCTTACGAGATTGTTGGACCCCTTTCTTTTCGATAGTTTGGGTATTTATACACTTTCCGAACCGTGTTATTAGGCGCCGATTTGAATTATCGGCGTAATTTGGGGGCAGTTATCGGATATTTAGCTACTTCTTTTTGAGTCGAATATTCTCAAATAGAATAGTAGTCATTTTTTCGTCTAAGTTCATTCTCTTGCTACCGCGTCAGAGCGTGATTCTCGGTACTTTTCAGTGCTTGGCGCTACTTACCATTCTGGGTTAGTTGCGAGATTTGCGCCCAAATTTCGCACTCCTTTTTTCGAAATCTTTTCTTTTTCGGCTCGAGCAATCGAGAGATGACTCTGACTCCCACCTTTTTTGTCGCTTGACTGAAGCGGTCTGGTGGCCGCCTTTAGCCGAAATTGATCTTGGATGAGGCGTGACTTTTCTTATCGGCTGCTTCTCTTATCGACTGATGCCCTCAGCCGATGGCGCGCACCGCACTTCGCATCTTCACGCGACTGAGCTCGATCGCAGATTCTTCTTCGGTTGTCTCTTCTCTTCGTCGGCTAATATCTTCTGCCAATGATAAAAATCACGTGTTACTTTTTTAAATGGTAAAAATTTTAACCTCAACCGTCACTCTATGTGACAAGGAAATAAACCCCCCACTTAAAATGAATCATGTTTGAATAGCATTATTGCATATCAAGAAATAACTATTAGATGTGGCAAAGATATTGACATTGAAAGATAAGCCCCAATAATTAGGGCTCAACACGTCATTTGAAAAGCACGTCAAACAAATGAACCGGTCCATTTTAGAAAAGTATTTCGCATCTTAATTTTCTATATATGGCCTAGCGTCGGTCCATTTTAGAAAAGTATTTCGCATCTTAATTTTCTATATATGGCCTAGCGTATATGGCACATCAAAATTTTAAATGCTCATTATTTTATATTTAAATTAAAATGTATAAAATTTATTTATATTATAAACTATTTCAACATCAAAAAATAACAACCAGACACGTCAAAGATAATGAAGTTGAAAGATAAGATGCAATAATTAAGGCTCAACATGTCATTTGTAAAAGCATGCTCAACTAGCAGCATTCTAGAAAAGTTTTTTTTCATAGAGATCTTAACTTTCTATATATGGCATAGGGTTTGCAGTACGTATACCAAATTTTGAAATGCTCTTTTTTTTATATTTAAGTTAAAACGTATAAAATTTATTTAAATTATAAATTATTTTTAGTTGGCCAATTTATTTTTCAAAATTTTAATTTTACTATCCAACTTTCTAGTTTATTTGATTTAAGCTAGTCAATAATATTTTTATTTCAAAATTTAAATTCTTACTTTAATAAATTTACAGCTATAAAAATTATATAAAATATAGTAAATAAACGTGCAAATATATATATATATATATATATATATATATATATATATTCCAGCTACCATATTATTAATAGCACAAAGTCATTGATACTATTAATTTTTGGATTCTTGGGTGAAAGGGTTGGCTGTTAGGATGATAGTGGGCCCTTAGGGTTTAGTGGATGGTTGAAAAAAATTTATGATTTAACGGGTGAAAATGATCAAAAGGATAGATTTAACGGAAAAAAATTTGGTAGCACCAAGTATTTGGTACTATCGATAACATAGTAGCTGATCTTTCTCTCTCTCTCTCTCTCTCTCATAACGCAAAAAAGTTATGAGTATAAAGGGATTTATACTCATAATAGTATAATAGCTAGCCATACGCTATATATATATATGCTGGAATGCTATTAATAGCACCAAGTCATTGGTACTATTAAATTTTTAATGCTGAAATTAAAAATGTGCGGTTGAGATGATAGTGGGTCATTGGGTTTAATGGGTGGTTGGAAAAATAGTAAAATCTAACGGGTGAAAATGATAAAAGAGGTTGATTTAAGAGTAGAAAATTTGATAGCACCAAATGCTTGGTGCTATCGATAGCATAGTAGGCGGGCTATATATATATATATATATATATATATATATATATATATATATATATATATATATATAGAGAGAGAGAGAGAGAGAGAGAGAGAGAGAGAGAGAGTGTGTGTGTGTGTGTGTGTGTGTGTGTGTGTCCAACTACTACATTTTTATGTGTATATACCCATTTATACTCATAAGTTTCCGGTCCTTAGATGAAGGGATGCGCGGTTAGAATTATAGTGGTATCCTAGGGTTTATACTATTTTATCAACAACCCACTAAATTCTATGGGACCGCTATCATCTTAGCTGCACATCCCTTCATCCAAATGTCAAAAATTTATGAGTATAAATGGGTTTATAATAATAAGAGTATAATAGCCCTACTATATATATATATATATATATATATAATTAGGCTGGAATACTATCGATCGCACCAAGTCATTGGTGCTATCAAGTTTTTAGCCATTAGATTAAAAAATGTGCGGTTAGGATAATAGTGGTCCCCTAGGCTATGTTTGGTTGAGGGATAAAAGGGGAATAACTCCTTTATCCCTCATTTATCCCCCAAACACAAAAAAAAAAGGGAGGAATTTGTTATCCCTCCCTTAACGGGCTATTCCAGAATAGCCCGTTAAGGGAGGGATAACAAATTCCTCCCATTGGTGGGAGAACAACCTTATTTCCATTTTTTAAAATTTTTTTTAAATTTAAATTAAAGTTTATAAAATTTATAAAATTTTAGATTTTAATTTTTTTATTTTACAAATTTTAAAATTTTAAACTTTAATTTTTTATAAATTTAAAATTTTAAAATTTTAAAATTTTAAAATTTACACAAATTTTGTATATATATAAATTTTTAATTTTTTTATAGAAATTTTTTAATTTATAAAAATTAAAAAATTAAAATTTTTGCTTAATCTTTTACACATTTTTTAAGATAATTAAAATTTTAAATTTTAAATTTAGAGAAATTTTAAATTTTATAACTTTTTAAATTTGTAACTTTAATTTTTAATAAATTTATAAATTTAATAAATTTTAAAATTTATACAAATTTTAAAATTTTAAAATTTATACAAAATTTTAAAATTTTAAAATTTATACAAATTTTAAAATTTTAAAATTTAATTTTAATTTTTTTAACTTTAATTTAAAAAAATTAAACAGTATTATTTACTAAAATATAAATTTTAATTTATAAAAATATTAATTATTATTTAATTAATATTTTATATTAATTAATTAGATAAAATATTATTATTTTAAAATTATAATTATTTTTATTTTTTCACTATTCTCGTTTATTATAAGAAATGAACCAAACACAATTTCTGCTATTCCTAAGAATAACAGCTTTACAAACCAAACACTAATTTTTCTTTTATCCCTGACTATCCCGGAATAGCAAGCTATCTCAGGGATAAAAAAATTTATTCCCAAACTCATAATCCCCGAACCAAACATTACCCTAGGGTTTAGTGGGTGGTTGGTTGAATAGTAAAAATCTTGGGGCCCGCTATAATCCCAACCGCACATATTTTAATCCAATAGCTAAAAACTTGATAGCACCAATTGCTTGGTGCTATCGATAGTATTCTAGCCTGACTCTCTCTCTCTCTCTCTCTCTCTCTCTCTCTCTCTCTCTCTCTCTCTCTCTCTCTCTCTATATATATATATATATATATATATATATATATATATATATATATATATATATATATATATATATATTATATATATGCTATTGATAGCACAAAGTTATTGGTGCTAGTAGATTTTTAGCCCTTAAATTAAGGGGTATATGGATGATAGTGGTCTCATAAGATTTAGTAGGTGGTTGGTGAAATAGTATGATCTAAATGGTAAAATTTGTGAAAGGAGAAGATCTAACGGTAAAAAACTTGGTAGCACCAAGTGCTCTATGCTATCGATAGCATAGTAGCCGAACTATATTGTAACGATCCGGCCCACTAGCAATAATAACTCGTTGTGCCCTAACCTCAATCTAAAATGTTTAAGCCCAGTTATTATTACACACAGCCAAAAATCATCAGGCGATGTGAGACTTGTTTCGCTAGGCTAACCACAATGCAAAATACTTAAGCGCAGTTATTATTACAAACACAGCCCAAAATTAGAAAGCGATGTAAGACTTATTTCGCTAGTCTTGTCATTCAAATCTAGATATAGTCCGTCACCTTGTCTTTCAGACTCTCACTCAGTCGAGATTCGTCACACATTTCTAACTAGTGATTGGCTCTGATACCAAATGTAACGATCCTGACCACTAGCAATAATAATTTGTTGGACCCAAACCACAGCTCAAAATGTTTAAGTCCGTGTCTTCTATATACCCAATTCCAATCCCAATTCCATTCGATGTGGAACTATTGGGGTGTCACCAACTCTCCCCGTTTAGGCATAACGTCATCGTCAGTCCAAATACACACCAGGCAATGTAAGACTTGTCTTACTAGTCTTATCATTCAGATCCCTAATATAGCTCGTCACATTGTCTTTCAGGCCCTGGCTCAGTCGAAACTCGTCGCATACTTTCGGTTGGTAATCGGCTTTGATGACAAATGTAACGATCCGGTCCATTAATAATAATAACTCGTTGAGTCTAAATCACAGTTCAAAATGTATAAATTAAGTTATTATTACAAGTGTCAGTGTCTTTTATATACCCAATAATAATTTCATTCTTACTCGATATGAAACTATTGAAATGCCAGTATATATATATATATATATATATATATATATATATATATATATATATATATATATATATATATATATATATATATATATATATATAATATATATATATATATATATATATATATATAGAGAGAGAGAGAGAGAGAGAGAGAGAGAGAGAGAGAGAGAGAGAGAGAGAGAGAGAGAGAGAGAGATTTTGAGTTTGCTACTCATCCAAGAATTTGTGGAGATTAAAAATATATTAATTTTTAAATACCTAAATTGGGTTATAGAGTTTAATTGAAACAATTCCAGAAGCTTAATCTCAAAATTATAATAATTAAATGTTGAAGATTAAAATATTATCAGATTCTTAGTTAGAGAAGCAAATGCGCAATTTATTCTTAAAATAATAATAATAATAATTTATTATTTATAAAATCATGGTGGCGTGTTGCTGCCACTAATTGAACTATTCATTTGACCCCACATCTTATCAGATTTGAACTGGTTCGCTAGGTTTTAAAACATTCGCCAATAAAGTTCTTCCCATACGCCGCTCTTTTAGCATGCAACACTGACGAGCTGATCCAATAGTTGTTGGAGCGACAAATCATGGAGCAGTACTGCGACGACGATCTCCTCGTCGAAGCTCAATCCGACTTATGGAACCACGTGTTCGTCTTCCTCAAATCCATGTCGCTCAAGTGCGCTGTCGAGCTCGGCATCCCCGACGCCATCCACCGCCACGGCGGCCCTGTCTCCGTCCCCGACCTCGTCGCCGCCCTTAACCTCCCGCCAGCCAGACTGCCGTCGCTCCGCTGCCTCATGCGCATGCTCTCTTTCTCCCGTCTCTTCACGAGGCAGACGTCAGAAGCCGGTAGGGAGGATTTGTATGGCCTCACGCCGACGTCCCGCCTGCTCGTCGACGACGCCGGAGACGGCCGCCGCAGCTTCTCTCCGATCGTACACTTGATCTTCGACCCGGTGCTGATGGCGCCGTCTCTGCGAATAGGCGACTGGTTTAAAGCAGCCGACGGCGTCGCGACGCCGTTCCAGGCGGTGCACGGAAGCGATTTATGGGGCGTGACGAGTCAGAATCCGGAGTTCAACGCGGCGTTCAACGAGGGGATGGCGGCGGATGGCAGGTTTATAACGGATGTGGTCGTCAAAAAATGCGGGCATGTCTTTTGCGGGCTGCGGTCGCTGGTCGACGTCGGCGGGGGGACCGGCGCTGCCGCCCGCGCCATCGCGGAGGCGTTTCCGCCCATCAAGTGTGCGGTTCTTGATCTTCCTCAGGTGGTGGAGGGACTGCCGGCGGATGGGCTCGTGGAGTTCTTCCCAGGCAGCATGTTCGAGCGCGTACCTCCGGCGGATGCTGTGATGTTAAAGGTGAAAATAAAATTCCGCAACTATTTTTTACTCCCACACTACCGATGTTAAAGGTGAAAATAAAATCTTGCTACTGCTTTTTACTCCCACAGTACCGCAAATTTTTAACCATTACTCTCGTAGCATTCTTATTCGGGATTTTTTTTTTTTTTTTTTTTGGGCAAAATCATAAAAATTTATCACGTGAACTGTGGGTATTTTGAATCAGGTATCTAACTTCTTAAAATTTTAATCTTACTATCTAATTTTTTTAATTTATTTAATTTAAATCAACTAACAATAATTTTATTTTAAAAATTAAACTAATTATTTATTTTAATAAATTTATAATTGTGAGAATGATATGAAATATACTAAGTAAACCTATAAACATAAACGACGTATTCAAAACTTGAAGTTAGAGTGACGTTGACTGATTTAAATAAATCAAACAAATTGATAGAGAGTAAAATAAAAATTTTAAAAGATTGAATAGTAAAATCAAAATAATTTAT
Organism: Tillandsia leiboldiana; assembly: GCA_029204045.2. Classification (NCBI taxonomy): domain Eukaryota; kingdom Viridiplantae; phylum Streptophyta; class Magnoliopsida; order Poales; family Bromeliaceae; genus Tillandsia; species Tillandsia leiboldiana. The sequence goes on along the minus strand of CM055076.1, from coordinate 5,465,372 downwards.
AATTTAGATAAGTTATATATAATTTTATTTTATTTAATACTAAAAATATATAAAAGTTATATGAACTATGAATTATTTTGATTCCGCTATCTAATCTATCAAAATTTTAATTTTATTATTTAATATTTCAATTTGTTCGATATGAGTCCGTCGATAATAATTTAACTTTAAAATTTAAATTAATTATTTATTTTAATAAATTTATAAATATAAAAAAATTGTGCAGTATATTAATTAAATCTGTAAAGACAAACGACGTATTCAAAATTTGAAGTCAAAATATCGTTAGAATTAACCAAATTAAAAAATTAGCTAGTAAAATCAAAGTTTTGAAATATTGGATAGTATAACTTAAATATTCAATAGTTTAGATAAATTTATATATTTTTAATTTTTTTAATTATTTATTTTATAATTTATAATAAAAAGTTATTTGATTGCGTGCAGTTAAAACTGTATTGTAGTTCGCACTGCATGCGTATTCAAGTCCAAATTTTAATTGGATGTATGTGAATTCAATTGCTTTAGTTAAAACTATATGAGTAGGTCCAATTAGGGCACTTGAAACGATAACCAAATTCCCTAGCTATAGTTTCAACTGTGCAATAGTTGGATATAATATTTTTAAACAAAAAGAATCCCGCCTAGATCTCTGATCACTTTTTGAGTAAAAAATAATTTTTATTTTATATTGGACGTAATATTAACACCATATATACTAAATAATATAATTTTAAAATTACATATCTCAAATATATATAACTAAATAAATTATTCCTAGTTGCAGAGCTTTCAAATAAAAAGCATATTGATATAACTGTTGTATTTTCAATTCATGCATGGTTAATTATAATGTATTTTTAATTACTTTTAATCAAACGATCTGTAAATATAAATATTCAATAATTAATTAATCATTGATATGAAATTTTAAATATATTTTGTTAATACGCTCTCATTCTAAAGTGTACTATTTTTAAAATTTTTTTTAGTACCCAGTGATTAGGGATGCCAAAGGAACAGAATTTTAAAAAAAATAAAAATTGAAAATTGGATCACCAACTTATTGTAATACAAAACTTATTATAATATAATTTTTATTTTTAAATATAGATCAGAGTAGAATTTTAACTTAGTTATGGAATATCAACTACATGTAGAAGGATTTTAGAAATCCCGTACTGAAACGTTGACTAGCTAATTATAGAGGTATGGTCCTTTTCAATACGTTAACTAGCTAATAAAGTAAAGAACATTCCTACAGTTATCCCATTTGGGTTCCTGTAATATTATAGATGAATTGATATTATTATTATATTCTAAATCCGGCGCTATCTAAGTATCACTATTATATTTTTAATTTTACATTCTTAATTGTCCACGTAAATATTTCAAGAAAAATGCTATGTGTACATCCGTAAGGGTGTACATCTTACACCCCCACCTATCTAAGGGTGGGGGTGTGATGATGGGTCACTTGATGTGATCCGTAAAAAATATCACCACCATTAAAATAGTGGAGATGTATGATGTACACCCCTTCGGGGTGTACATGTAGCATTGCTCATATTTCAATACACCAATAATATTATATATAGGGTACAAGTTTTGAGTTACATCAAGTATTTCTCTAAAGTAAAATATAAACAATAAATATTTTACATATCATCCACAGAAGAGAAAAAAAAAAAAAAAAAAAAAAAAAAAAAAAAAAAAGCAATTTACACCTCAAAGAGATGTACATCCTACACTCTCACTCATCTAAAATTGAAGCATTTTTTAGAGTCTCTATACTCCCATCCTAAATGAGTGGAAGTGTGAGATGTACATTTTTTTTTTTAATGTACTTGTAATATTTTTCTTTTAGAGTCTCTATACTCCCATCTTATGATGAGTGCAAGTGTGAGATGTACATTTTCTTTTTGAAATGTACTTATAGTATTTTTCAATATATATATATATATATAAAATAGCAGCTTAGATTCCATTCGCATAATATCGACACGTAGCATTATTTGTAAACTACATTTAAGCAATATTTAGTTCCAAAATTGTTTCAATTTTGTTACACAAACCTGTTTATTCTCAATGAGAATAATAATTTTCATCTTTCTGAAATAAATTAGCACAAAACTAAAAGTTTAAGTTTTTTTTTTTTTTTTTTTGTAACAAACTTATTACCAAAATAATATTAATTAAAATAAATATAATTTTAATTATTATATTAACTCTTAAATTAATATAATATTTTAATTAATCTAATTTATTTATTAATTAATTATTTAACTTTATCCGTTAATATTTAGAATTATCTAGCAATAAATAATTAAATAAGCAAAATTATTATTTAATTAATTATTTTATATTAATTAATTAGATAAAATATTATTATTTTAAAATTATAATTAATTTTATTCTTGTTATTCCAATATAACCATCGAAATACTATTTTTCTTATTTACAGCAACAATTCAATTTTTATACAAACATAAAACTAAATTTATTCCTACTTATTTTTAAATATAAATATATATATTTTTTTATTTAAAGCATTCTTAGGTCCCCTACCCTAACGATCTTCCTAAAATTAGAAGAGAAATACTCTGGTATTTTTTTTAATAAATAATAAAAATATTTTTTTTGAAATTAACTTCGCACACCGGTGCGCGCCAGATCCGCCACATATACAAATTCACTCCACAAACGGGCGGAGTCTCCTTTGTATATGTACGACGTCTCAATTACAACACATACTTTAACCATGCAGTCACGATGAAACCAAAGGGAGAGATCACAATTAATCGCAACCGCAATTACTACAACAAGATTTAAAATGATAAATCCACAGGTTGTCAAACGGTGTCCACACGACACCCGGTTTTAAAAACGTTTTCGCAAATCTCTTTTAGGCGGCAACATAACTTGAAAGGATAAATCCACGGGTTTGGAAAGCAGTGCCCACACGACACTTAGTTTGAAAACGTTTTCGAAATCATTTTGCTACTTGAAAGCATGCCGCATGCAAATCTAAGATAAAAACAACAAAAGATGTCCCCTCTAAGTTAGGATCGCAACTCAACATCCACATTGTTCCACCATCAAGTAATCACTAACCTACTAACCAAAAGCAAATGAGATAACCGAAAGTAAATAAGACATTTTACAGCCTCAAGCGGCTAAGGTCCTCTAAATGCAGTCTCACCATCGTCCCGGTTCCCACCCCTGTTCGGACCTGTCACAGTGTGGGAAGTCAGTGACAAATAAAGTAGATGAAAACAGGTACAATGCGATAAAAACTGTAATAAACAAACCGATACACCAGAGCATTCCACTTCCCCCCGTGAGTCACCATATCCTCTGTTTAATCAAAACGAAGCATATGCCGGGAGGTCTAAAGACCCCCAGCGAAAGTACACTTTGCTCGCACTTTGATGCCACCAACCCCTCCACGGTACTTGTGCAGCACCTTAAGTAATCCGCGAAGGGTCCCCACTATGTCACATTCACCTTTGTGCGGTACACGGGTCAACGTACCATCTTTCCGAAAAAATACACCCTGTGCGGTGGCCAGACCGCCGGTGTGCGTGTAAGCAATCATGAGCATAAATGCCGAAACCGGCGTTTAATAAAGCACCGCGACATTCGTCACCACAGTTAGAAATAAAAGAGCGGGATTCTCATACAATGGGGTTAAACAGTTTACAAAAAAGGTACATCTACTTTACTTTCACAAGTTACAACGGGAACAACCATACACCGAAATACAACAAAGAACCCACCTCGAAATGTGCTAACCGAAACACCTGGGACCGAAACACGCTCACAATCGGCACCCGGACCTAAGAAAGTCTCCAAAAGAACAACAGGTCAGACTGAATTGCATTATGTAAAGAAACGGAGTCCAAAACCCAAGAGTACGACGAAAACCCGGCAACGGCGGCGGTAACGACGTGCGACGGACGACGCGGCCGCGGTCCCTTCCCCCGCGGCGTCGCATGCCGTGCGGCTCGGCCGCGCGATCAGACTCCCCGCGCGCCGCTCGCGGGCGGCGCCCCGCGCAGCACTGGCCGCGGGGCGCGCGCACCGCCTGTGGGCGGCGCCCCGCGCGGCACCAGCCCGCGCGGGTGTCGCCGCCTGCGGGCGGCGCCCCATGCGGTACCTACCCGCGCGGCGCGCGCCGCCTGCGGGCGGAGCCCCGCGCGGCACCTGCCAAAGCGTGTGCTGCCGCCTGCGGGCGGCGCCCCGCGCGGCACCTGCCCGCGCGGGTGCCGCCGCCTGCTGGCGGCGCCCCGCGCGGCACTAGGCCGCGCGGCGTGCGCAGCCTGGGGGTGGCGCCCCGCGTGGCACCTGCCAACGCGGCTGCTGCCGCCTGCGGGCGGCGCCCCGCACGGCACCTGCCCACGCAGGTGTGCCGCCTGCGAGCGGCGGCGCGGCGGCGGTGGCGGCGGCTAAACGAAAATGACGAAAACCCCAACGAAAATCGAAAAAGAACTTTGCTTGCCGCGATCTCATCGGAGAAGATGATCTGCTCACACTTCCGACTCAGGCACGTTAATCGGAGGCGATCGGACTCCTCCGCTTTCTTCTTCTCTCTTTCTTTTTCCTCCGATTAGGATTTTCTTTTTCTCTTTTCTTTCTTTTCTCTCCGGCTAGGGTTTTCTGTTTTCTTTCGGAAAAAAACAGATTTCTCTCTTGGTACGTACAATAATACCCACATCCGGATATTTATTATTTAAAAATAATTATCTATTCCCACGAGATAATTCCATATTCTCTCGAAAAGCGTGCCAGATCTTTAGCACGGATTCCGATGCACACTACGGTTACCGCGACCTTCAAAACCCCATTCCGGGGGATCCGTAAGTCGGATTTCAGATCCGATTGCACCGCCGTTCATCGTTTTTCAAGCTCTAACACAGAAAAATTCCCTTACCGCACGATAATCAACTTAAGAAAACTCGATAATTCAATTTTTCCTAGCATGTAATTTATTACCAAGAGGGTAAAACGATACACAAAAAGTCATTATATTACACCACACACCCCTTAAAAGAAGTTTCGTCCCCGAAACTTATCCTCAACCCTCGCTAAACAAATCGGGAAAACACTCTCTCATTTTCGTCTCCAGTTCCCAAGTTGCTTCACGCTCCTCGTGATTGCTCCACTGAACCTTCACGTAGGGGATGGTCCGATTGCGTAGCTTCTTGTCTTCACGCGCCAAAATTCATATCAGCGTCTCCTCAAAGCTTAGGTCTTCTCGCAGCTCGATAGTGGAGACATCGTGGGCGTGCGACGGATCTAGAAGGTATTTTTGGAACATCGAGACATGAAACACATTGTGTATCCGATCGAGATTTGGCAGCAGGGCCAACCGGTAGGCTACCGGGCCCACCCGCTCCAAGATCTCGAACGGTCCCACATATCGCGGGCTCAACTTCCCTCTTAGACCAAAGCGTCGGGTCCTTTTTGATGGCGAAACTCGGAGCAACACATGCTCTCCTACCATGAATTCCAAATAGCGTCGCCTCTGATCTGCATAACTTTTCTGTCGGCTCTGGGCGGTCAACAGCCGTTACTTGATAAGGCGCACCATCACTTCGGTCTCCTCCACTAGATCTGGCCCCAAAAACTTTCGCTTACCCAAGTCGTCCCAACATATAGGAGATCGACAGCGGCGCCCGTACAGGGCCTCGTACGGCGCCATTTGAATGCTTGCTTGGTAGCTGTAATTGTAGGCGAATTCCACAAGGGGCAGGTAGAGCGACCATCCCACACCCAAGTCGAGCACGCAAGCTCGGAGCATATCTTCGAGAATCTGGATTACCCGTTCCGATTGTCCGTCCGTCTGCGGGTAGAAAGCCGTGCTGAATTACAGTTTGGTCCCCATCGCCCGCTGTAGGCTCTGCCAAAAGTTCGACACAAAATGTGTCTCTATCAGAAGTAATCGACGCCGGTACTCCGTGCAACCTTACCACCTCGTTGATGTAGGTTTGCGCCAATCGGTCTCGGGTCCATGTCGTGTGGATGGGCAGAAAATGAGCTGATTTTGTCAAACGATCCACTATGACCCATATCGCGTCGTGTCCTTATTGCGATCGGGGAAAACCGGTCACGAAGTCCATGGTAATCCATTCCCATTTCCATTTTGGTACTGGCAATGGCTGTAGTTTCCCCGCCAGACACTAGTGTTTAGCTTTCACTTGTTGGCATACCAAATAATGTGCCACAAATCGCGTCACGTCCCCCTTCAATTTAGGCCACCAAAAGGTCTGCCTAAGATCTTTATACATCTTCGTACCACCGGGATGCGCAGTGTAGGGGGCACTATGCGCTTCTGTCAGAATTTCTTTCTTTATTTCCGGTAGGTCGGGCACATAAAATCGTCTCCGGAACCGTATTGCGTTATCCGAGCCAATCATAAAATCGCCCCCTTGTTTCGAAAATATTCTATCCCGCACAAGTTGCAATTGTGTGTCCGTTGACTGGCCTTCCAAGATCCTCTCGATCAAAGTAGGCTTAACTACTAAGGACAGGAGTTACGTAACCGTACCCGCCGGCACTACCTCCAGTCTCAATCGTGAGAACTCCGCAATTAGACGATCCTGTTGGGTAAATGCGTTCTTCGTCGACTCTCCCATCTGCCCCTTCCGGCTTACGACGTCGGCCACCACATTTGCCTTTCCGGGGTGGTAATAGATAGACAAATCGTAGTCTTTCAGTAGCTCTAGCCACCGCCTTTGCCGTAAACTCAACTCCTTATGTGTGAACAAGTACTTAAGGCTCTGGTGATCGGAAAACACATTGCAGTGCGCTCCGTAAAGATAGTGTCTCCAGAGCTTTAGAGCAAACACGACTGCTGCGAGCTCCAAGTCGTGTGTGGGGTAGTTCTGCTCGTATTCCTTGAGCTGTCTTGATGCGTAGGCTTTGACCTTCCATTGTTGCATTAGTACGCTTCCAAGACCGCTCTGTGATGCGTCGCAATAGATCTCATAGTCCTCTCGGGGCTTCGGTAGTATGAGCACTGGCGCCCGTGTTAATCTGTCCTTGAGTTCCTCGAAGCTCTTCTGGCATTGAGCCGTCCAGATGAATTTCTCCCCTTTCTGGGTTAATCGATTTAGGGGAGTGACAATCCTTGAGAAACCTTCCACGAAGCGTCTATAGTACCCCGCCAGTCCTAGGAAACTTCGGATCTCCGTTACTATTGTTGGCCGAGGCCAGTTGGTCACGGATTATACCTTCCTTGGGTCTACCGCGATTCCCGTTGCCGAAACTATGTATCCCAACAAGTCCACTCCGCGGAGCCAGAACTCACACTTTTTGAGTTTAGCAAATAATTTCTGGTCCCGGAGGATCTTAAGGACTACACGCAAGTGTTCCTTATTGGCGTCTATATACCTCCCAAGCCACACACGCTGTCCTCCACTTACTACATCTCCACCAGCCTCAACCACATCGTCATGGGTAGCCGAAACAACCGCCATGAGATTGGATTTTTGCTCCCATCCCGGAGGTTTCCCGCCATCCCAACAGGGGAGCTTCGACCTCACCCACACTTGCCCCTCGGTACGAGGTTCGGCTGTGGCCCTAAGTCTGCAGACCTACGTGGTATGGTTTGAACCTAAGTCTACCCATGTCACTCGCGTTCGTCACCCCGGTGGGGCCGCTCCTTGCTGTGGCGTGAGCCTCCTCACCGGTTGCAGTGGTGCCCCCTCCTCTTGTCATAGGGTCGGAGGGCGTCGGGTTGGTACAGGAGTGGCCTCCCCAACAGACCTGTTAGAGTAACCCTTTACAGTCCTATGGCAGTTTGACTTTCTGTTAGTCACTGCTTAATGACGGCGTGGGCGCCGGAAGGTAGGGTTCCAGATCATGTGGCCGGATCTACCGAAACGCGAAAGAAACTACTCGACTACCCTTCCCCTGTCTTCTTGCCCGCGGCGGGGGAAAGAACGGTAGGTCGTAGACGTCCTCCCGAGTAAAGCTCGCACGTTTTGGCGTGCCTAGTTCCCGGAATGCACCAGGGACTTAGTTCGGTCGATTACTGCTTCAGGATTGCTGTGATAGTCGATTCTGAGTGCGACGCCAAATACCCCAAGCAAGGTCTTCCCCCAGCTCTTAGTGCACAAGAATTTTGCTCGCTCTTGTAGGCTGGGGAGGGCTTAGCTAAAGGCCTTTGAGGATCTTTCCCCACAGTCCGAAAGAAACTACCCCTAAGATGGGATTCAGGAAAACGGAGAGAACAGAAGGGGGAGGAGGGTTTTTCTAGCAACTATGGGTAGGGCGGAAAAAGAGGAGAGAGAGAGAAAGGATAGGAGGGGGACGCTCTGATGTGATACGTGTTCCTAATTCGGAGAGAAACTAAAAGTATTACCTGTTATTACTCCTTCCGGGACATTGCGTCCTCTATCGGGTCGGCTCGAGGGACCCGACCACAACCTTTGGGCCAACGGCGCACGACACGACGGGGCAGGGACCCGGAATCGTCATTGTCTGCTTTGAGATGACCGTCAGGTAGGTCCTCCTGCGGGGCGGTGGCTGCGGTGGTACCCCGTTCCTCTCGCTGCGGTGCTGTCAGGGTAGTCGCCGGTCTCTGGGGGGCAGGAGGCACGAAAGTGTCCCGGTTTGCCACAACAAAAACAGTGGTTGTACCTCCATGGACAACCGGTCACTTGGTGTTCCCTTCCGCAGATGATGCAAGGCTTCCCCCACGGTTCCGGTTCTCTCGTCGGCGCACAGCTGATTTCTTGCTCCGTCTTCGGGCGTTTGGTTGTTCGGCCTCCCTGGGAAGGGCCCTCCTCAGGATAAGGGTGGGGACGCCTCTGGCCCCGATAGAGCCTAGGGTGCTCCCGCTGGGCACGAGCGTCGGCAAGCTCCCGCTCCACCCAAGTGGCCGTGTCGACCGCCTCTCGAAAAGTGGGCAATCCTGCAGTTGGCATTCCCCAAAGAGTGTCGCCCCTCCCGCTGTAAACGATGCGATCAGTCCCAGCAATGTCTTGTGTCAATAAGCACATCCATTCGGTAAGCGTTAGCAGTTGCCCAGCCACGTCGTGCAACTGGTGTTGGAGTAGGCGGTTTGCCGCGGCTGCTGAGCCCATCCCATCCATTTCTGTGCTGCTGGTTGAAGATCAAGTCCGACTGTTATCTGTGCATACAAAGAAACCGCGTCAACCCTAGGATTAACAGATCTAGTTCCCTGACCTACGAATACACCGGGACTCTATCCCCTTTCCCTGCACACACTCGTGCTCTACGCACATATACCTTGGTTATCTCGCTGGTCAATTACTTGTGGCACTGCACTCTGTGGATGTTGGTCACCGACCACCGTGGTTAAAGTCGTTTTCTCTGATACCATATAATCTGTCACGCCCCGGAGGTTCTAAATGAGCGGAAAAAATGTGTATATTTTTTTTTTGGAATTAATCTCGCCCACCGGTGCGCGCCAGACCCGCCACATATAAAAATTCACTCCACAAACGGACGGAGTCTCCTTTGTATATGTACGACGTCTCAATTACAACACATACTTTAACCATGCAGTCACGATGAAACCAAAGGGAGAGATCACAATTAATCACAACCACAATTACTACAACAAGATTGAAAGGATAAATCCCTAGGTTGTCAAACGGTGTCCACACGACACCCGGTTTTAAAAATGTTTTCGCAAATCTCTTTTAGGCGGCAACATAACTTGAAAGGATAAATCCACGGGTTTGGAAAGCAGTGCCCACACGACACTTAATTTGAAAATATTTTCGAAATCATTTTGCTACTTGAAAACATGCCGCATGCAAGTCTAAGATAAACACAACAAAAGATGTCGCCACTAAGTTAGGATCTCAACTCAACATCCACATTGTTCTACCATCAAGTAATCACTAACCTACTAACCAAAAGCAAATGAGATAACCGAAAGTAAATAAGACATTTTACAGCCTCAAGCGGCTAAGGTCCTCTAAACGCAGTCTCACCATCGTCCCGGTTCCCACCCCTGTTCGGACCTGTCACAGTGTGGGAAGTCAGTGACAAATAAAGTAGATGAAAACAGGTACAATGCGATAAAAACTGTAATAAACAAACCGATACACCAGAGCATTCCACTTTCCCCTCATGAGTCACCATATCCCCGGTTTAATCAAAACGAAGCATATGCCGGGAGGTCTAAAGACCCCCAGCGAAAGTACACTTTTCTCGCACCTTGATGCTACCAACCCCTCCACGGTACTTGTGCAGCACCTTAAGTAATCCGCGAAGGGTCCCCACTATGTCACATTCACCTTTGTGCGGTACACGGGTCAACGTACCATCTTTCCGAAAAAATACACCCTGTGCGGTGGCCAGACCGCCGGTGTGCGTGTAAGCAATCATGAGCATAAATGCCGAAACCGGCGTGTAATAAAGCACCGCGACATTCGTCGCCACAGTTAGAAATAAAAGAGCGGGATTCTCATGCAATGGGGTTAAACAGTTTACAAAAAGGTACATCTACTTTACTTTCACAAGTTACAACGGGAACAACCATACACCGAAATACAACAAAGTACCCATCTCGAAATGTGCTGACCGGAACACCTGGGACCGAAACATGCACACAATCGGCACCCGGACCTAAGAAAGTCCCCAAAAGAACAACAGGTCAGACTGAATTGCATTCTGTAAAGAAACGGAGTCCAAAACCCAAGAGTACGACAAAAACCCGGCAACGGCGGCGGTAACGACGCGCTACGGACGACGCGGCCGCGGTCCCTTCCCCCGCGGCGCCGCATGCCGTGCGGCTCGGCCGCACGGTCAGACTCCCCGCGCGCCGCTCGCTGGCGGCGCCCAGCGCAGCACTGGCCATGCGGCGCGCGCGCCACCTGCGGGTGGCGTCCCGCGCGGCACCTGCTAACACGGGTGCTGCCGCCTGCGGGCGGCGCCCCGCACGGCACCTGCCAACGCGGGTGTTGCCGCCTGCGGGCGGCGCCCCGCGCGGGTGCCGCCGCCTGCGGGCGGCGCCCCGCGCGGCACCTGCCAACGCGGGTGCTGCCGCTTGCGGGCGGCGCCCCGTGCGGCACCTGCCCGCGCGGCTGCCGCCGCTTGCGGGCGGCACCTGCCCGCGCGGGTGCTGCCGCCTGCGAGTGGTGCCCCGCGCGGCACTAGGCCGCGTGGCGCGGCGGCGGTGGCTGCTAAACGGAAACGACGAAAACCCCAACGAAAACCGGTAAAGAATTTCGCTTACCGCGATCTCGTCGGAGAAGATGATCTGCTCACACTTCCGGCTCCGGCACGTTGATCGGAGGCGATCGGACTCCTCCGCTTTCTTCTTCTCTCTTTCTTCTTCCTCCGATTAGGGTTTTCTTTTTCTCTTTTCTCTCTTTTCTCTCCGGCTAGGGTTTGTTGAGTTATTAAGGATCCACAAGGATCTAAATAGGTACTATCAAACAACTAGAGGGGGGGTGAATAGGTGTAATACTTAAAAACTCAATCTCAGTGCAAAATAAAAACCAATGCGGAAAATAAAAACAGCACACCGAGATATACGTGGAAACTCCAATCCAGGAGAAAAACCACGGGACCAACACGCAATAACAATCCACTAAGAATAGAAGAATAACAAGGTGATTACCGACTCCACGGACTCAACCCCTCCTTCAGCTTCTTTGGACCTTGCGCTGAACGGTTGGATGTCCACGCAATAACAATCCTCTAAGAAAAGAAGAATAACAAGGTGTCAACCCCTCCTTCAATTTCTTCGGACCTCGCGCTCCACCGATTGCACGTCCACTGCACACGTTCGAATCCACGAACGCCACTCGAATCCACGAGCACACGTTTCGAATCCACGAAACGCCTTCAACACATCGAATCCACGATGTCACGCCGAATCCACGACGCAAATAGCCGATATAGAATATAGGCTTCGATGGTGATCCTTTGCTTAGATTATCAATGAAGAACCGTAGAAGAAATCTCTAAGCAAAGATTAGATCAATTCGACAAAAGATATGTTCTTGAAAGAACCATCGAATTGACCTAAAAGAGGCTATAAAGAAGAACGATGAAAACCTAGCCTCTAGGGTTGCTCTCAAGAGTTTTATAAAAAGATCGGCCGTAGCTCCCACGTTTTTGAGAAACCCTAAGTGTCTATTTATAGTTTAGAAACCTTTGGAAAGAGATAAGAATCAAAAACTTACCTTATCTGGAAATTTTCAGGACGGCGATCCGGATCGGATTTACTGCGATCCGGATCGTCGTAACGAGATTGACGATTCCAGAAAACCAAGGGTTCGGGATCCGGATCACATTGCCCGATCCGGATCGTTCATACAAATCAGAAAACTTAACATTCGGGATCCGGATCGGAAATTGCATGGATCCGGATCGAGGTCTTGTATGAAGCAACAACCTTCGGGATCCGGATCGTTGGCCCTGATCCGGATCCTGAACATGTCCGAACACCAGTTTTTGATTATTATGAAATTAAAAATTCTTCCAAGTGTTTCTATACTATAAGAAAGTATTCGGATCACCAAAATTATTTAGTTAACCATACCTGATCCTTTTGAATACTTTCTTCTTGAGATTGATCTATAAGATCCACAATTCTTCACCTTCAATCTTCAAGACTCAAAACACTAAGTGTCAACTTGAGCTCTTGTTGAATCTTCTCTAAGTCTTCGATTGCTGATTGACAATTTGATCACTTCAAGACTCCGACTCAACCCACTGACTTGACTCACGAAATATGCCAACACCAAAATGCCGTAACAGGGTTTTCTCCTTTCTTTCGGGAAAAAATAAATTTCTCTCTTGGTACGTACAGTAAAACCCACATCCGGTTATTTATTATTTAAAAATAATTATCTTTTCCCACGAGATATTCCACATCCCCTCGAAAATCATGCCAGATCTTTAGCACGGATTCCGATACACACTACGGTTACCGCGACCTTCAAAATCCCATTCCGGGGGATCCGTAAGTCGGATTTCCGATCCGATTGCACCGCCGTTCATCATTTTTCGAGCTCTAACACAAAAAAATACCCGCACCGCACGATAATCAACTTAAGAAAACTCGATAATTCGATTTTTTCTAATATGTAATTTATTAGTAAGAGGGTAAAACGATACACAAAAAGTCATGATATTACAGGTTTAGAATTAAAATTTAGTTATTAATTTAAAGAGTTTAATTTTAAAAAATTTAGAATTTCAATCTAGACAATAATTTAAAGAGATTTAGAATTACAATTTTGACATTAATTTAAAAAGTTTTAAAATTACAATTTATGCATTAATTTAAAGAGTTTAATTTAAAGAGATTTAGAATTACAATTTAGGCATTAATTTAAAGAGTTTAATTTAAAAAATTTAGAATTACAATTTAGGCATTAATTTAAAGAGTTTAATTTAAAAAATTTTATAATTATAATTTAGACATTAATTTAAAGAGTTTAAATTAAAAAATTCTAAAATTACAATTTAAACATTAGTTTAAAGAGATTTAGAATTACAATTCAGATATTAATTTAAAAAATTTAATTTAAAGAGTTTTAAAATGACAATTTAGGCATTAATCTAAAAAGTTTAATTTAAAAAAAATTAAAATTACAATTTTGGCATTAATTTAAAAAGTTTAATTTAAAAAATTTTAGAATTACAATTTGCGCATTAATTTAGAGAGTTTAAATTAAAAAATTTTAGAATTACAATTTAGCCATTAATTTAAAAAGTTTTAGAATTATAATTTAGGCATTAATTTGAAAAAGTTCAACTTAATGAGTTTTAGAATGACAATTTACGCATTAATTTAAAGAGTTTAATTTAAAAAATTTTAGAATTACAATTTAGACATTAATTTAAAGAGTTTCTGAATTAAAATTTAGTCATTAATTTAAAAAGTTTAATTTAAAAAATTTTAGAATTAAAATTTAGACATTAATTTAAAGAGTTTTAGAATTACATTTTAGGAATTAATTTAAAGAGTTTAATTTAAAGAATTTTAGAATTACAATTTAGGCATTAATTTAAAGAGTTTAAATTAAAAAAATTTAGGCATTAATTTAAAGAGTTTTAGAATTATAATTTAGACATTAATTTAAAATTTTTAATTTAAGGAGTTTTAGAATGGCAATTTAGGTATTAACTTAAAGAGTTTAATATAAAAAATTTTAGAATTATAATTTAGGTATTAATTTAAAAAGTTTTAGAATTACAATTTAATCATTAATTTTAAAAAAATTATAATTGTAATTTAGGTATTAATTTAAACAGTTTTATAATTACAATTTATGCATTAATTTAAAAAATTTTAGAATTACAATTTAGGCATTAATTTAAAGAGTTTAATTTGTTTGAAAAATTTTAAAGTTTTTTTCATTTAAACATTAATTTTGTATTACAAATTTATAAACTTTCAATGTTCTTACATTTTTTATTTAATAAAAATATATGATATAATTCAAATTTATATTTAGAATAAAATTATACGAGCTAAGTTAGATCAAATTTAAATAGTCAAATTTGATCTTTTAAAATAATGAGATCATATATTATAATTTAAAATATAAATTGATAATAAAAATTAATATATTCCTAAATTCTAATTTCTAAAAATAATTTTCTAAAATTAAAATCATTTATAATATATTAAATAAAGATAATTAAAATATTATCATTTAAGACGATAACTAAATTGGAATATTTAAAATTTATAATCTTTCCAAAAATAAAAATTCTCACTAAATTCAAATTTTTAAAATTTATAATATTTACATAAATAAAAAATTTTAAAATAGAGAAAAAATAACTTAATTATCCTTGAAGTAAAAGACCAAAATAATTCTATTTTGGGGTATTTGTTAACCCTAAACCCTAAACCCTAAACCCTAAACCCTAAACCCTAAACCCTAAACCCTAAACCCTAAACCCTAAACCCTAAACCCTAAACCCTACTGGATATAATAATAAGCGGATAGCAAAAGTAGGATATACTGAAACTGAAATGTATAATTCAGATATATAATCTAAGCAGAGTACCATTAATCATAGATTAATCAACATAGCAGTACCTCCTCAAAGTGACATGCTATTATAAGTCACAACTTAAAAATAATCAAATCTGAGCCGTTAAATAGGTATTGATGGACAGTAACTAATATATATATAGAAATATGGCTCAAATTAGTATTAGTAGTATATATAATTCGAGAGTTAGGAACTCAAAAGCCATTTTGATTGAAATGCACAAGTGAAATTTCGAACCTTCTGGTCGATTTTAAATATAATCTCCAGGGTAACAGTTAATTATTGTAAATAGTGATTATTTATAATGTTTATATTATAAGTAATGAATGGTTTTGATCGCAGTGGGTTCTGCATGACTGGAACGATGAGGACTGCGTGAGGATACTGCAGCGGTGCAAGGAGGCGATCCCATCGAGAGAGGCCGGAGGGAAGGTTATCATCATAGAGGTGGTGATTGGGTCGAGCCCGGAAGAGAAGTCGACGGAGGCACAGCTCTTCTTCGACATGTGGATGATGGTGCAAGTCGGGGGACGCGAGAGAGACGAGCAGGAATGGCACAAAATATTCACAGAGGCAGGGTTTAGTGATTACAAGATTGCTGCTTCGCTTGGGATTCGATCAATTATTGAGGTGTATCCTTGAAATAAGCTATGAATTTGTGATTCTTGGGTGTGTGTTTGGATTCGGATAGATTTGTAATTGAATTTTATTAGAAGACGAGAAAAGAATGAGTGTGATTTAGAAAAAATAATCGGGTTGAAGTTATTGTGTGTAGAAGAAAAGTCAGATATAATTCTTCTCTTGGTTAATGAATTTTATTTCATCTGTATTTTCTGTTTTGATTTTTTTTTTTTTCTATTTTATAGTTGTGTTAGTTTCAGTTTTTGCTGAGGGGACAGGTTTAGGATTAAATTTTGATTTGATGCTTCTGTTGTGGAAACCCAACCATCGGTACCAGAGTAAGTACTGGATTAAAAGTAGTCAATACCGGAGCAGATTGCGGATTCACAAAATTTGGTATCGGAGCGAGTATCATATTCCCAACAATTGGTATAAGAGTTAAAGATTATCGATCCTCATTACAGATCGATGTTAGAGCACAGGGTTAACGATCATCACTGGGAGTGATCGTTGCTAAAGCACAATTTAATTTTGCTAGGCGTATTGAACTCGAAAGTTTGAAATTTTTCGACTTCAGATGGAACTACGAAGGTCCGAAAAGTGAAATTGGATTGTGTAGGACGAGAACAAGTACGAAAACTTGTATGTTTTGAATAGGAGTACAGTTAGAACGAAAGCGAAAGTAATTAGAATTTCAAAAGTTTACAGAGATAGCTCGGTGCAGCAGTTAAAAATTACAAATTAAACCAAAATAGAGACCATTAGAATTTGGTGTGCTAAGCTCAAACTGTAACTTGCGTGATGAGCAATTGAAAATTACAAATCAAACCAATATAGAGATTGTTAAGATTTGGTTAGATTTATAATTGAATTATAGTTAGATTAGGATAAAAATTCGATTTGATATTTTTGTCGTGAAATTCCAATCAACGATACCGAAGTACCAGATCAATAACAGTCGGTATCGAAACGAATTACAAATTTACAAAATTTAATACCGAAATCAGTACCAAATTCCAAATGATAAGATGCTTTTGAGTTTCACCGGATTGTAATTGTTGGGTGGATAAGACTAATTTGAGGTATTTTTTATTATTATTATTATTTTTTTCTAATGTGAATACTCGAAATCAGAAATTAAAACTTTAGAGAGAAATGGAATACATTACATAATGCAAAATAATTATTTATTTATAAAAATATAAGCCAATTTGTGTTTTGAATAATACTCTCATACGATAAAATTTATTCTAATAGATGAAAAGAGCAACATTAGTAATACACCCCATCTTACATGTAAAATTTATGGAAAATGCTATGTGTACATCCGTAAGGGGTGTACATCTCACACCCCCACCCATCTAAGGGTGGGGGTGTGATGATGGGTCACTTGATGTGACCCGTAAAAAATATCGCTACCATTAAAATGGTGGAGATGTATGATGTACACCCTTTCAGGGTGTACATGTAGCATTGCTCTATATGAGAAGTGCTAGGTGTACACCCCAAATGGGGTGTACA
The DNA here is from genome assembly GCA_029204045.2 of Tillandsia leiboldiana. Classification (NCBI taxonomy): domain Eukaryota; kingdom Viridiplantae; phylum Streptophyta; class Magnoliopsida; order Poales; family Bromeliaceae; genus Tillandsia; species Tillandsia leiboldiana. The sequence continues at coordinate 5,448,224 of CM055076.1, read as the reverse complement.
TCCTACACCCACCCTATTTTGGGGTGGGTATTCATCCACTCGTCACATCATGTGACGAGTGGAATTCACCCACCCCTAGGATGGAGTGGGTGTAAAATGTACACTCCATTCGGGATATACATCTAACATTTTCCTATATATATATATATATATATATATTTCATTAGAGCAATGCTACCTGTACACCCTGAAGGGATGTACATCATACACCTCCACCATTTTAATGGTAACGATACTTTTTACGAGTCACATCAAGTGACCCATCATCACACCCCCACCCTTAGATGGGTGGGATATATGATGTACACCCCGAAAAGGGTGTACACATAGCATTTTCCATTTCATTAACAATATCCTCATTACAAGAGGTTTCCTTCAACTTCAACTTCTACTACAACTATCACTATCACTATCACTATCACTATCACTATCACTATTACAAGAGCTTTCACTTCAACTTCCACTAATCCATTCTTACCCCTTTTGAATAGTCATTTGGCTAGTAGTATTCAAAATGAAAAATTTTCACACTACTCTTCTAAATAAATTTAATATTATAAATATATTTATAAAAAAAAATAAAAAAGAACTCTTAAACTAACTTGCATTCAAAATGGCAAATAAAATCTTAATTTTACCCTCTATTGTCAATAACAAAATATTTAATCGGCTATAAATCATCTATAGTTTTATAGACGTCCTTCTAAGTTTATAAATAATCTAAATTTAGAAATAATTTTTTGTAAATTAAAAAAAAATATAATCCTATCAAATTAAGCTAAAAAAAAAAAATCTAAAAATCAAAATAAATTTGAAAAAATCAAGTAAATTTTTTAAAAAAAATATGAAAGAGAAACCGGCTGTGAGATTATCAAGCACATCTCAATCTATACAACACACGAGCGCTTCGTAGATGAAAATAAATAAAAACGATAGTAAAAAAATAAGCACGAAAATAACTAAACAAATACAACGAATAAGAAAATATAAAAACACAAAATTTATATGGTTCGGCTAATAATGTGTTAACCTACGTTCACAGACAAAACACCTCAATGCATTCTTCGATTAATTCACGACACAAAAATATAAGAAGTAAAATTAGATTATTAGAAGCTCTCTCACATAGTCTCTTCACGTTTTTCTCTCAATTAAAATTTTTTTCAATGAACCTCTAAAATCTAAAAAATAAATCACAATAGTTAATATAATTCTAAAAAAACTTAATTCTAATAGAAACGATCTCTACCGTCCATTCGAATCTCCGATTCACTTTTAGTCGTCGATTTTCTCTTAAAAATTCTTATTAAAATATTTCTGAATAATCCCTAATTTTTAGGAATAAGATTGGATGAGCCAAATTCAATATATTCAACCTGTCGCGAAGTTGAGTACTATGATATCGACTTGAAACATAATTTTACATAATCTAATAATATATTTGCCCACATCTAGTGTATAAGCACATCTCATACACTACACCTTATAAATATATTATTTACAACCAAATTGAAACCTAACTCATTCAAATATAATTGATAATATTTGAAGGTTAAACTTGAAAAATTATAAATTTCACAACTCATTAAACAGATCATTTTGATCCCTAACTTCTTTTTTTTTTCCATATGCGTGCCTACTACGTCAAACTCAAATTTACAACCCTCAACGTTGTTTCTCGTGTCTACAATTAGCACAAAATTGAATGATTGGAACCCAATCTAATAATAAAAGAAAAATGTTCAGGATTAAATATAAGAAAATGTAAGAGGTAGGGACCAATGGTGCAATTATTTTTTAAATTTTTCTAAAAAGAAATGTACGAATTGTAGGCCGTCTCTTATAGCGCCCCTCTACTATAAATTTTCTAATATACGCTTCTTTGACTTTAATTATATTTTACAACTAGTTAATTTTTATTTATTAAACTAATAGAAATAAAACTAATTGATACGTCTCTAAACTTTTGGCCAAGTTGCATTTTGGTCATCAAACTCTCAAATTTAAAACTAAAGACACTACGTCCTTCAAAATTTTCACTTTACTACTTGCCCTAATTTATAATTATAATTAATATATATATATATATATATATATATATATATATATATATATATATATGCGCACGAGATGCATCAATAAATACATACATATACCATGCATTTATTAGTATTGAGAAAAGAAATTTATATATTCATATGTATAGTTTAAATTATACAATTTATTCATTCAAAAATTTATATAATTTTTTTAATTTTTTAGTATTGAAAAAATTATGGATAGTGCCGGCCGATACGCCCACATTTACCCTGATCAAAATGGGCCAGGCCAAAATTTAATTGTGCTTGTCGAGCTGGGCTAACTCACAAGATTAACATCCAATGAGAGTTGGGCGAAAACTGATTATTTTCGAGATAAGTATAAGTTCAGGTACAAATAGAAACTAAACTAATTTTGTGTTAAAAATTAAAATTAAAAATTTTATAAATTTGTAAATTTATTAAAAGTTAAAGTTAAAAATTTTAAAATTTATAAAATTTAAAAAAAATTTAAAGTTAAAAATTTATAAATGTTAAAAATTTTGATTTTAATTGTCTTAAAAAATTACAAAAGTGTAAATTTAAAAAAAAATTAATTAAAAAAAAAGAAAGAAAAAAAGAAAAAGGTGGAACAAGTTGTTCCACCTGATGGGGCAAAAATTTTAATTTTAAAATTTGCATAAATTTAAAAAAATTTATAAAAAAAAATTGTATAAATTTAAAAATTTTAAAATTAATAAATTTTTTTGAAAAGTATATTTTTAGATTTATTAAAAAGTAAGTTAAAAATATGAAAATTTATAAAATAAAAAAAAATAAATTTTAAATTTTATAAATATAAATATGTTAAAAATTTTTAAAAAAATTAATTTAAAAAAAAGAAAAAAAAAAAAAAGATGTGGGATAAATTGTTTCACCCGTTGAGGGAAACAGCTGTCCATCCCCCGCTTTTTTTTTTCTCGTTTGGATATAAGAGGAGATAACCTCCTTACCCCCCTTATGCTAATTACCTCCTTACCCCCCTTATACTAATACACAAACGGTACCTCAAAGATTAAAAATCTATTAATACTAATGACTCGTTACTTTTAAAAATATAGAAGCCCAATTATATATATATATATATATGATTTAGGGTATATAGGCTATTTTGAGTTCGCTACTCATTCAAAAAAAATTTGGACATAAAAATACCTTAAATTTTAGCTGCCTAAATTGAGTTATAAAGATTAATTGTAATAATTCTAAAAATTTAAGCTAAAAATTATAATAAATTAAAATTTAAAAATCAAAATATCATCATGAGATTTATCTTATATTTATTTATCATCTTTAACTTTGTTATTTTATACATAAAAAATTAATAATTTATTATTTATAAAATCATGGTGGCGTCGTTGGTGAACTGGTTCGCTAGTTTTTTAAACATTCGTCTATAAAGTTCTTCCCATATGCCACTCTTTTAGCATGCAACACTGACGAGCCGATCTAATAGTTGTTGAAGCGACAAATCATGGAGCAGTACTGCGACGACGATATTCTCGTGGAAGCTCAATCCGACTTATGGAGCCACATGTTCCTCTTCCTCAAATCCATGTCGCTCAAGTGCGCCGTCGAGCTCGGCATCCCCGACGCCATCCACCGCCACGGCGGCCCTGTCTCCGTCCCCGACCTCGTCGCCGCCCTTAACCTCCCGCCAGCCAGACTGCCGTCGCTCCGCTGCCTCATGCGATTGCTCTCTTTCTCCCGTCTCTTCACGAGGCAGACGTCGGAAGCCGGCGGGGAGGATTTGTATGGCCTCACGCCGACGTCCCGCCTCCTCGTCGACGACGCCGGAGACGGCCGCCGCAGCCTCGCGCCGTACGTGCGCGCGATGTTCCACCCGGTGCTGATGGCGCCGTCTCTGCGAGTAGGCGACTGGTTTAAAGCAGCCGACGGCGTCGCGACGCCGTTCGAGGCCGTGCACAGAAGCGATATCTGGGGCGTGACGAGCCAGAACCCGGAGTTCAACGCGACGTTCAACGAGGGGATGGCAGCGGACGGCAGGTTCATAATGGACGTGGCCGTCAGAAAATGCGGGCATGTCTTTTGCGGGCTGCGGTCGCTGGTCGACGTCGGAGGGGGGACCGGCGCTGCCGCCCGCGCCATCGCGGAGGCGTTTCCGCCCATCAAGTGTGCGGTTCTTGATCTTCCTCAGGTGGTGGAGGGACTGCCGGCGGATGGGCTCGTGGAGTTCTTCGCAGGCAGCATGTTCGAGCACGTTCCTCCGGCGGATGCTGTGATGTTGAAGGTGAAAATAAAATTTCGCTACTGTTTTTTATTTTTATTTTGGGTGTATGGTAATCGGTATTCTATTTTAGAGTATCTGGTAATCGGCATCTTCTCAAAGTGACCTGCTATATATAGTAAGTCACAGTTTAAAAATAATTAAATCTGAATCGTTAAATACATATGGACGAACGGTAACTAAAATAATATATATATATATATATATATATATATATATATATATATATATATATATATATATATATATATATATATATATATATATATATATATATATATATAGAGAGAGAGAAGTATAGCTCAAATTAGTATTAGTAGTATATATATTTCGAGAGTCAGGAACTCAAAAGCCATTTTGATTGAATTGCACAGGTGAAATTTCGAACCTTCTGGTCGACTTTAAATATAATCTCCAGGGTAACAGTTAATTATTCTAAATAGTGATTATTTATAATGTTTACATTATAAGTAATGAATGGTTTTGATCGCAGTGGGTTCTGCACGATTGGGACGATGAGGACTGCGTGAGGATATTGCAGCGGTGCAAGGAGGCGATCCCATCGAGAGACGCCGGAGGGAAGGTTATCATTATGGAGGTGGTGATTGGGTCGAGCCCGGAAGAGAAGTCGACGGAGATACAACTCTTCGCCGACGTGTGGATGATGGTGCTGACCGGGGGACGCGAGAGAGACGAGCAGGAATGGCACAAAATATTCACAAAGGCAGGGTTTAGTGATTACAAGATTGCTGCTTCGCTTGGGATTCGATCAATCATTGAGGTGTATCCTTGAAATGAGCTATGAATTTGTGATTGTTGGGTGTGTGTTAGGATTCGGATAGATTTGTAATTGAATTTTATTAGAAGACGAGAAAATAATGAGTGAGATTTAAAAAAAAAAAATCGGATTGAAGTTATTGTGTGTAGAAGAAAAGTCATATATAATTAATTTTTTTTTTGGTTAATGAATTTTATTTTACCTGTATTTTTTGTTTTGATTTTTATTTTTCTATTTTATAGTTGTGTTGGTTTCAGTTTTTGCTGAGGGGACGGATTTAGAATAAAAATTTGATTTGATGCTTCTGTTGTGGAAACCCAACCAACGGTACCAGAGTAAGTACAGGATTAACAGTAGTCGATACTGGAGCAGATTGCGGATTCACACAATTTGGTATCGGACCGAGTATCATATTCCCAATAATTGGTATTAGAGTTAAAGATTACCGATCTTCATGACAAATCTATGTTAGAGCAGAGGGTTAACGATCATCACTATGAGTGATCGTTGCTAAAGCACAATTTAATCTTGCTAGGCGTATTGAACTTGAAAGTTTGAAATTTTTCGGCTTCAGATGGAACTACGAAGGTCTGAAAAGTGAAATTGGATTGTGTAGGAGGCGAACAAGTGCGAAAACTTGGATGTTTTGAATAGGAGTACAGTTAGAACGAAAGCAAAAGTAATTAGAATTTCAAAAGTTCACAGAGGTAGCTCGGTGCAGCAGTTAAAAATTATAAATTAAACCAAAATAGAGGCCATTAGGATTTGGTGTGCTAAGCTCAAACTGTAACTTGCGTGATCAGCAATTAAAAATTACAAATCAAACCAATATAGAGATTGTTAGGATTTGGTTAGATTTATAATTGAATTATAGTTAGATTAGGATAAAAATTCGATTTGATATTTTTGTTGTGAAATTCCAATCAATGATACCAAAGTAAGTAGCAGATCAATAACAGTCGGTATCGAAACGAATTATAAATTTACAAAATTTAATATCGAAATCAGTACCAAATTCCAAATGATAAGATGCTTTTGAGTTTCACCAGATTGTAATTGTTGGGTGGATAAGACTCATTTGAGGTTTTTTTTTTATTATTATTATTTTTCTCTCGTGTGAATACTCAATATATAAGAAAATCAGAAATTAAAACTTTAGAGAGAAATGGAATACATTACATAATGCAAAATAATTATTTATTTATAAAAATATAAGCCTGTTTTGAATAATACTCTCGTACTATAAAATATATTCTAATAAATGAAAAGAACAATATTAGTAATACACCCCATCTTATAATAAATGAAAAGAACAATATTAGTAATACACCCCATCTTAAATGTAAGATTTATATTTCATCCATTTAAAAAAAAATATTTTCATCCATTATTTTCAAATAATAGATAAAATTTATTTTATTTTAAAATAAATTAAATATAAATTATACATTCCATGGATGTACAAAAATAATATATATTTTTCATTAATAATATCCTAGGTTTCTGTAAGGCCTACAAGAGGAAGTAGAGAAGAGTCAGGGCATGAGCAAGAACAGCCGAGGTCGCATAGAAGGAATGACCGAGATAGCATAGGAAGAGGAAATAAAGGAGTACTTAGCTTAGGAGTAGTAGTCCGCACTCCAAGCTCCACGGCAAGCTTCAAGCATCCGTCGGATGGTTCATGGCTTCAGGCAACTAGCGAAGAGAAGAAGCTACGCCATAGTGGGTCGTCAAGGATCATGGGGTAATCGCCAGTGAGGAAGGAGGCGGTTGGTAACCATAGGAGGTAACCGGGGTGAAGCAGGAATGGAAGGTGTTAGCCAGCTAGGGTTGGGTCACAGCTGGATAGCACTGGAAGCTTGTAGAAGGAGCTAACGGTCGGGTTCGCTGCCGGATCCGAACTAACGGTCGGGTTCATTGACGGACCCGACCCGTTACGACGGATCAATGGAGGCCCAGGCCCAGGCGGGAAGGCCCACAACATGGTTACCCAATAGCATAGAATAGCCCACGGAGATATTTTTACCAACAATTACAGTTTAGTCCACATTATGTACAAATTGACACTTAAGTCCAGAACGAGGATTATAAATAGGAAGTTGTAACTGAAAAACGGTTATCAGTTGAATAACAAGCTTAATTCTTCTTCTCAAACTCTCTATCTCCCTTTCTCTCTCCTCTACTTCTTCTTCTTCTTCTTCCTCCAGTTCCCACCGTACCCGGATCATCATCGCTGAGGCCTCTCAGAGAAGCTTCATCATCGAGGATCCAGCTCCGATCCAGATACAAGCTGTGATCTTCATCGTCGCCTTCCCAGCTCCAGATTCCCAGATCTGAGCGGTTGCGACTCGGATCTAGCTTCCCAACTGTTGCAGATCGGCATCATCGCCATCCGAGCTCAAGATCCACAGATCTAAGCGGTTGCGACGTGGATCTACCTTACAATTGGTATCAGAGCAGTTCCATCCCAGGGACTGTGGAATTGGAGAAGATCCGTTCAGGTACCCTTCTCAATTCATTCTCTCCTTGTTCATCGAGCATTCTTAGAGCAGATCTGCACAAAGCATAGAGTAAGTGTGGGATCTAGCCATTTTGTTCATTGAGTATACAAAATTGGGAGAAAGAATCAAAACCGATTTAGGTTTACTACTGATTTTGATTCGATGGCTGACGGAACGCGTCTTAAAGATCTTAATGACCACATGGTAAACCTAGAATCTCGAATGCAAAAGCTCACCACTGAATATCAGGAGAAGATAGTGGAATTATCAGTGCAGATTAAAGGAGTAAGTGATAATGAGCAAAAGCATTATGAATTGATGCAAGCCGAGGCACTGCGGAAGCACGAGGAATTATTAAGGGTTTTAACAACTCAGAATCCTCAAGCAGGTCAGGTGGAAACAGGATACCCACCTCAGAATCCCAAGTATGAAAAACCAGGCAGTAGTGGTAGTAAGTTTGTGAAGCCAGAGTTTAAAGAGAGCAAGGGTAAAGGGTTGTTACCTCATCCGCTGAGGGATTTTGATTCTAGAGAGATAGATCGAAGTGATGCTATATCTGGTAAGGGTCACCATCAACCATACCCTCGACTGGAGTTCCCTACTTTCAATGGTGATGAGCCACGGAATTGGGTGGAAAATTGCGAGCAATATTTTGAAGTTTACCAAATTCCACAACAGCAATGGTTGAACATTGCCACTATGCACATGTATGGCAGAGCTAGAACCTGGAAGCAAAGCTACCTTGTACAAAAGCAAATGGTTAGCTGGGATGAGTTTGTGGAATCTCTGTATCGAAGATTTGCGCAAACAGGAGAAAGATACCTGATCAGGGAGTTTAATAATTTGAAACAAATGAGCACAGTTGAAAAGTATCAAGAGAGATTCGAAGAGCTTAAGACACAGTTACTCTATTATAACCCCCAATTAACGGAGGAGCACTTCATTTCATGCTATATTAATGGGTTAAAGGAAGACCTAGTACCTTTTCTGGATATTGCCCATCCAAACACTCTAGAAGAAGCATATGAGCAGGCGAAGTTGCATGAGAGGGCATTATCTGTGATCAGCAGAAGGTATAGAGCTCCACTCAAGGGCTCTGGTGCTGGATACCAACCCAGTAACTACTACAAACCCCAAGCGCCAACAAATTATAATTCCTTTAATCCTCAGAAGGGGGGAAGCAGTCAAGCACCTTTCAATAAGTCACTTTTGGAGCAAAGAAGGGCGGCGGGGCAGTGCTTTAAGTGTGGTGATAGATATCACCCTGGGCATGTGTGTACTAACAAACCCCTTAACTATATGCAAGGACAAGAAAATATTTTGGAAATTTATGATGAAGACTGTATTCTGGAAGAAAGTCCTGAATCCAACTACGATACTGTCAGTCAAGAAGGGGAAGCTTATCCTAACCATGAAGAAGGCATTTCAGTCCATGCCTTAAGTGGAGAAAAGCCACAAGAAACAATTAAGTTGCAGGGAGAGGCCAAGGGGCACTCGTTGACAGTACTAATCGATACTGGAAGCACACATAGCTTCATGGATCTACAGGTGGCTAAAAACATTAAGGCTCAGATAGTAGCTGCTAACCCTCTAATAGTCACAGTGGCTAATGGACAAAAGGTCCTTAGTAAACTGCAGTGCTTGGGCTTCACTTGGACAATGCAAGACCAATCTTTCCAAGCTGATCTAAGGATCATCAGATTGGAGGGCTCTGGAATAATCTTGGGTATAGATTGGTTGAGATCCTATGGTCAAGTGACTTTTGACTTCCAACAGAACGCGATTACTATAACCAAGGAAGGTCAACCAATATTATTGAGGGGAATGGGTGAAAGAGCTAAACTGAGGGTAATCACAGCCAACCAGTGGTACCAGGAGCTACCCTATGGGAATTGTTGTGTCATCCAACAGTGTACTTCAGTTGACAGTGAGGGGGAAGTAACTGACAACCCTGAGTTAGCAAGAGTCTTAGATCACTACTCTGATGTCTTCAGTGAACCTAAAGGTTTACCCCCACAAAGAAAAGAGGACCACAGAATACCTCTCCAGACATGCACCATACCAGTCAAACTCAGACCCTACCGACACTCACATGAGCAGAAAGGGGAGGTGGAACGACAAGTAAAGGAAATGCTTGAAGCATCTATCATACAGAACAGCAATAGTCCATTTGCAGCCCCCGTGTTATTGGTAAAGAAAAAGGATGGTAGTTGGAGAATGTGCGTGGACTATCGGCAACTCAATAAAGCAACTATCAAAGACAAGTTTCCTATTCCTATCATCGATGACTTGTTGGATGAACTGGGGGGTTCTAGTCTATTCTCTAAGCTAGATCTGAGATCAGGGTATCATCAGATTAGAGTCTATACCGAGGACATACCAAAGACGGCATTCCGTACTCATCAAGGGCATTATGAATTCAAGGTTATGCCTTTCGGCTTAACCAATGCCCCTGCTACGTTCCAGTCCTTAATGAATACGGTTTTCAAATCACAGCTGAGGAGATTTGTGTTAGTGTTCTTCGATGATATTCTGGTGTATAGCAAGTCATGGGCAGAACATTTGGAACACTTAACAGTAATCCTGGAGATTATGCGAAATAACCAACTTTACGCTAAGAGAAGCAAATGCGCATTTGGGAGGAAACAGGTAGAGTACTTGGGTCATGTAATATCAGCATTGGGGGTAGCTACAGATCCCTCGAAAATTGTGGCTATGACTCAGTGGCCTACTCCTCAAACCATAAAAGAGCTGCGGGGGTTTCTGGGGTTAACTGGCTACTACCGGAAGTTTGTTAAACACTACGGGGTGATTAGTAAGGCTCTCACTGAACTGTTGAAGAAAGATCATTTCCATTGGAGCCCTGAAGCTCAAAAAGCCTTCGAGGCACTTAAGTTGGCTATGACTACAGCTCCGGTGCTTCGTTTACCAGATTATGAGAAGCCTTTTACCCTAGAGGTGGATGCTAGTGGGGAGGGTATTGGAGCTGTATTATCTCAAGAGGGAAGACCTATAGCGTTTCTAAGTAAAGCTATTAAAGGAAAGAACTTGAGCCTCTCTACCTATGAAAAAGAATTCCTAGCCATCCTAATGGCCACCCAAAAATGGAGGCATTACTTAATGACTGGTTGTTTCGTTATACAAACCGATCATGAGAGCTTAAAGTACCTTCTAGAACAGAAGATTGTTACCCCTATGCAACAAAAGGGCATGATGAAACTCATGGGCTTTGATTATACCATTGTGTATAGGAAGGGTAAGGAGAACAAAGCTGCAGATGCATTGTCTAGGCTAAATTGGAACCCAGCTCAAGCGATGGCTATTACTTCGATAACCCCGGGATGGACCTATGAGCTAGAAGACAGTTACAAAGATGATCCTTATGCTATCACAGTTATTGAGAAGGTTAAGAGTCAATCTGAGGATTGTCCAAATTTTACCCTCAGTCAAGGGGTTCTGAGGTATAAGGGGAAGATCTATGTGGGAAGTACAGGGGATCTAAGAAGCAAATTAATCAATCATTTCCACCATTCTGTGACTGGGGGCCATTCGGGGGTATTACACACCTATCAAAGGGCTAAGGGTCATTTTTATTGGATCGGTATGAAGAAAAATATTGAGGAACAAGTCCGGATTTGTGAGGTGTGTGCTCAGAATAAAATATCTACTCAGGCTGCTCCGGGACTGTTACAGCCTCTACCTATACCACAACAAATTTGGGAGGACCTCAGTATGGATTTTATCGAAGCTCTACCAAGGTCAGAGGGTAAGGATGCAATTCTAGTAGTGGTGGATAGGTTGACTAAGTATTCACACTTCATTCCACTGAGGCATCCATTTACAGCACAAGAAATAGCCAAAATTTTTCTGGATTCAGTATATAAACTACATGGCTGTCCTAGAAGTATAGTCACTGACAGGGACAAGGTTTTCACAAGTTTATTTTGGAAGGAGTTATTCCGTTTATTGGGAACCCAACTAAAGATGAGTACATCCTATCACCCAGAAACAGACGGCCAAACAGAGAGGGTAAACCAATGCTTAGAAACATACTTACGGTGTATGTGCTTCCAACATCCCCAGAAGTGGGGTAAGTATCTGTCACTTGCGGAATGGTGGTATAACACCAACTTCCACTCATCTCTAGGCGCTACCCCTTACAAAGCTTTGTATGGAGTAGATCCCCCATCTACCTTGGTAGCCACTGCTGGTGCAGTTGCACATCCAGAGGTAAAGGAGTGGGCCTTAGAGAGAGAGAAGCTGACAAGAGAGCTAAGGGACAGATTACATATTGCCCAGAATCGCATGAAGCAGCAAGCCGATAAACACAGAAAGGATAAAGAGTATACAGTGGGAAGCTGGGTATACCTACGGCTACAGCCTTACCGTCAAGCTTCTGTGGCTACGAGGAGGAGTCCTAAGTTAGCGGCGCGTTACCACGGGCCCTTTGAGGTGCTAGCCCGGGTGGGGAGGGTAGCATACCGGCTGCTGTTACCTCCAGGCTCCCAGATCCATCCGGTATTTCATGTGTCTCAGCTTAAGCCAGGGCTCCCGCCAAGTAGCCAAGTTGTTCCTACCCCGCCCCTCACAGATAGTGTTGGCGAACTGTTGATCGGACCCGAAAGGGTGTTGGATCGTCGGACAAGCCAGCGAAGAAGAAGGGTCGTACAGGAAGTACTCGTGAAATGGTACAATCTCCCTGAAGAAGCTGCAACTTGGGAGGATGTGCGAGTCTTGCGTATCAAATATCCCGATTTCATTTCCTGAGGACAGGTAATGACTCAAGGGGGAGGGATTGTAAGGCCTACAAGAGGAAGTAGAGAAGAGTCAGGGCATGAGCAAGAACAGCCGAGGTCGCATAGAAGGAATGACCGAGATAGCATAGGAAGAGGAAATAAAGGAGTACTTAGCTTAGGAGTAGTAGTCCGCACTCCAAGCTCCACGGCAAGCTTCAAGCATCCGTCGGATGGTTCATGGCTTCAGGCAACTAGCGAAGAGAAGAAGCTACGCCATAGTGGGTCGTCAAGGATCATGGGGTAATCGCCAGTGAGGAAGGAGGCGGTTGGTAACCATAGGAGGTAACCGGGGTGAAGCAGGAATGGAGGGTGTTAGCCAGCTAGGGTTGGGTCACAGCTGGATAGCACTGGAAGCTGGTAGAAGGAGCTAACGGTCGGGTTCGCTGCCGGATCCGAACTAACGGTCGGGTTCATTGACGGACCCGACCCGTTACGACGGATCAATGGAGGCCCAGGCCCAGGCGGGAAGGCCCACAACATGGTTACCCAATAGCATAGAATAGCCCACGGAGATATTTTTACCAACAATTACAGTTTAGTCCACATTATGTACAAATTGACACTTAAGTCCAGAACGAGGATTATAAATAGGAAGTTGTAACTGAAAAACGGTTATCAGTTGAATAACAAGCTTAATTCTTCTTCTCAAACTCTCTATCTCCCTTTCTCTCTCCTCTACTTCTTCTTCTTCTTCTTCCTCCAGTTCCCACCGTACCCGGATCATCATCGCTGAGGCCTCTCAGAGAAGCTTCATCATCGAGGATCCAGCTCCGATCCAGATACAAGCTGTGATCTTCATCGTCGCCTTCCCAGCTCCAGATTCCCAGATCTGAGCGGTTGCGACTCGGATCTAGCTTCCCAACTGTTGCAGATCGGCATCATCGCCATCCGAGCTCAAGATCCACAGATCTAAGCGGTTGCGACGTGGATCTACCTTACAGTTTCACTTCAACTTCAACTATCACTATGGCTAATCACTATCACTATCACAGTCCCTATTAAAAGAGCTTTCACTTCAACTTCCACTAATTCATTCTTATCCCTTTTGAATGGTCATTTGGCTAGTAGTATTCAAAATGAAAAATTTTCACACTACACTTAAATAAATTTAATATCATAAATATATTTATAAAAAAAATTAAAAAAGAACTCTCAAACTAACTTGCATTTAAAATGGCAAATAAAATCTTAATTTTAAAATTTTAATTTTACCTTCTATTGTCAATAACAAAATATTTAATCGGCTATAAATCATCTATAGTTTTATAGACGCTCTTCTAAGTTTATAAATAATCTAAATGCAGAAATAATTTTTTGTAGATTAAAAAAATTATAATCCTATCAAATTAAGCTAAAAAAAAATATCTAAAAATCAAAATAAATTTGAAAAAATCAAGTAAAAAATTCTTTAAAAATATGAAAGAGAAATCGGCCCTGAGATTACCAAGCACATCTCAACCTATACAAAACACGAGCGCTTCGTAGATTAAAATAAATGAATATGATAGTAAAAAACAAACACAAAAATAACTAAGTAAATACAACGAATAAGAAATTATACAAGAACACAAGATTTACGTGATTCGGCTAATAATGTGTCAACCTAGCTACGTCCATAGATAAAACCATCTCAATGCATTCTTCGATTAATTCATGACATAAAAATATGAGTAAAATTAGATTATTAGAAGCTTTCTCACATAGCCTCTTCACGTTTTTCTCTCAATTAAAATTTTTTTCAATAAATTTTTAAAATCTAAAAAATGAATCACAATAGTTAATATAACTCTAAAAAAACTTCATTGTAATAAAAACGATATCTACCGTCTATTCAAGTCTCCGATTCACTTTTAGTCGTCGATCTTCTCTTAAAAATTCTTATTAAAGTATTTCTGAATAATTCCTAATCTTTAGGAATAAGATTGGATGAGCCAAATTCAATATATTCAATCTGTCGCGGAGTTGACAGAGGTAGCTCGGTGCAGTAGTTGAAAATTACAAATTAAACCAAAATAGAGACCATTAGGATTCGGTGTGCTAAGCTCAAAGTGTAACTTGCATGGTAAATTCAGTGCAGCGATTGAAAATTACAAATCAAACAAATATAGAGATTGTTAGGATTTGATTAGATTTGTAACTGGATTCTAATTAGATTAGGATAAAAATTCGATTTGATATTTTTGCTGTGAAATTTTAACTAACGATACCGAAGTAAGTACCGGATCAATAACAGTCGCTACCGAAATGAGTTACAAATTCATAAAATTTGATACCGAAATCAGTATCAAATTCCAAACATCGTAGATAATACTCATTTGAGGTTTTTATTATTATTACTATTATTATTATTCTCTAATGTGAATACTCAATATATAAGGTCATCATAGTTTGGAAATTAAAACTTTAGAGAAAGATAGAATACATTACATAATACAAAATAATTATTTATTTTTAAAAATATAAGTGTTTTGAATAATACTCTCATACTATAAAATTTATTTTAATCGATGAAAAGAATAATGCTAGTAATACATCCCATCTTAGATGTAAGATTTATATCTTATTCATCAAAAAAAAAAAAAAAAAAATCATCCATTACTTTAAAATAATAAATAAAATTTATTCTATCTTAAAATAAATAAAATATAAATTATACAAGATAAAATATATATAAAAAATATTTTTTATTATCAATGTCCTCGTTACAAGGGCTTTCAATTCAACTTCAACTTCAACTTCAACTTCAACTTCAACTATCACTATCCCTTTTTAATGGTCATTTGGCTCTATTACAAGAGCTTTCACTTCAACTTCAACTATCACTATCCCTTTTTAATGGTTATTTGGCTAGTAGTATTCAAAATGAAAAATTTTCACACCACACTTCTAAATAAATTTAATATCATAAATATATTTATAAAAATAATTAAAAAATAACTCTCAAACTAACTTGCATTCAAAATGGTAAATAAAATTTTAATTTTACCCTCTATTGTCAATAACAAAATATTTAATTGGCTATAAATCATCTATAGTTTTATAGACTCCCTTCTAAGTTTATAAATAATCTAAATTTAGAGATAATTTTTTGTCAATTAGAAAAAATATAACCTTATCAAATTAAGCTAAAAAAAAAAATCTAAAAATCAAAATAAATTTGAGAAAACAAGTAAAAAATTCTTTAAAAATATGAAAAAGGAACCGACCGTGAGATTACCGAGCACATCTCAACCTATACAACACAGGAGCGCAGTAAAGACAGAATCTTTCGTAGATGAAAGTAAATGAAAACGATAGTAAAAAAACAAATACGAAAATAACTAAGTAAATACAACGAATAAGAAAACACAAGAACACAAGATTTACGTAATTCGGCTAACAATGTGTCAACCTACGTCCACAGATAAAACCATCTCAATGCATTCTTCGATTAATTCACGACATAAAAATATGAATAAAATTAGATTATTAGAAGCTCTCTCATATAGCCTCTTCACGTTTTTCTCTCAATTAAATTTTTTTCAATAAATCTCTAAAATCTAAAAAATGAATCACAACAATTAATATAACTCTAAAAAAACTTAATTCTAATAAAAACGATCTTTACCGTCCATTCGAGTCTCCGATTCACTTTTAGTCGTCGATCTTCTCTTAAAAATTCTTATTAAAATATTTCTGAATAATTCCTAATCTTTAGGAATAAAATTGGATGAGCCAAATTTAATATATTCAACCTGTCGCGGAGTTGAGTACTGTGATATCGACTTGAAACATAATTTTACATAATTTAATAATATATTTGCCCGCATCTAGTGTATAAGCACATCCCATACACTACGCCTTATAAATATATTATTTACAGACCAAATTGAAACCTAACTCATTTAAATATAATTGATAATATTTGAAGGTTAAACTTGAAATATTATAAATTTCACAACTTATTAAACAGATCATTTTGATCCCTAACTTTCTTTTTTTTTTCCATATGCGTGCCTACTACGTCAAACTCAAATTTACAGCCCTCAACGTTGTTTCTCGTGCCTACAATTAGCACAAATTTGAATGATTGGAACCCAATCTAATAATAAAAGAAAAATGTTCAGTATCAAATATATATAAGAAAATGTAAGAGTTAGGGACCAATGGTGCAATTATTTTTTAAATTTTTCTAAAAAGAAATGTACGAATTGTAGGCCGTACGTCTCTTATAGCGCCCTCTACTATAAATTTTCTAATATTCGCTTCTTTGACTTTAATTATATTTTACAATTAGTTAATTTTTATTTATTAAACTAATAGAAATAAAACTAATTGATACGTCTCTAAACTTTTGGCCCAGTTGCATTTTGGTCATCAAACTCACAAATTTAAAACTAAAGACACTACGTACGTCCTTCAAAATTTTTTTTTTTTTGATGAAACAGGGATATACCCTGTTTGAATGCATACAAGTAGGTTAAGTCCCAGTGGATCACCGAAACAGCAGGGAGCACCCAAACCAACAAAAAAAAAAAAAAAACAACAACCAACACTACAGGGAGCACCCAAGCCACATACAACAACGAAAGCAAATACCGCCCCTACTTGTTTGAATGCATACAAGTAGGTTAAGTCCCAGTGGATCACCGAAACAGCAGGGAGCACCCAAACCAACAAAAAAAAAAAAAAAACAACAACCAACACTACAGGGAGCACCCAAGCCACATACAACAACGAAAGCAAATACCCCCCCCCCCCTACTGTGCCTACTGCCAAGTGACAGACCAAAAAAAGAAGAAGCCCTCCCCTCTACTACTCCTACACCCCGGTCCCAAATCCTAAATCTCAACCTGTGTAGCCACCCAGAGTCTTGTTCCAAAGTGTAATTGTGTTTCCGATTTTCCGCCCGCAGTCGGTTGTGGAGCTTATCCGATTCTCGAAGATCCTGTGGTTCCGCTCCAACCATAATTCCCAGCAAGTGGCTGCGATGTAGATGTCGCCGTATTCCGGTGCGCGCCCGACGGAAGACAATTTGAACCGATTCCATCTGGTGGCTAAGTCCCCCGTCCGGTTAAGCAGTGCGTTGAACGATGGTTGTCTTCCTTGAGAGATCATTCTCCAGATTGATCTGGCGTAAGGACATCGGAAAAGGAGGTGTTCCAAACATTCCTCATCGCCACCGCAAAGTGAGCAGATAGACGGTCCCTGCCAGCCCCGTTTGATCAACAGGTCCATCGTCGCGAGCCTATTACGTGCAGCCAGCCACAGAAAGAGTTTTATTCGGAGAGGAACCTTGATGGCCCACAGGTGAGGAATCCTACGATCATCTAAACCGTCGAAGACGAGGAAGTTGTACGCACTCCGAACCGTAAATCTGCCAACGTTGTTCCATCTCCACTCCGCTGTGTCCAGGCCGTCGGTCGAGGCGATGTTTCTGATCGCTGTGCCAAACAGCGCAAGCATTCGCTGACCCTCCAGATCTTGGTCGGAGATGTTGTTGAAGCCCAGATTTTGGCAGTTGGCGAATCGATTCATCCAGCGGCTGACCGAGACATGTTGGAGTGAAGTTGACGCATACAGTTCCGGGAAGGTATAGCGCAGCATTTTTTCCCCCGCCCATCTCGCCTGCCAGAATGCCGCAGTCCTGCCATTGCCTAATCTGAAGTCGACAGAGGCATGGAAAGGTCCTGAAGTGGTGAGGACACCCTTCCAGTGTGGCGAGCACCTCAAGGGAAGTGCTCCGCCAGCGCCAGGAATTCTGCGTTTATAGTGCTTACATCTCAGCATCCGCACCCAAGGAAGCGAATTAACGTTGTAAAGGCGCCAGAGACTCTTCATGAGGAGAGCAGAATTTGAAGCTCTGAAATTAGTGATTCCCAGACCTCCAGCACCCTTGGGGCGGCACACGTGCTTCCAATTAACCAGGCAATTGAACCCGCTGCTGCTAGTCTTGCCTTGCCAGAAGAAGCTCCGCCGAATTTTATCCATAGCCTTGAAAACCCAGTCCGGTACCCTAAACACGGAGCAGAAGAACGTAGGGATGCTCGAGAGCGCCGAATTGAGCAGGATTAGTCGACCAGCTCTGGACAGCAATCGGCCCTTCCATCCCGCCAAGCGTTTGTCCATCTTTTCAATGATCGGCAAGTAGTCGGCTTTTCGCAGCGATTTCGGAGAGAGGGGTAGTCCTAGATAGGTGAACGGGAACCCCTTGGTGGAGCACCCGAGCACCCTGGCGATGCCCAAGGCATGAGAATGATCAAGGTTGACAGGAATGATGTAGCTCTTGGCAAAGTTGATCTTGAGTCCCGACGCTTCCGAAAAGGCGTTAAGAATCAACTTGATGGTTGCCGCCGCTCCCGAGCTGCCATCGAAGAAGAGGAGAATGTCATCGGCAAACTGTAATGTGTGGATAGTGACGTCGCCAATCCCCACCGGTGCCAAAAGAAGATTTGAAACCGCCCGTTGGAGCATCCTGAACAAGACGTCGATGCAAAGAATGAACAGCAAGGGGGACAGCGGGTCCCCCTGTCGAATCCCCCTTCTTGAAGGAAAGAACTCGCCCGGAATTCCGTTAAGGAGCACCGCATTCGATGAAGAATGTAGTAGTTCTTTGATCCAGCCGACCCACTTGCTGCCAAATCCTCTCTTTTGAAGGACCTCCACCAAGAAGTCCCACTTGATGTGATCAAAGGCCCGCTCGAAACCGATCTTAAACATCGCTGCTTGCTGCTTCGTGGAATGCAGGTGATGAGTCAATGTGTGAGCCGTGAGGAAATTATCAAGGAGCGTGCGGCCTTTGATGAATGCCGTTTGGAAGGGGTTGATGAGCTCCTGAAGCAACGGATGCAAACGAGACGCCAGAACCTTCGAGATAATTTTTGCCAGCCCATTAATCAAGCAAATCGGCCTAAAATCCCTTGCGTCGGTGGCCGCAGCCTTCTTAGGAATAAGGGCGATCCACCCTTGATTGAGCTCGTGGAGGTCTAGCCTTCCCCCGTACAGGTTGTGGAAAACATCCAAGATGTCGACCTTAATAAGCCCCCAGAAGCGCTGAAAGAAAAATAGAGGAAAGTCGTCCGGTCCCGGTGCCTTGTCCGGGGCAGATGAGAAAATAGCTCGTCTGATTTCCTGGGTTGAAAAAGGTTCCTGGAGGCTCGTCAGGTTGAAGAGCTCATCGGAATAAAGCACCGACAAATTGATTGACATCGAGCCGCGAGGAACGGATCCCAATTGATTCTTGAAGAAACGGTATAAGAAGTTGGCCATAGCCTTCAAAATTTTCAAGTTACTACTTGCCCTAATTTATAATTATAATATATATATAGAGTCGGGTTAGAATACTATCGATAGCACCAAACAATTGGTGCTATCAAGTTTTCAGCTGTTGGATGAAAAGATATGCGGTTGGAATTATAGTGGTTCCCTAAGATTTTTACTATTCAACCAACCACCTAGTAAACCCTAGGGGCCTACTATAATTCCAACCGCATATTTTTTCATCCAACGACTAAAAACTTGATAGCACTAATGGCTTGGTGCTATCGATAGTATTCTAGCATATATATATATATATATATATATATATATATATATATATATATATATATATATATATATATATATATATATATATATATATATATATATATATATAAGTACATACATATTCCATGCATTTATTAGTATTGAGAAAAGGCATTTGTACATTCAAAAATATACATTTATTAGTGAGAAAAGGCATTTGTACATTCAAAAATATAGTTTAAATTATACAATTTATTCATCTAAAAATCTATGGGCAACGCTACATGTACACCCCCAAAGGGGGTGTACATCTTACACCCACCCATCTAAGGGTGGGGGGGTCACTTCATAAATTGTGAAGTGACCTCTCACCACACCCCACCCATTGGATGGGTGGGGTGTGCGATGTACACCCCCAAATGGGGTGTACAAGTAGCATTTTCCAAAATCTATACAATTTTTTAAATTTTTTAATATTGAAAAAATTATGGATAATGTCGACCTATACAGCCCACATTCATCCTGATCAAAATGGGCCGGGCCAAAATTTAATTGTGCTTGTCGAGCTGGGCTAACTCACAAGATTAACATCGGATGAGAGTTGCAAGATTACAACTTTTTTTTTTTTTTTTTTTTTTTTTTTTTTTGATTCGATGACTAAAAATCTATCTCCTAGGATTTTAAAACTATTTTTTAAATTTTAGTAGCCAAAACATAATTTTAGAATTATTTTAAAATAAACTCAGTGAGAAATATAAACTAATTGGTTTTGAATTTACAACTATAAGTACTAGCATCCATCAAACTCTTTTAGTTAACTGTGTGAATTATAGATGATTGAGCATTAGGATTACAACCAAAAAATAATTTTTGGGCTGGCATTATAGGTAGGGATTGTTTGGTTATATGCAACGATAACTGTACAATAATACGTGAATCCAAATTCGATGTTTGGTTCGATGTGTTTGAATTCAATCTCTAAAGTTTCTGTAGTTTGGAAGAGTAATTTTAAGTAAGAAATAAGTTCACCTCCATAATTTCTTTTAAAACAAAATTTATTATATATAGGAAGTAATAAAAATTTATAAATATATTTCTCAACTACATATGTACAATAAATTATTTATATTTAAAATATTGTTTTACTGTATTTACTGAATATATATATATATATAATTATGCTGTATTTTTATTTACGGTTAATTTCATACAACTCTCTATAAATATATAGAATAGCTATATATTAAGTATTTAAGCTACGGTTAACTATATTTTTTTATTGGACAATAACAGTAACGATATATATGAACAAATTAAAAATTTTAAAAAAATAAATATAAAATATTAAATTTTGTAGGAATATATTTATTACTAGTGTAGTGACTCACGATGCTACGAATAAATTTTATTAAAATAAAATTTTTATATATTAATTTTTAATAATTAATAATATTAAAAAATATTAAATATATATATTATTTTTAAATTTATAATTAATTGATATAGTATGATGATCGTGTTTTATGGCGAATAATTATTATTATAAAGCTAAAAACACAATTTACTGAATAAACAAAAACTAAAATTTAAAAAATATATATATAAATAATAATTTCACTTATCGTACAAACTAAATTATTCTTCTCAAATCAATTAGTAAAAATCTAATATTATCTCACCCATCATAGGAAGAAAATCTCAATATAATTAAAAATACTTTAAAATTTGACAAAAAAAATAAAAATATATTTTAAAATAAAAGTACATATTTAAATAAAAATAAAAAATTCAAATCAATTTATTTTTTTCATCAAATTTTTATTTTATATATAT
Organism: Tillandsia leiboldiana; assembly: GCA_029204045.2. NCBI lineage: Eukaryota > Viridiplantae > Streptophyta > Magnoliopsida > Poales > Bromeliaceae > Tillandsia > Tillandsia leiboldiana. The sequence goes on along the minus strand of CM055076.1, from coordinate 5,426,484 downwards.
ATATATATATATATATATATATATATATATATATATATATATATATATATATATATATATATATATATATATATATATATATATATATATATATATCAGAGAAAAAAATAATTAATTAATTTTTAAAAAATAATTAAAAAGTATGTGTGACCATACCAGATTAAGAAATTGAGAAATTATAGTGATTTATAGATTTTATATATTTGAAGGAACAGAATGAAATTAACCATTTTAATTATATTGAATGGTCTCTAACCTTATAACTAGTCAAACCCAGAATTAGTTGTGATGAGATGTGCCTCTTATCCCATGGCCCTGGATACTCCTTCTCTCTCCTACTCCTTTCCCTATTCCCTCTTCTCCAAGAAACTCTCCAAGATGTTATGTCTCCTCTCTCTCTCTCTCTCTCTCCTCTCCTATGGAGAAAACTATATTGGGGAACCCAAAAGAGTATATGATATTACTGGTTAGGAGAGTGGGAGAGGATGATATTGCCTGTGGTGAAGCTTGGGTCCCTTGCTCTTAAGAGCCTCAGCAAGCCCATCGCTTCTCGCCTCAAGCAACAAGCCGGGCTCTACCCTGAGTTTCGCCAACTTATTATTACCCTTGCCCAGGTACCTTTCCATTTGAATTTATTTAGGATTTTTTTTTATTTTTTTTAGTTCGATTGTAGTCTCATATTTTGTAATTCTTATGATTGTTTTGTCTCTGCGTTTGTTTTTTCTTTTCTTTTCTTTTCTTTTTTTTTTATCATATTTTGCTGCTGCTTTGTCTTTTTTTTTCTTTTTTTTTTTTTTTTCTGGTTTTGTTTCTTTTATTTTGTTGAGCGTGATGTCGGCTGTCGCAGTGTAATATTAAGAATGGTTATTTTTAGATTAGATCGGATAAGATGACAATGCCATGTTGGATGAGAGGGAGGATTTAGTTAGTCAGACATGTTAGGATTTGTATCGGGTTGTTGTAGGACCGGCAATCCAGCTCGCCGTTCGCGAACTAGCTTGTGATATGCTCGAAATGAGCTCAAGTAAACGAGCCTTATACGAACTGAATTTTTCGGTTCGAAATTTTAACAATCCAAACACGAGATGGAGGCCGCCCCTCGAATATATTATATATTTATATTTATATATATATATATATATATATATATAGAGAGAGAGAGAGAGAGAGAATTTGGCTACTATATGCCGTCGATAGAACAAAACATTTGATACTACTAAATTTTTCGTTGTTAGATCTACTCCTTCGATTATTTTTATCTCTTAGATTATACTATTTTTTCAACCGCCCACACATTTCTTCATTTAAAGGTTAAATCTAATAGCATTAATGACTTTGTGCTATAAATAGGATAGCAGCCTAATTCTATATATATATATATATATATTTATTGTGACGCTCCTAATAGTCCCACATCGGATGTGTATAGAATTGTGATTGAGTTTATAAGAGACATAGACACTGTTAGCAACGAGCGCACAAACTAAACAAAATCAATTGGCGATCACGACAGAAAAGTAAAACCAAAATTGCACGACAGAGAATTAACACACAGATTTACGTGGAAACCCTTTGCAGGGAAAAAAAACCACGGGCGAAAGAGGAGATCTCACTCTAGGGCAAATAAAAGAGAACTTAGGGTTTTTCCTTAGCGGATCGGATCCCTACTGCGGGGGGCGGAGCCCCCCCGCACCCCCCGTCCGATGTCAGTGGTGGGCTTCGGGCTCGGGCCTAGCGGCCCGAGCCCTTCGCTTCCACCACAGACATCCACAAAATTTCCTGTCGCACCGCGAAGCCGTCGGCGAACCTGAATCATAATATCGAAGCGATTCTGATTTTGAGTCACATCTAACAGACACTAGTAATAATAACCGGGCTTAAGCATTTTGGGCTGTGGTTTGGACCCAACGAGTTATTATTGCTAGTGGGCCGGGTTGTTATATTTGGTATCGGAGCCAATAACCAACCGAAAGTGTATGATAAGTCTCGGCTGAGCCTGGGTCTAGATGACAGGGCTAGCAAAACAAGTCTTATATCGTCGGGTGATCTTGAGCTGTGTGTGTGTTTGGGCAGGCCTATGCCAGGACTAGCGAGACAAGTCTTACATCGCCTGGTGATCTTGAGCTGTGCTATCGAGACAAGTCTTAAATCGCCAGGCCTATGACAGGGCTAGCGAGACAAGTCTTACATCGCCTGGTGATCTTGAGCTGTGCGTGTGTTTGGGTAGGCCTGGGGAGTCTGTGACGTCTCCAATAGTCCCACATCAGATGTGGATGGAATTGTGATTGGGGAGTCTGTGACGCCTCCAATAGTCCCACATTGGATGGAATTGTGATTGGGTTTATAAGAAACATGGACACTAGTAATAATAACTGTGCTTAAGTATTTTGGGCTGTGGTTTGAGCCCAACGAGTTATTGCTAGTGGGTCGGGTCATTATATATATATATATATATATATATATATATATATATATATATATATATATATATATATATACTTTCAAAAGCACAAGCCCAATCATGCTTGTGACTTTTTTACCATTAGATTTGTATTGAGATTTGTGCAATTGTACTATTTCTTTCTCTCTCTTTAGTTGAATTTACAATTGTACAAATCTCAATGCAAATCCAATGGTAAAAAATTCACGAACATAATTTGGCTTGTACTTTTAAAAGTATATAAGCTCTACTCTATATATATATATATATAGAGTAGAGCTTATATTATACAAATTTTTACTATTTTGATTTTGGGCCACCTCAACCATAAAGAAATCAATATTTTATAAATTTTAATTATTAGATTAAAATTTTAATTTTCTTTCAACTTTTTATCCAGTAGTACGACTGACAATTAAACTTGAGTAAGCTTGTGTTTAGCTCGTTAATAAACAAGACGAATACGAACTAAATTTTTTAGCTGGATATTTAAAAGAGCTCACTCGTGTTCAGCTTAATAAACGAGCGAGCACGAGTCGGCCCCAGCTCACTCAAATGCGGCTCATTGACAGCCCTAAGCTGGTGGTGTAGCCAGCAAATAGAAAGAGATTTTTTTTAATCAAATCCCGTTCTGTTGCAACCTCTTGGTAGAATTATTTTCTATTATAACTTATTCGATATGAAGATTTTCTTATATGATTGGAAGTTAGGAACTTGATTTTTACTCGTTGAAAGATTTTGGCATTCATCATTTGGTAGGATAATATATTTTACCTGCGAGATGATTTATCTTATAATAAAAAAAATTTGCTTGAATGTTGATATTTATTCTAAACATTTGATCATACTTATTATCTACCAAATACTATATACTTTACAGAGTAAATCAAAAAAAAATTCCAATTATGATGTTCATGCATCCAAATAGAGCCCAAGTGTGTTTTCATTGATAGTTGCTGTGCCTGAAATGTTTGGATAAGCATCAGGAAAAATTGATTCCATTCATAGAAACACATTAGTGCTTAGGGCTTTACGCGGTAGAGAGGATTGAATGTTACACAACCCTTGGCCTGATTTAGTTTTATTTTCTCTGAGCATAAGAAATATCTAATCAATGGTGATCTTTGTTGGCTCCTGTTGAGCTCATCTTTAGTTGGATACATTTGTTATACTAGTTCCTATAGGGTGATTAGATTTTAGATGGAAAATGAAGTAAACAAACAAAGTCCCAAGTGGGGAAAAAAAAAAAAGGTTTTTAGTGGGCAGCAGCCAACAAGGGGTATGACGAAAATAGCTCGGAGAGGTCATTGTTAGTAAATCTTAATCAGGTTGACTCATTGTTAATCTTTCTTTCTGTTTATATAACTAGCATTGATTATGTACACCACTCTGAGTTCCTACTAATTTTCAGATGTTTTAGATAGAGATTAGTAGTGCCTATTAAATGAAAGAATATACTAATATTCATGCGATTTGATTGCCTTTTGTTCTTACTGAATAATGTTCTTATGTTTGCTTTATCAGGCCAACCATCGTTTCACAACAAATATGCAAAGGCGAGTTTATGGTCATGCAACTAATGTTGAGATTCGACCTCTCAATGAGGAGAAAGCTGTTCAAGCTGCTGTAGATCTTCTTGGGGAAGCCTTCGTATTTTCGGTATTCTTCACTCCTGACTGCCTTCCTCAATGGCCTATTTGTAATCAATAAAAACTGAAGTGTTATTCAATTTTTTTTCAACTGGTAGAAAAATCACGTAAATGTGATTATATTCTAAACTCTATCATAGGAAACTTGTTGCTTTTGATTATGCGACCATAGTTTGTCAATTGTGGGGTGGCACTATGCTTGCTTCTTAGAAACTAAAGTTAATTCTGTGAGGATTTCTTCTTGTTTCAGTTTAAATTTGTTGGTTTCAACAGAAAAGAAGGCCCCAAAACTACCTGAACTTTTAGTGCAATTTGAGATACCTGAATAATATGGTTTTGTGACAAAAAACCACCTCTAAACGGGTTTACTTGCAACAGAAACAGATAGTTAAGATGATTCTATTATCTTTTTCAAAGATCGGATGCTGAACTCAAATTGCGCTATAGTTCAAGGAGGCCTAGAACGGTGCACTTTGTGTGCCTTAAATCATGTGAGAACATAAACAGAGTGTAGTACTTACTGAGATTCTGCAACTTCTCCCCTCGTTATCTTTCTTTTCGGCCTGTACATGAGTTTAAACTTATCATATCTGAATATATAACCTTGTTTCTTGTATCAGGTTGCTGGGGGGCTTATTATTTTTGAGGTGCAAAGAAGTGCTAGATCAGAAGCTCGAAAAGAAGAACTACGCAGACAGGAAATTGAGGTAATGTATTGTTTATATCTATTCCTCTATTTCTCAGTATAATGGCATTTCATCATGTCTGCCTAATTTCTGTTAGGTGGTTTTTTCTTCCAGAAGAGTAGAAGTTTATCATAGAACTTACTGTAGAGATAGATTAAGAAATTATTTCTAGTTTTTGAATTGCTACATTTGAATTCGTATATCTATAATTTACTTCGGTAAACTGATTGCAGTCAGACTTCTTGTACTTGCTTCTATTAGTGAAATATTGTATTAAAAATAAAGATTTAAGTGTCGCAGCATAGGATCGTACCGAGAATTTGCTGACAGGGTACGACAGACAATGTGCTGTACCATGCTGATTCTTATTGGCATAGTATGGCACGGATAGGTACGGTCCGTGCCGATTGACACTTAAATTTGTTAATTAAAAAGCAAGTGGGTGGTTTAATTTGTAATTGAAGTCCAACTAGGTTAGATTAGTTTAACATTAGTTTAGCTTGGATACTGTCATATGGGTTTATTGTGGACTATTGAGTCCAATTAGGTGAAATGAATTGATTAACAGAAAAAGGATTTACTATGGCAACTCTTTTATTATTTGTTCTCTCTCTCTCTCGCAAATTGCACTCAAGATATGATCTAAAAGGGTATGGATGTTATTTTTTATATACACAACTTTCTTTTCGTAGTTAAAAATTGAAGGTGATTAATCTTTTGATCTAACATGGCAGGGCATGAAGCAAAAGGAGGAGGATTTGATGAAAGAAGTGGAGCTACTGAAGCAGAGGATCAACAAATTCGAACGCCTTTCGCGGGGATGGGTTCTTTCTAACATTCTCAACTATAAGCATGGCCAATCATCAGAAGCTGCTAAACCAGTGGTGGCAGTGGTTTAATGAATTCAGAGGCTGGGATTGGTGATTCTGCTTTACCATTACAGCATTATTTTAATCTTTTTCTTCATATGATTTAATTTTTTGTTGATTACTTCTTCGAACAAGTGAAACAATGGTGGATCCAATGACCATCTCCTGTTGATCTGTAAATGAGTGTAAAGGGAAGTTGGTTTTCGGTCTCTACCAGATGAAAATTCTCCATAAAGAAATTGACAATTGCAAGTGTTGGAATTTCTTTTGTTGTAATTTTGCAGCAATGATCTGATTGACTTCTAATGATCTGTGTACTCAATATTGGCTTTTATTTGAAAATTATCTAGATGCCCAAAAGGGGTTGGAATATATGATGTTAGGTGTTATAGTTTTGAAGGTGGAGTGTTAGTTTTGGTGTATCATTTTACAAAAGCAGCTCTCTAATGTTAGGTGGTTGTATCTTTGCATCCAGAGAGCTTTTTAAATGTTGGATTGATTTGAAACTTCATAGAGCAAACTCTTTCATGTTTTTGATTTTTTTGACCGTTTTCACCATAAATTCCTCGCTTCTAATTCTGATATATGAAGGTTTTGAAGGTGCTTCTTGTTTAGGTTAAGAAACTGTATCTGAAACATTACTGTTGTGCAAGGATGTTCTGTGCTTCCAGAAAAAGAGAGACTCAATTTTGGGGAGAGAGAGAGAGAGAGAGAGCAAAGCGTTGTTTAACCAATTAACAAATTGTAATATCTATCAATATAAGCAGTTGCCTATGGTTTTTGTCTAATCACCTCAGAAACATGGATTAAGAGAGAAAAATTGATTGATTACACTTCGATATCAAAAGAAAGGAAAGAGAGGTTACAACTAACAACAAAAATCAATGTAGCATGTACCTTCATCTCTTCATCTTCTTCATTTATTTATTGTAGGGCGAGCTTGGTATATCAGTACTAATCAACATTCTACTCTGCTAATACTAGTCGACTTCGAGCACGACCTTACCAGGTACGAGCCTTTTCTCTTTGACTCTATGAGCTTCTCTTACTTCGCTGATGGGGAACGTCTTGTCGACCGGTATCTGCAGCTTCCCTGCTCCCGATAATCTGCGGATTTCGTCTAGCCCTTCAGGGTCCGCCCTCATGTATGTCCACCAATACTCTGAATTCAGATCACACATAAATTATAGTTTACGAAACTGATCAATATTGAATTAGGCAGATTTTCAGGAAAAATAGTTAAATTTATAGACAAACAACATTTTTCCCGTAATTATATTTAAGACAACCGATGGAGCAGTGTGCATCTCTCTATTGTCATCTCTAACCGCTGAACTTCGTGTTCGATCAAAAATAAAATAACAAGGAAGCAAAAGCTGCTGCTCTCACCTATTCCATGAGAATAGCGATACTGAATTTGCTTCTTTAAAAGAATAGCTGTAGCTGCAGGAAGACCTACAGCCAATCCATATCTATCGGCTAGGGATGCTGTCTCTCCCTACCACAAGAAATAGGCACAAATTCTTAAATGTAACTATCCAATAAGATATGAATATAACTGGGGGAGAAAATACCAAGTTAACATTTAATAATTTTAAGAACAGCGAAATGATTACCTGAAGAGTCATATAGTGTCCACCTTTCCTTAAAAGATTAATGCCTACTCTTTCGGTTTCAGGTATCCCTATAGTGTCTAGAACAGCATCAAATTGACCTTTAATTGCAGACTCAATATCCTGCAAAAGATGCTAAAGCACCATAAATCCAGTGGAAGTAAACATTTAAAAGTAGAAAAATCACCAAATTCAACCAAAAATGTGTATTTGTTAATCAGATAAAAAGGCTCTGAGCCAATTTCTGTTGAAACACGACAGAACAAGATTTAATTGTAGAGTAACAAAGAGATGCAACCTCCAGTATATTGCAATTCCAATTCTAGTGCATTATCTTGTGTATGGTTTTTTACTTCTGCAAATTTATCATCTTCGTTGTTCCTTGAACTTATTATACCTGATGCTTAACAATCCATAGATGGTACGAAGAAAAATCTTTAAGATTCTTACCATGACAAGGGTAATCAATACCAAAACAAAATGACGTCTGAGATAGGAGATGAACGAACTCATGCTAGAAAAAAGTCAAAAAGTTCTTAGTCCTAACAGGGAAGCGCTCCAATGTAGAAGCAGCTCATCTAATTTGTCGCATATGTTAAGAAACAATAATGTACAGTGAAGAGCTTCATTACCTCAGTTGTATAATCAATAGCTTTCTCAGCACCAATAGCTAGAACTCGTTCAATACTCTGGTTTCCACATGTAGTGGTCACACTGCACCCTGCAGCTACGGAAAGCTGAATTGCAGCTAGTCCAACTGCCCCTCCTCCGCCTAGCACCAACAATCTTTGTCTGCAAAAAGAAAATCATTTACCTGCTTCTGTTTGACCAAACACGTTGCTTATAATAAGCAGAACAGCAATTAACGGAGTTACGTAACTTGAGCAGGACGGTAATTGACATCCAAAAAAAGAAATAAAGAATGGCTGCTTTGCCTCACATTTATCACAGAAACACTTGCTTGATTCATACTGGATAGAGTCGTAGATCAACTCAGGAGGCATAGAAGTTAACGATAAGTAATAAATTTTCTTGGTTTTGCATGATCCACATGAGATATTTCCAATGCAGATTTGATGCAGGTTATAGATCATGACAAATGGTATCATGCATAAGTAGAATAAAGCAATCCAGTATTCTGATCAGTATAGGGATATTTTGGATGCTAAATTAATGAAAATAAAGTTCACCACAAGTTTCCTGAGAAAATTAAATAGATCCACATTAGAGTCTTGGATTCTTGCGAACTAAACAAGTTAAAAAAGACAAATTCAATATCATGTCTTGATCATACTCATGAAACTAATAGCACTGAATAAAAAAGAATAAAACAAATAAATAAAAAAACAGATGTCCTTCTATTGATTATGTGGAAAACAGAGACTACCAAAAAGTATTAGAAACTTCATTCAACATTGCCTACATTTTGTTAGGGGTAGTCCAATAATGGTGTATCATTAGGCATACCCTTGTGAAATTCGAGCTGTACATTTTAAAGCACGCCATGCAGTCAAAGCAGCGAATGGAATTGCACTCGCCTCCTGCAACATTGCAAAATCCAGTTCTTCAAGAAGTTTTTCTGTAACTATACGTAACTTCACATATCGACAAAATAACATGACAAAATAAGCAGCTGCCACCTGGTGAAGTATAGAAAACTTCAATTGCCCAGTCATAATTCAAAATTTGTTGAAAATGAATTTGAGTAAGAATCTTGATTGAACTAAGTGCCAAACTGATAATATATAGTTTATCGTCAGTTGTATTAATAGATTACACAACTCCAAAAATTGGATATGCAACTAAAAGCACTTGTTTCTCTAACTGAGCTCTATTCTAGTTCAGCTATGTTTCCCTAACACTGCATCCTCCATTGAAACAGGTTATACGTTGATAACTTGTACACTGCGAAGATTTTCCAGTTTGGTCCATTTCAAGGTTCTTACAAGCATGATTTTCTAGGATAATGCATTCCACCTGTGAGGTGATTTATCTTATACTGAGAAATTGACTTAAGAGGCCATAATACAAACTATGCCGTCGAAGACATTCAATCATACTATTCATCTACCAATTACTACATGGTCCTTGAGTGGACAGAAAAGATGTGCCAAGAAACATGTTCATGGATTCGAACAGGCGCCAATTGCCTTGAGAGTGGGGGGAATATTTAGTTACTTACCTCGTGAGACAGCGAAGGCGGCTTGATAGTTAGTTCATCCTCCGAGAGAATGGCATAATCAGTGTAAGTTCCTCTCACAGCTGTCGGATGCAGCGCACCAAATACTTCTTGCCCAACAGTGAGGGAAGAAACAGAAGAACCAACAGCTGCAACTTCGCCGCTAACATCACGGCCAAGAATTACCGGCAGAAGCGGTCGAAATATCGAACGACCATAACCAGATCGCATCTGGAGACGACAAAAGTTCACCGAATTCAGTAACACAACCATCATTTGTTCTCACAATATCTGAACATTTTCACTAGAGGTGATTAGTGTTCTTCACAAAACCATTAGTGCTACGTAATGCCAATTTCACTAGCTTATATGGCATTTTCCGTAATAGCTCATATTGCTTCTATCAATGAGTAGGAATTGGAAACACATCAAGTTCTCCTTATATCTAAGTTTGATAAAAGTTCGAATCTAACACCGAATTCTTTCGATCTTTCGACAAGAAACATTATAATTCTGAAACCAATCTAGTAGTGATGATCCAAAAAGAATGGAGCGCTCACTCTCAAGTCCAAGGGATTGATAGAGATGGCGCGGGATCGGACGAGCACCTCCCTCGGCTTCAGATCGGGGACGGCGACGGCGCCGTGCACCTCGAGGACCTCGGGCCCTCCGAAGCGCGGTACCACCACGGCGCGGCACGCCGTGGACGCCCACCGGAACCCTAGCCTCGGCCACCGCGCGGCGGAGCTCCGGCGAAGGTTCCCGCTCCTCCACATCGCGCGGCGCGGGATCGAGCGTTCGAACGTAGGGCTTAAACCCCAGGGAAGCGGCGGAGGTGATGCTGCTCACTGAGGAGGAGGAGGAGGAAGAGGAGGAGGAGAACGACGAGCACCAAAACCCTGGTGGAGGTGTGAGAGTACGTGTTTGGGTACTTTAGAGGAGTGAGAACAGGGTCATAAATTTCTCTTGGACCCGGTCTACCACGTCACTCATTTCTATGTTGAATCTCCACCGCATGACAAAATAATTTGGGAAATATGTACAAATACCCCTGCACTGCTGCAATTCTGCAAGAAAGGGTCTGAACGTTTTATTGGTAATTACTAATTAGATCAGGCAAATTTTATCACGTGACATCCTAATAATTCTACATCAAATAGGAATAGATTGTGATTGAATATATAAGCATTGAATGCTGGTGATAATAAATGGGCTTAAGTATTTTAGGTTGTATTTTGGACCCAACGAATTATTATTATTAGTGGGCCGGATCGCTACAATTAAAGTTACCAATTGAATTGTATGTATATTTATATATTTTTAAAATAAATTATGACACTTAAGAATCAAAATTTAAAATAAAAAAGTATCACTAGTTAATTTTTATTATTATTTAATAAATTAAAATTAAAATAATCATATTTTTTAAGTTTTACAAGATTATGTGTAATATAACCGATTAGAAAAATTTATTAAACTATTCGATAAAATATAAGAGATTTAATTATTAAAATTAAAAATTCAAATATTTACTTATAAAAATTTTAAAAGTTAAATAATTATCATATATTTTAAAAAATAATATAGGATATTAGAAAGGCTGGATTTTTTTTTGGACGGTGGAGATCTACATATAGAGGGCAATACCTTTGGGCGGTTCACAGATGACTTTGGTGAACCTGGTCCAGAAAATAGCTTATTCAGAAGCGGCGTTGGAGCCGGCACGTGTTAGGCCATCGTCCACGCGCTCGCTCCGGGCCGCACGGAGGGATCGTACGCCCGCAGAAGATCAGAGGCGATCAGAGCCGTCCGTACATTGTGAACGGCATTTGATGCGTCACAACAGAAGCTCGGAAAAAGTGTAAGGGCGCAGTTAATGAAAAAGAAAAGAGTATTATTTTACAATATATTTACATCTTAAAAAATATAATATTCTATAAAAAAAATATTATATTTTGTTCTGAATTGTGATTTTTTTAAAAAATAATCGGTTTTAAATTTAAACTTTCAACACATAAATTTAAAATTAAAAATATAAAATTTAATTTTTAGTTTTAAAATTTTAAATTAGGATTTAAATTTTAAATTTGAATTTAAATTTTAAAATTTTAATGTGAAATTTTAAATTTTAAATTTCAATTTTCAATTTTCAAATTAAAAAATTCAAATGTAAAATTTAAATTTTCAAATTTTCAAATTTTCAAATTTTTAAATTTTAAATTTTAAATTTTAAATTTCAAATTTTAAATTTTAAATTTTAAATTTTATATTATTAATTTTAAATTTTAAACATAAATTTTATTATTTTAAAATAATAAATTTAATTTTAAAATAGTAAATTTGAATTTTATAATTTAGAATTTTAAATTTTAAATTTTATTTTTATTTTTAAATTTTTTAATTTCAAATTTCAAAATTTTAAAGAGTGATAGGCAGGAGAACGAAAAGGAATAAGGAGGGACGGGTGGAAAAGTGAAGAATAGAGTATTTTTTGAAATTATTATGTAATATCAATATTACAAAATAAATTTTTTATTTAATTGGTTATTCCGGCCAAATAAAAAAAAAAGAGCTTTTTTGAAAACGACCTTCTGAAAATTTGTATTTTTTAAAATGACCCTACAAATTTTACATTTGCAAAAATGATCCTATGGGTGCCAACTGTGCGTCACGTGTGCCGCCACGTGGGCGGAGGGAGCCGGACATGTCACAAGTTGAACACAGGAATTGAGACCCAATCAACGATCAATCAGCGTCTGGTGCACTCGGGTGGGGTGACAGGGAAGCGGGTCGGGTCGGCGCAGTAATCGTAGACGATGTGGTGGGCACGGGCCCAGGCCAGCTGGTGCGATTGGTGCACGGTGAGCTCCTCCATGGCCTTCTCCTTCCACCAGTACCTCCCTTCCTTCCCCGACCCGCTCTCGCTGCAGCGCCGCACCTCGCCGTCATCCCAGTCGTTGTCGGGGCCCCACTCGTAGCCGTCGATCCTCACCTCTCGGTACGCCACCACAAAGGGCGCGTGGCTCCAGTCGGTCTTCACCCTCCCTCCTTCCGTCGCCCAGTTGTCCGCGTTCCAGATGGAAACATGAGAATTGAATTCCCGTGTTCAACTTGTGACACATCCGGCTCCCCCCGCCCACGTGGCGGCACATGTGGCGCATATTTGGCACCCATAGGGCCTTTTTTATAAATATAAATTTTGTAGGGTCATTTTTGAAAATACAAATTTTCGGATGGCCATTTTTTTTAAAAAAATCCTAAAAAACAGAGAATTTTAGAAAACAGAGTAATTTGACCTATCATTTTGTATCAAGGAGTTTATCAAACATGCTCTAAGTCTCGAGCCCAATCTTGAAAATGTTATCGCGTGGCAGAATTCGAACCGAGTCTGCTCTAAACCTAAAATAGTGAAAGATTGATGTCACGCTCCGGGGTCGAAACTGCGACCCGGGCCCGCCAACAGATCTGCCGCCCATACGAGAAGCCCTGCATAGGCGAAACGTCTAACCTGTAAAAGATAATACTACAGCTATACAGATATCAGAGCGAGTAAAGTAAACTACTAAAATATAAAAATACAACTCTAAATAGTAAATGTCAGATTCTCACAATACATGTCTCTAAAAATAAAACTCTCAAAAGTAAAATATACATGGTACATCGAATCCTTTGACAGTACTAGAAATCTTTAAAAGGGTACAACTACTCTCTAAGAAGGGGCAGGGATCTAGCTCGCGACTTCTTTACCTCCATCAGCATGTGCAGCAACTGGAGTAGGAACAGGGGTAGATGCCTCTAGAAAAAGTCACCACAGCGGGTGTAAGAACTAAATCAAACAGTAATTCTCAGTGGGTACCGTCTCCAAAACCAACGGTCTGCCCACTAAGTCTACTAGAGTCATAAGATAACAATGAAGTATAACTGAAAATAAAAAACTGAAATTAACTCTACAGCTACCATGCCTCTATATATGATGCTCAAAAAATGATACAGATGATAAAATGCATCTACTCGATATGCTCAATCAATCGAATCACGCTGACTGCCACATAGGGTCCAGTCAAATCTGCGCCTACCTACTACCACACATCCCCATTAGGACGAGAATTACGTAGGCGGTCCCACACGAACTGCATCGACAAGCTGCGAAAGATAAGTAACTAGCCTAGCTCCGGAGCGGCACTCGAGGGGAGCAACCCCACCGAGGAAGTATCCGCGCATCTCTGTCGAGCTTAATACGGCTCATGCAAGTTATAATCCAAATCCACGATCAATCAGATCGGAAACAATAACTCAACACTAACAATATCAGCCGGAAACACTCAACGGCTCGGGACCATCGTCCCCAAATGGCTCCCAAAACTGACCACTCAACTAACCACACTAAATCTACTAGCCGGAGGTACTCAACCGCCAACCGCGAACCGCGAAGGAAGGTCCGAAAGTTTCGGGAGACTAGCGCCTACAATCCTATCAAACAAGAACAGGTTCTATGCACAGCCCCTCCATAGCTCTCGTCCCAAAATATGGAAACAACCCTTAGAACCCAGATTACTCGAACCCTCTCGGGTGATGAAGTTTATAAGAAAAGATGACATTTATTATCTAAAACCATTTTGATATGAGAAACCCAATTTAATGAATTTTAGTTTTTTAAGAAAAATAAGTTAAAGCAAGTTTTATTTTCCAAAACCCGAAGGGCCAATGCCTTCACCAAATCAAACAAGAATAGAGTCCGGCGATCCTTCGAAATTCGGAAGGAAAATATTGGTTTACTGAAATTATGTATGTGTCCAAAAACAGTCTGGGTTCAAGGTCCTGCTATCAACAACTCAACACTACTACGAGCATAGTGCCAACGACACTGGTTGGAGGATACTGACGACCCGGGACCACCGTCGACCCGAATAGCTCCTGACACTAATCCTGATCTAGCCTCAGCTACCAGACTCCACTCGGACCCAGGCACGAGTGTCAATGCATGCCACAATATCCCGACCATTCGGCCCACTATCCGGACGAGGAGAAACTCTAAGTCCAGGGAAAAAGAGTACAGAGTGTAGAAAGTCTAAAACATGAAGGAAATTAGCCCAAGTGAGAATTTTCTACTAATCTGGTTAAATATGTGCAAACGTATGACGCGGTGCTAGTCAAGATTCCAATATTTTATTATCACAAGAAATAATCAATTTTGCTAATTCTATCGTACGTGCTTGCATACTATGACATAGAATTAGTACGCCACCCGCTAATTTTTGAGAAAATTCAACCCACCTAGAATGCACTGATCCGTAATCCGATTAAGCTGAAACTGAACATGTTCGTTCCTTAGGTTCTCATGGTTCCAACGAACTTAAAAGCTCCAGAAAACTCCTCCCAGATAAACAGCGGTGGTCAATATACCAAGTGCTGCCCAAACGGTCCACTGCAAAATTCATCGTGCGCATCAACGGTGTGTAGAAGCCAAGCCATACACAATTTTTATCCGGAACCAAAAAGAAAGATGCTCACCTCGATCGTAGGAAAGAGTCCCAACTTTTACTTTCTCATCCATAGTCCAAAATCCCAGCGAAAACTGAAATACAAAGTCGAATATCGCGATGAGTTCAAATGCAGATTCCAACATCAAAACCCTGTCATAAAGCTCCAAAGACAAGAAAAGTTCACCTTCTAAATGACTTCAAAAAAATCCAAGAAAGGTACGGCTGCGTTCCTCTCAAAGTCTAGATGGAGATCGAGTCCTTAAAAATCCAATTCCACCAGCAAACGGCCGAGAAAAAGCATAAAAACTCCCCCGTCGTCCAAAAAAACTTCAGCACAAAAAGGGTCTAAAGATGCTGCGAGAAACCCCATAAAAACTCAAAACAGAGATGAGCAATAAATACCAAAGTCGAAGGCCTGCCTCTCGTGAAGATTCTCCTGAAATTCCAGCTTAAAATTCCAAAGGGTAAGCCCAGAGGAGTTCGCGGAAAAAACATTGACGGAGAAAACCGCAATCAGAGGAACGTCGAAGCTCGCGGAGTCGAGGAAAAAGCTAATGAAACGATTTTCAAAAATCCTCCAAAAATACTATAAGTGTAGAAGACTTGTAGAAGATCATCTCTACCAAAGGGGGCTCCAAGAAGACTTCGAAAAAAAACCCAAAAAGGAAGGTAGAAAGCCCTATTTATAAGGAAAAAACCAGAAAAACCCACTTTCAGGTTCAAGGGTGCGGATTCGGGTGCCCGGATCCGTACAGTGCGCGCCCGGATGTGTGGCATGCATCCGCGCGGCCTCCGCTCAGCGCCCGGAAGTGTCGAATCATGCCACGTGCCCCACGTTCGCGTTCTGTGCGCCCCGCGCCCGAGCGGTGGTTGGTGCTCGCCAACTGGGGGTCGCCACATGGATGGCGCGGTCCACGGCGGGGAGCACGCAGCGTGCGGCACGTCGGGTCTAATGGTTGATACCCCATGTCCCGAATTCGAAGTCTAGTTGCTTTACATTTCTAGCTAAGTCTATTTTATAATAAACGAAGCGGGTAGCATGCTCCACAACTGTAGACTATTTCAAAATAGTCTTTTCAGTTGTTGTTGTTGTTGTTTTTTTTTTTTTTCTTCTTCTTTCTTCAAGCTCTTAATTGTCAATTTTTTAAAATCATATTTTTAGTTAAATAAAAATAAAAATATCACATTCGTTGATAATTTTACCTAACAAAATAGTTTTCATTAATTTTCAGTAAATGACACATAAATAATTAACAACTAATAACTAATAGAGTTATTAAATTTAATACAAATTTTAACAAAAAATTTTAAATAACTTAATTGTAAAAACTTTAAAATTAGAAGAATTTCATCAAAAAAAATTTAAAGGTGAGGGGACCATTACAAAATGGCCTACAATTGAAGGTGAGGGGACCATTACAAAATGGCCTACAATTGAGGAGGTCTCGTATATTTTTTACCTAAAATATTTGATGGAAAATGAGATGAAAGTAATGTTTTTATTGTAAATTTTGAAATAGCCCCCAATTGTTTGATTGAAAGGATCAAATTATTCTACATAGTTTAGTTAAAAAATTTATTAAATTCATTACCTCCACTAACTAATTGGTTATTTGATTTATTTTATTGAAAAATAGTTAAAACTTTTAATTTTGATAAAATTAATTATGATTTTAATAAAATTTTAAATTTATTTAGCTAAAATTATTTAATTTTAAAAAAATTTGAAAGTTAGGAGCAATTTGGTATAGAGGCCCATCAAATACTCCTTTGATAGTTGGGGCTAAAATATATAAAAATATTTTTTTATTATTTTTTTAATAAAATCATAAATATATCTATTCATAAGGATGAAAACGAATATAATAAATTTTTTTTATATTTTTTTTATTATATATAACGAAATTTTACCACAATTTTAAATAAAGCCCCAATATTCAACTTTTTATAAAAAACAAAACTTTATACAAATATCTTAAACTTAAGTCATTTGGAAATATCTTCTCTTTATAAGTTTTAATTTTACTACCTAATTTTTTTATTTTATTCGATTTGAGATATCTATTACTTTCAAAAAAATTGTGGCCGTGCACTCCGTGTATTCATACATTCGTGCACTATATTTTTATTAATTATTTATTTTATTTAATTATTTTATCTCTAAAATCTAGTAAATTATAATTATTTTAGTTCAGAATTAAACTATTGAATTTAACAATATCAAATGCAAATATTGTGCACAAATATCTGAATGCGCCGCCGCGTGCATACAATTACTTTACAGAAAGATAAATCAAACAATTTGATAAGATCGAATAGTAAAATTAAAATTTTTAGAAATTACCTAATTATTTTCAAACAATCTAAAGCTTAGTTAGAGTTTAGGTGGAGGCATCAAAATTTCAACTTTCTTAGTTAAAAACCTAGTATTTTTTTTAAAAAAATAAAAGAATTTAAAGTTAAGGGGCTAAGAACAATATTAGTTATACACCTCATTTTGAATATTAGATATACATTCCATCCATCTAAGGATGAAGATATCTCCATCCGTTACTTCAAAATGACAAGTAAAATTTATTTCACTCTAGAATGAATAGAGTGTAGATCTTACACCCAAAATAGAATGTACAAGAATCATTTTTTATCTTGAAAAGTAAGATACATATTTTATACTTTGTCAATACCTATGCTATTATTTACTATTTATCAATTTTTTTTAGTAAAATTTAATTAATTTTTTATAAATATTAAAAAAAATTAGACTAGAATATTATTAACAGCATCAAATTATTGATGGATCGCTCAAAAATGCAAAAAAAAGAAAGAAAAAAAAACAGAAAGGTTAAAATAACAGATCTAAGGGTGAAATAGTGCTATTGATAGTATGTGTTATATTGAGAGATTCAAGTTTTAAAATGAAAAGTATAAGATCTATGTGCGTATCTTGGAGTGTACAAGTAGGAGCAGCGAATATTTGTTTGGTAGCCCGTTGGCTCGAAGCATCGGACCACTCCGCACGCGCGTTTGGTGGCGCGCCGCTGCGGCGCGAGAAGCGCCAATTCCTGTCGCTTTTGCCGCATCCACCTCCTCCGCCCCTTTTTCGGGTTACTTCCTCGCTCGCTGCACACTTCAACGCGATCTACACCGTAAAAGAGACGACGACGACGCAGTAAAAGAAAACTTGAAAAAGGAAAGAAAAGCAAAGCAAAGCAAAACCCCCAGAAGACGAAGAGTAGAAAAATCTTACTTAAAAAGTCCCTTCTCCCGATTCCCACCTGTATCAAAAAAGCCCCTTCCCCTCCCTCTCTCTCTCTCTCTCGTTCTCTCTCTCTATCCTTGTTTTCCACTTCGCCTTCTAGGGTTTCGATCGCCTCTCCCTCTCCTTCGATCATCTTCTCCGACTCCTCGCCGCTCTCGATCTGTCGTTGTCGTCTGCGGCGGCGGGGCAGAGAGAGGAGAGTAGGGCGGAATCGCGGCGGCGGCGGCGGAGGCGACGGAGGCGGCGGCGGAGGCAATGGGGAGGGGGAACCGGTCGGCGTCGCACCGGGTGTTCAAGGACAAGGAGAAGAACCGCGTCGATGATCTCCAGGGGATGTTCTCCAACCTCCAGTCCGCGCGGCGCGAGAGCCGCGCCGCCGACGCCGCCGTGATTGAGGAGCAGGTCCACCTGATGCTCCGCGAGTGGAAGGCCGAGCTCAATGAGGCCTCCCCCGCCGCATCCTTGCTCGTAAGCACTGTCGATCCCTTCGGTTTTGCTCCTAATTTTGTGATTTGGTGGTGGATTGAGTCGGTTCTGGGGGCAGGGGAACTCGCAGGATCTGTTGCCGTCGGAGACTCTGCGGCTGCTGCAGCTGAGCGAGGAGGAGGATGATGCTACGAGCAAGTTGGCCGCGGGGATCCCGAAGCCCGAGCCCGAGGATGCTGTGCAGCGCGACGTCGGGGGAGTGCAAGGGAATGAGGAGACTGCTGTGTTCCACGAGGTTAATTCGATCACCTTTTATTCCTTTTTAATTGCTTGCATACCCTGTTTGTCCTAAATTACTTGCTATTTTTGTGTTGGAGTAGTAGTGTTTTTTATTTTTAATGCTTAGATTAAGAGTTTTAGTACTTGTTTTGGGTGAATCTAAACAATTTCTGGTATTGTGTTTGGAACTGTATCATGGTTGGAGTGATGGATTAAGTCCTTTAAAACCGGCTCCCATGATATATTGTTTGTAATTTGAGTGTTTGTTCCGATGACATGATGATGGCACCAATTCTCCTTGATAGGGTTGGTTGGTGGCTTGGTGCTGTAACTTAAACAAGAGAGATCATCTCCTTCTTGTGGTAGTGATTATTGAATAAGAGTATACAACTTTGGAAGGCTGAGTTGAAGGGTATATTGGAGGGAAATTGCAGGAGCTTATCTGATGCCTTAATATAAATAGTAATACAAAACATTCAGGGGCTGGAATGTTTTCCTGCTTGTTGATATTTTTGAACTGGTTGAGATAAACCAGAATAATCAAGAAAGCTTGCATGTCTGATAGGATTACCAAGAAATTGGTTACTAAAGTATCTTTTCTTTTATTGTAGGCGTCATCTTATGCGTATATGCTCATCAGATTGCTTTCATCAGTTTTGCCTTTTTCTTTTGCATTACTTTTCTCTATCTGATACTTTAACTATTCTCCTTTTTGCATGGTTCTCCATTTGTTATTTTTCTTAGAGGCTGACAAGTGGCAGGTGCCCATTTTGGTGGTAATTTAGCTTTTTCGCATATGCAATTCATTTTCAGTTGTTTTGTATTGTGATGTTCAGGAGTTTAACAAATATGCCATTTGGTTTGTGTTGGCTTGGATGTGTGGAGTTAATTGATGTAGAGCCAATTTGCAGTGTAACACATGTAGTGTGTATGTACAGTGCTTGTGATAGGTAATTTGTTATGCTCTTGGGTTTAGCCGCCGAATCCAATTATTCAGCCCATATCTTTGTTACTGTGGTACAAATTCTTTTATTTTAGGCCTTCACTTATGCCTTATGCTCTTGGGATGTTGATCGGCAGCATGTGGTCCATTTATCTTTGGTTATTTGTTTTGCATAGGTGACATCTTGGAATTAGAAGTTTCGCCTTTTTCTCTTCTTCAACTGCAGCATATTCTCTTTCTATATATTAACTGCTTTGTCTTTATGTTCCACTTTTCGCTTGAGAACACTTTATAAGTATAATATTTAGTAACTGGAAGAAAATAAAAATTGCAACGGGATGATATGATTTATTTAAAGTAAAAAACATTTATGATATTCATTCATTGTTCTTGTCATCCTTTAACATCTGATATTTTCCTTCTACATTATAATCTGTTCTTTTGTCTATATTTGATGTGAATTGTTGCAGCATGAGTCATGATGCTGAAGATTCTTCACTGTGTAAGGTTCTTAAATCTGTAGTATTCAATGTGAATTGTTCATGATGCTGAGATTTTTCATTATATAAGGTATTTAATCTGTTGTATTGGAAGGAACTGTTCTTTACAATTTTTTGCTTGTCAATTTATTCATCCAGAAGGATTAAGTACCATAAGTTTCTGGTCCTCTTTTCTAGTATCAAAGAATTTCGTGATTTCATCAGAAGACTCACCAGATACTGGAAAAATCTTTTGCATTTTACAAATAGGTATTCATAAATAGACTGCCAACTAATCATTATTGGTCCATTTGTGCTGTTAGTCGCCAGTTGTTATACTCACTTTCAAATGTTAGCCAAATTAATTATGTGAATTGGCCTTTGGCAACAGAGAGTATGCATTTTTAGTACTTTTGCTGATTGTAAAAGTATGTAGGTTGAGATTGGCAGAATAGAGTCCATGATCTTGATAACATACTTGGTTACGTTTAAAATTTTCTCCATGTGTAAGCATCAACAAACAACACCTAGAAATTCTCAGGGAATACGGGAATACAGGATTCTGTAATGACATTTGATTCAAACTAATATAAAGTCATTGTGTTCTGTTGTACATGGTGGCAAATCTTCAATATGCCTTGTTTGTAGATTTTGCTTGTTCGTAATTAAACTGAAACCCAGGAGGAAGTAGTCCAAAGAACTTGGCTATGGAGTTTATCTGTTTGTAATAGTGTTAGTTGAACTTTCCATCTTTCTTTCTGCCTATTAGTGAAATACTATCCTCACATAGAGCATATTTTGTCTTCGGGTTACATCTCCTTTGTAATAAGGATTATTAATTGGAGACCTTTTCAAAGAACAAAAATGCTGAAACCATCAGGATACTAATATCATGGCCAACCTCCTTTAAGGACAACAAAGCTACCACTGATTTAACCATGATCTACTTGTTCTGCTGGCTGTCAATTGTCAATTCACTAAACAGTTTACATGTTGAAAGAAATCAGGTTCGAGATTAAATTACTGCCGAAAGCTTCAGTGAAGTTTCAGCAAATAATGGTTTCAATCTCTATCTATGGAAAGCCGAAATCTAAATTTATTGATTGACAAACTGGATATCAACAAAAAACAAAGAAAAGAACACAGTACATGCAATTAGTCATTGTCAGCATGAGTAAATTTATCATTTCCTTGTTATAAAGTAGAACCAGTGTAAAATTGAATGGGACAAACTGGGATGCAACTTTGGTGGGCTGGTTCAGGTTGAAGGTTGACCCCTACCTGGTCTTGTACACACCATCTTCAACCATGACCCAGTGCAATCAGACCCTCTGATGGCCTTTCTTCAACACTTGCCCAAACCGACCTTGGGTTGTGCTAATATATGTCTTAGTTGAGATGAAGATTGATCAGGATATGCTGGACCAGGTTAGTTTTGGTTGATTGAATTTTGTGTAATCAAAACCGAAAGCTGGGGACTCAAGGATTTGTTCACACTCTGTAAATCATGGAGAAAGAGACTGTTAAGTTATCTCCTTGTGTGGTCTTGTATAATTTAAAAATAATATAAATTGAACATATAATTATTTATAAAAAAAATTAGTAGATGACTTTCTAATGTTATATATCTTGTTGGGTGGTGTTGGTTTCAATGTCAACTGTAAAGCAACCTAAATAAGGCTCGTGTTAGTACTTCTTAATTGCGAATCCTACCAAAGCTCTGAATGTGACAATATGCGTGGTCTATTTATTACGTCGATCAAGTATTAATATGGTTTCATGTTGAATCCAACCTAAGTTGCAACCCTAGGTACAGGCCTCATCTCTTTAATTGGAGAAATTGCCTGTTATCATGCTGCAACAGCTAAAGTGGGCATAATAGCGAGACTATTTGTACTAGAAAAGAAGTTTTTTCTCCTTAAAGATTAAAATATTTTGGGTGAGGAGGAACATGCTTACTATTTGTACAATCTGCAATCACCAAATCTGCAATCACCAAAATCTCAAGGCCTATAACCAACTGCGGTGTATTTATTGAGATAGTCAGCCCAAGGGTCTTCCCCCATGCGAATCTGATGCAGACAAATTGATATTAAGCGTCTTTTTTATTCAACCAGGTGTTGGTTTAGGCTTTTCCCCAAGGATGCAAACTTTTTGATGCAGACCTAAATATTATTGGCTGCTATTTGGATGACCTGATACTAATTTAATGTAGATCTTGGGGATGGGGATAGGTAGCAGAGAATTTTTTGCTTTTATTTACTAATATTTTACTTTATGTTGTTAACTTAGCTTCAGATGTTTTAAGCTTTCAATTTTTTGTGTAGCTTTGAAAAGTGCACATTTTTGTTAGCATGTTTGATTGTCATCTATATAGTTTTAGCGTACTTCTCTATTCCGTTAATGATACAGGATTACATCTCATAGCATGACTTCTATGCCACTTTGTTCGAACGTACAGTGCGACTTCTGTTGTCTGGTGTAATCACATTCATGAGTTTATGTTATTGGAATTATTAAGCCGGTAGCTGGGAAGTAGTCGTTACTTTTCTCAGACATAACTAGTCATTTTATTTCATCTCGTTGTTTGCAATTCAGCTCATTGACATGTTTTCTATTTCACTCCTTGAGACAAATAATGATTTATCTAACTGGCTTTACTTGCAGAATTATTATGTCAATCAAGAACTCCCAGAAAATGCATTCTTATACACTGATGATTACAAAAGCAACCTCCACACTGATTCAAACCAGAATATTCTGAACTGCTTTGACGGCTCTACCCATTTGGAATATCAACAGTACAATGTGCATCAGGAGCTGTCTCACAACCCATACCTTGAAATCAACACCTCTGAACAGAACACCAGTGATGCGTTCCCCCACATGTCTGACTTGCTTGCGACGATTTGCGCTCCGCCTTCTGCGTTCTTAGGGCCGAAATGTGCACTGTGGGACTGTCCAAGGCCTGCTCAAGGATCAGAATGGTGTCAAGATTACTGCATTAGCTTGCATTCTACTCTGGCATTGAATGAAGGCCATCCTGGCATGGCACCGGTGATTCGTCCTGGAGGTATTGATCTTAAGGATGGTCCTCTATTTGCCGCTCTCATTGCAAAAACACAACGGAAGAATGTCGGTATCCCTGTATGTGAAGGGGCCGCAACTGCGAAGTCTCCATGGAATGCTCCTGGTATGTTCGTATCTTTTCTTTGAGATATATTTTACCTATGTGGCCCTGCAAAATTATCTATTTCGTATCTTCCACTTGAAAGTCTGAATTTTCATGTATGACTAATTTTTTTTATTTGATATTTTACATGTATCACCTTGTCCTTGCAGAAATTTTTCCCATGAATTGGATAATTCTCCACTTGGATTATGCATGTAAATATGATATATTTTATTTAAGAACTCTTTCATCTAGATCCTGTTATTTCATATTTTACATGTTGGTGAGTCTATGGTAACACTGTCTTGCCTTGTTGTGTGCCTTGTGAGCCTTGTTGTGAGCCTTGTGATAAGTATAAACATTTTACATGTTGTGAACCTTGTGACAAGTATAAAGATTATACAGACAAAAAAAAAAAAAAAAAACTTTTTTCTGACAGCTTGTCTATCTTGCAATATTGCAGAGCTTTTTGATCTCTCTGTTCTCGAAGGCGAAACAATAAGAGAATGGCTTTTCTTCGACAAGCCAAGAAGGGCGTTCGAAAGTGGGAACAGAAAGCAAAGATCACTGCCAGATTACATTGGCCGTGGCTGGCATGAATCAAGGAAGCAGTTAATGAAGGAATTCAGGGGCTTGAAAAGGTCATACTATATGGACCCGCAACCACTACCCTTCTATGAGTGGCATCTCTACGAGTACGAGATCAACGACTGTGATGCCTTCGCATTGTACAGGCTGGAATTTAAGCTTGTCGATGCCAAGAAAAGTGCCAAAGCAAAACCTGCTGGTAGTTCGCTCAACAAGGCAAAAACTAATCAGAAGGATATTGGTGAAAGCACTCATCCTGCTCCAAACCCAGTTAATCAAGAAAGCATTTCGACTGCATATCATGGACCGGACCAGATTTCTCTAAATGGAGAGATTGTTTACGGGCCAAGTCTCCCATACGGCTATCCCATTGAGAGACTCCGCGGGTATTATGGGAATACATAAAACCTGCAGATTTAATGGATCTGATTCTCACTCAATGTGACAATATTATTAGCTTCGAAGAAGAAAAGCACCACTCCATCCTTCTAATTATCTGACTTTGAGTCAGCCGATAACTATGTGAATTTGAGGTCATTTTTTTTCTCGAATGCAACATATATATATATATATATAATATATACTTTGGTAAGTTGCTAATCATAATCCATGTATAGTGGCTTGACAGTAGAATGTCCTTGGTGCTTAACTTAAACCTGATTAAAGATGATCACCAGGTTGGATACTGGAACTTTTACTGTGTAGACGGTTTGTCGCAGTCGAACGCCTCTTTAGTTTCGTTTTGTCCGTCTGTATATGCTGCTCTATTTGTTACAAGGCTTGTGACGAATCTAAATGAATACATAAGTTCCATCCTAAGCAGTGTCTGAATTGTGGTTTCAAGAATCTCGGTGCGCTTTCCGTATGGTTTGATTTTTACAATCACTACTTTTTATCACATGTGGAAACATTATGAGGTTAATCCACGCCTTTTTGGTAAAAAAAAAAGTGTTGTTTTCTTTTTCGGTTAGAATTTTCTCAACAGCTTTGTACTGCAGCTGCAGTAGAGCTTTTAGATTTTATCTACCAGAATTTTAGAATTTTTTTTTTTTTTGCAAACTACTTTTCATTACCATCTTGTCTCTGGGAGCACAATCTGGCTTTAACAAATCCAACTTGAGGTGAGAACCAAATATTTCCCAGGTTAGTTGCTTAAGGGGCCGTTTAGATGTGGGCTAGAACCGGGAATAGCGGGTTTATCTCCCTTATTCTACCAAACGCATCTGGAATCATTTGGTATTGCTTATCCCAGAACAACTAGAATAAGCTGGAACAACAGTTCTTACCTATTATTTTATAATTTTTTTTTTTACCAAACTACCCCTCCTCCCCTCCTTTCTCTCTTCCCAATACACTCTCATCATCACAAATCCCTCTCTCTCCTCTCTCTCTCTTTTTCTTATTCCCAATACACTTTCATCATCACAAATCCCTCTCTCTCCTCTCTCTCTCTCTTTATCGCATATTAACTCTTGAGGGCAAAAAGATAATTTACCCAACTTATCCTCTTTATTCCTCCTATTTCTCATTATTAAACCAAACATAAAATCTCTTATCCCTGAACTATTCCAAACACTTTTTCGCTCTAGTTCCGTACTTTATACTTATCCCCGATTTAGCTAATTCTACTTTAACCCGATTCCAAACGCAGCCTAAAAAAACCAAAAAATGCAAACCTATATTGTCCCAGAGTTACACATCCTCAAACATCCTCTACTCTTATCTTTTCCTTAAGTGGAACACATTCCCCTTTTTACCTTCCACTAGTAGATATTTCACGAATATGATGCTCTTTTATCTACTACAGATTTAGACATATTCTTCTCAATCCTTAAAAAAAAAAAAAAAAAAAAAAAAAAAAAAAAAAAAAAAAAAAAAAAAAAAAAAAAAGAAGTTCTATTATTATTTTGTCTAGTTATTTGTTTGCTATTCGGATATTGCTACTCTCAACTCGAAGAAGCAAAGAATAATATTTTCTCCAGTTTTGCTTCCCACTAGTTGGAATCAAAAAAGTTTGGCTAAATTTCTCTTTTGGTCCTCAAACTACGAGGGCGTAGTACTTTGGTATAGTTTTAATCTATTATAATTTTTAGCTCAAATTTTTTGAATTATTACAATCGAATTCCACTACTAGAAATTACAATAAATTTGTATAATGCATTATTTTCTAATGAATTAAAATGTATAATACTTTATTGTCTAGTCGGTCAAAAAATATCGTTATAGTCCAATATTATTAATAATACATTATTGTCTAATCAAATAAAACATCATCCAATATTAATCGTACATCATTATTATTTAGTTATCTAAATTGGATTATAAAATTTTATTGCAATTATAAAAGGTTTGAGCAAAAATTACAATTTACTATAGTTAAAAGGAAGAAATTGCATGATGAGCAGCTTGACTATGGGTCATTCTGAAAAGGGCCCCTTAACTTTATTATTATTTTTATTGACACTCTTTCAGCTTCATAATTAAGTTTTATGGTATAATTTGTTATTATCCTTAATTAATCTATGTTTATTTAGTATGAAATAGTTTAAACTGTTAAATTTAATATAATTATTAATTAATATGGTAAAATTTTTAATTTATATTGCCAAAATTAATTATTTTCGATAATTATATAATCTTTATTTCTAACCATTCGAGTTTTCAAAATTAGTATTAGTGTCAAGAATCACACAATCTACGTACATTATAACTAAAATGCACATTTTATACCCACCGGACAAAAATTTATAATTTTTTTTTGAATTTAAGTACTAATAAAAGTTAATAAGACTAGTATAAAAATATAAATTTTTTAATGAATAAAATGTAAATTTTACACTCTACCTAAGTATACAACTTAGTACTCTCTTTTTCTATTGAGCATTGCTACAGGTACAGGTACTCCATTTGGGTTTGGGGTCTCCCACAATATTGTAAATGATATGGCATTATTATTATTATACTGTAAATATTATTACTAAATTTTAAATGAGCAATGCTACATGTACACCCCGAAGGTGTGTACATCATACACCTCCACCATTTTAATGGTGCCGATATTTTTTACGGGTCACATCGAGTGACCCATCATCACACCCCCACCCTTAGATGGGTGGGGTGTATGATGTACACCCCGAAAGGGATGTACACATAGCATTTTCCATTTTAAATACGTAACTGAATATTAAGTACCATTATTACATCACTGAATATTAAGTACCATTATTATATAGTACACTCTGAACTCTAAACTCTCCACGAGAGATCTACCTCTTTAGAGGTGTACATTCTATATCATATTTTATTCTGGAATGAATATTATTTTATTCGTCACATCGAGTGACGAGTAAAATTTATCCTACTCCTAAAGTAGAGGATAAGATATACACCTCTAAAAAAACGTATACTTATATATACCCAACTCCCCACATACATTCCAACTCATCAATAATATTATAGGGTACAAACATCAAGCATTTCCCTTCTTCACTTGAGAGTGTATCCATATACTTTTAAATAGAGTTATGCTAAAACAAACACACACACACACACATAAAATTGAATTTTTATATTTATAAAATTACTAAGTCATTATATATATATATATATATATATATATATATATATATATATATATATATATATAATTGAGTTTTTATATTTGTAAAGGTATAAAGTCATTAATACTTATAGGTTTTAGTCATTGAATAAAAAAAATATGTGGCTAGAATAATAGTGGGTCCCTTCGGTTAAGTTAGTGATTAGTAAAATAGAATGATCTAAGATATAAAATTAGTCAAATGAATAGATCTAACGATAAAAAATTTATAAACACCAATTACTTGGTACTTGTACAAGCATTATAGCCGAACACACACACACACTCTCTCTCTCTCTCTCTCTCTATATATATAAATAAAGAGTTTACCTTAAAATACCATTAATACTATATGAATAATATTTACTTAAAACTTTCCAAGTAGGACTAGAGTGCTATTAAAAGTATAAGACATGTACTTTTAAGCTAGGTTGAAATTTTCAAATCGAGAATTAACTTCGTTAGACTTGGTTTAGTATATTTAAAATATTTAAAATATAAATTTTATATTTTTTCGTTATTATTTATTTAGTAATTGAAATAATTCAAAATCAATCACTTTTAATAGTTGATATGTATTGTTTTTATGTTTAACGGTATAGAAATATTTAAATCAGATAAAATTTTAATAAAAAAAATTTTATACTATCTACATCAAGATCAATATTTCTGATCGAAAATTTTAGTGCTGCATCATAATTTTTTATAAAAATTTTAATTTTAGTCGTCCATTTTTAGTCCCTTCAATTATCAAATAAATAATAATAAAAAATTAAAAAATCTAACGGAATTGATTGTCAATTTAAAAGTTCGACCATTAAAAATGACTTAAAGAGTATGGAAGCTTGGGGCTCCCAAGAGCACACTAGTCCTACTCCAAGTTTTCTTTTGTGCGAGATATCACCTCTTCTTTTTATAGTGTGAGGACCAAACCTTTAACTTACCTGCTCTTTTTCTTTTGAGTGAGATATCACCTCTGGGAGATATCACTACTCTGAGAAGAAATGGATGACACGGGATGGCCCAAGGTAGTAAACAAGAACTTGGTCGCACGTTGGCTATCTGGTGGATGGTTTGCATAATTAAGAATAAAGTAATCTTCCAACAAATAAGTACAAATCTTCCAGTAGCAATTAGATGGGTCAGCAGATTTGCAAAATAATGCGAAGGAATCGAAAGATAGATTGTTGGATGCGATTGCTTTTCGGGGAATATGATAGTCCGGACTAAACGATTATATATATATATATATATATATATATATATATATATATATATATATATATATATATATATATTAATGTAATACCTTGCGGGCCCGGGACGTGATGGATAGATAATAAAAAATAAAATAAAATATTAATAAAATATATTTTTATAAATTTTTAAATAAATATATAAAAATAAAAAAAAATTTATGTCAAATTAATTAATTTATCAATATATATGTTTAAACTTAACCGTTCAGAAATAAATAAAAATATTATATATTTTCGCCATTAAGAGAGAGAGGACCAAATCTAAAGCGCGAGTTATCGAAAGACTTTTTTCGTCTCGCACTCCGTTGTCCTAAGCCTTATCCGGTCTAAGCATCCTATATTGCTCCATTAGACCCACAACGACGAATGAGGTGGTGGAACAACCCCTCGCACTGCACCTCAACAAGCTCCGTTCTAAAGCGAGGAGGGTCGAGTTGAGTCGGTTGGCATGTAGAGAGAAAGGGAGAGGAAAAATCGTATACGTTGAATAGAGAGAAGGGAAGAGAAAAAGTCATAACATTTCATGAGTTGGTAAGGGTGAAGAAAAAAATTGTCATGTGGCAAAAAGTATTGAGGATTCATAAATTTGTATATATATATTTATGCTATCGATAGCACCAACTTAATAGCACCAATATTATTCTAGCTTCACATCTCTTAATCCAAGAGCTAAAAACTTAATAGCACCAATATTTTTGGTGCTATCGATAGCATAGTAGCATAGTTATACACACACAGGGAGAGAGAGAGAGAGGGAGAGAGAGAGAGAGAGAGAGAGAGAGCTAGGCTCTTATATTATCTATAGGAACGGAGCTTCGATACTATAGAAAAGTTTTCGATTTTAGGGTATTCAAATCAACAATCTACACCGTTAAACTGATCTAAGATATTTAAAGTTTTTTTTTAAAAAAAATTATATTTTTTCAATATAGTTTACTTTATGATCAAACCATTTCAAAATTGTTAATTTTTAATGGCTACCAACACGAGTTTGTAGTTTAACGGTATAAAAAAATCTAAATTTATTTAAATTTTGATAGAAAATATTTTAAACTATTTAAATCAAGAACAATATCTTTGATCTTGAATTCAAAAGTGTTATTTTCAAATTTTAAAGATTGTTTAATTTTTACCGTTCATTTTAACATAGTTTATTTACTAAATAAACGATGTCGAAAAAAAATAAAATTTTATTTCTAAAAACTTTATAAACCCTAGATCATATTTAACAGTGTGGATCATTGATTTAAAAAAATTTAAGATAAAAAACGAGACTATAGAGAGAGAATCCGGTTATTATGCTTTTAAAAATACTGATGCTTATAAGTTCTCTACCGTTACATCAATCCATTTGACTAATTTTATTTCTTAGATCATTCTATTTCACCAACCACCGGCTAAACCCAAGAGGCCTACAGTCATACTAATCGTATATTTTTTCATTCAAAAACTAAAAATTTACAATACCAATGACTTGGTACTTTTAAAAGATTTAATGGAGCTCAAAGTGAGTGGTTAGTTAAATAGAATAATCTAAGAGATGAAATTGATCAAAGGGATAAATCTAACGGTAGAAAACTTATAAGTATCAATTTTTTTGTGTTTATACAAGCATAGTAGCCGGACTCTATATAAAATTGAGTTGAGCTTCAATTATATATATATATATAGTAGAGCTTATATACTTTTAAAAGTACAAGTCAAAATATATTTGTAACGGTAAAAAAATTACAAGTATCAATTTTTTGGTGCTTATACAAGCATAGTACCCGGACTCTATGCAGAATTGAGTTGAACTTCAATTATATATATATATAAGAAAAGAGCAATGCTATATGTACACCCCCAAAAGGGGTGTACATCATACACCCCACCCCATCCAAGGGTGGGGGTTTACTCACAGTGAAATTCACCCCACCCTTGGATGGGTGGGGTGTAAGATGTACACCCTTTTTGGGGTGTACATGTAGCATTCCTCATATATATATATATATATATATATATATATATATATATATATATATATATATATATATATATATATATAGTAGGGCTTATATATTTTCAAAAGTACAAGTCAAAATTTATTTGTAAATTTTTTACCATTAGATTTGTATTATTTACTTTTTCTTTTTCTCTCTTTAGTTGACTTTACAATAGCACAAATCTCAATGTAAATTCAATAGCAAAAAAATTGACAAGCATATTAAAAATATATAAGCTCTACTATACATATAGTAGAGCTTATATTTTTTAAAAGCACTAGCCTAACTATGCATGTGAATCTTTTATCATTGAATTTGTATTGAGATTTGTGCAATTGTAAAATCAACTGAAGAGAGAGAAAGAAAGAGTACAATAGTACGGATCCTAATACAAATTCAATGATAAAAAATTTACAAGCATATTTTGACTTATACTTTTAAAAATATATAAGCTCTACTCTCTCTCCCCCCCCCCCTCTCTCTCTCTCTCTCTCTCTCTCTCTCTCTCTCTCTCTATATATATATATATATATATATATATATATATATATATATATATAACTAGATTACTATGCTATCGATAACACAAATTACTTGGTGCTATTAGATTTTTTACTCTTAGATGATGAGAAGATGCATAATTAGGATGATAGTGGATCTTTTGGATTTAGTTAGTGATTGAAAAAATAGTATGATTTAAAAAATGTAAATGACTAAAGAGGTAGATATAATGATTAAAATTTTAATGGCACCAAAAACTTTTTGCTATCATAGCATAGTAGTCCGGACTCTAAATATATATATATATATATATATATATATATATATATATATATGAAAATGCTACTTGTACACCCGTAAGGGGTGTACATCTCACACCCCCACCCATCTAAGGGTGGGGGTGTGATGAGTGGTCACTTGATGTGACCCGTAAAAAATATCGACACCATTAAAGGGGTGGAGGTGTAGGATGTACACCCCTTCGGGGTGTACATGTAGCATTACTCATATATATATATATATATATATATATATATATATATATATATATATATATATTGAGACCAAACTGTTTTATATCTTTCACTTATTTAATAAATAAAACTTACAGCATGCTTTTTTTTTCTTTTTTTTTTCTACCAAAAAAAAATAAATAATAATCACCCCTTCTCTGTTTTGAGGACTGATCCAATTTTGTACACAGAATTTTGCCACCATCGTAACTTTGCTCAGATTCGGTGATCCCCTCGACGGGAGCTATAAAAGGAGTCGGCCCAGTAGCGGATCACGTAGCGTTAATTCACAGCGTTTGCAAGGAGAGAGGAACCACAACACCAACACCAACACTTCCTCTTCCTCCTCCTCCTCCTCCGCACTCGCGAACGTAGCGTGAACCCTCTCGATCTCTACGCCTCGTCGTCCCCCTCCTCGCTCTCTCGCTCTCAATCCATGGGGAGGGGGAAGTTTAAGGGCAAGCCAACGGGGCGCAGGAACTTCTCCACCCCGGAGGAGATGGGTATCGCGCCTCCCGATCATTTCATCTACGGTTTTGTATTTGTAGAGATTGATGCTGTAGATTGTCGGTTTTGTTTTCTCTTCTTTTTTTTTGTCCGTTGATTTTGCTCGGATTTTTGGTCGGTTTGATCCGATTCTGGCAGAAAATTAGTAATTTAACCATTGTGACAAACTTGTGTTAGATGATTCATTCGGAGGGTGAATTTTTTGGATTTTGATGGAGTAACTCCAAATGTTCTGAGATTTTGATTTTGAACCTATGAGAAATGTGAAAGAACGGAATTGTTAGGATGATTTATAAGAAATTATTTGTTAATGCAAAGGTTGCGAGAGCTTTTCTCTTTCCTTTTATTTTTGAGAAGATGTGAACGATAGGGATAGAAAGAATCTGATTGATCTACACACGAAGATATATGGATGGAAATTGTCCTGGTATGAGATATCTGAGATCAAGAATATAGAACATTTACATAGGAAGTGAGTGACTGAGAGAGTTTATCACATGCGATCTCTCGGAGGAAAAACCATTGCTCGGAGCAAGGTTGTGAACAATATCATACTGGGTAATCTATGTTCACACTGTACTACTCTGTGCTAACATTCTAAACGTTGCTAGTTTTTTTTTTTTTTTTTCCTTATTGAAGCACTTCTAATTTTACCTCCTCTTCAATTAACTGCAGTTGCTGGTACTGCAGCTCGCCCACGCACCTTTAAAAAGGTTTGAACATTGTTTTCCCAAATAAATATATCACCTATGGCAGTTCTAGTTTATTGTTGTCAAACAAGCATGTTGCTAATTATAATGTAGCATTAATTTAAGCAGCTTTACTGTGGTGTTCAGAGGTAAGAGTTTGATTCTACCTTGTAAAGGGTTTTTCTAGATATGGAATTTATATATATTTTTTTATATATATGATAGTAATGATTTAATATTGCTCCATTTATGTTTGCCTGTATGATGGGTTTCTTGTCAATTATTGTGAACTTTATGTTTTCTATGGCATGATTTTTGCCATGTTTGGTTGTTGAAGCCTGCTAGTTGATTGTTTAATTCTCCTTTACACTTAACATGAAGACCTTCTAAATGCAACAGGTGCAAGCTGAAGATGAAGAAAGAGAAGAACTTGAAGAGCAATCTGACAATGATTCTGAAGAAGATTCTCAGGTGGAACTTTTCTTAATAATATTTTTGTTGCCTCTGCAGTTCTTCTGTCTGTTTTTTCATGCATAACTTTCCAATAGAGAATTCATCTTAATTGTGTCTATGTTATTATACTCTTTACAGAATGGGAAAGGCACCCTGCGTATTTTAGAAATTGAAAATCCGAACTTGGTGAAACCCAAGACGGTGAAAGCCAAAGAAGCTGATGTAAGTTGGACAATTTATTTCCTTGTTTTAGTTTTACAGGCAATGCTTCTTAGTATCACCAGAAGTTTTCACTTTTTCTGCTTTCCTCTGCTGCATCTCCATAGACATCATTGACCTATTTCTCCTTTCTCTACAGATTGGATGAAAATCCCGCGGTCTAGTATTATGTAATTTTAAGATTTACACAGTAACTAACGTGGTAATCTAAAATAGTTGTTTTGCTCTAACGTAATGCTGTTGCCTGTATCTTCTTTATGGTTTCTTAATTTAAGGTCATTTTATATGTTTACGCATTATGTGCATGATTAGTTATTATGAAAGATCATGACCCAATAATGTACTGGAAATCAAGGGAAGTTTACATGGGAGAAAATAAATAAAAAAAGAAAATTGCTCGGTTATAGTTAGATATGTTTCACTATGTTTATTCGAAGGATCTCCATCTCCTAAGTATTTGTAAATATATCTTTACCCTAGGATCTTAGCACTGTCGCCAGCTTATTGATCTCTTAATTTTATGAATACTAGCAATATGCTGTTGCTTTTATTTATGAAATGTAATTGACTTTGTTAGTAATTTATTTCTTGTCAGCTTCCTGCTTTTCCAAATCAATATATTGTTGATTTCCTGCAGTTTAATTAGTTACACATACATCTGAAATGATAATTTTGGAACTTCTGTGCAGCTTGGTAGAACGCCTGAACTCTCGAGGCGTGAAAGGTGTGTTTTTCTGTGTTATTACTTTCACGAAATACTTTTGCCTTTTGTACGACCATTCTTTCTAGAGTCCATTCCATTGAATGTATATAACAGACTAGATATAGAGGTTCTAAACTGTATCATTTGCGCTAGCTTAATTTTATGATTAAGAAGTATTAGATTGCTACAGACGTATGACCTTGACAAGGAATAGTAAGTTCTAATGTTCTATGACAATTGATATGAACTTTATGAAATTAAATTGTGTATGAACTTAATTATTAGGTGCATATAAAGTAACCAGTACGAATATACATATATGCATATATGATATAATTATATTTAGTAAAGAGAATATAGTAACGAACAAGTCGTTAAGCCATCTCTAGTCTTGTTAGTTAATGTTTAAGATATACTCATGTTAATGTTTATGATATACTCATGATAATGTTTTGTGAAATTTCAGTCAGAAACTCGATTATATTACATCGAAAAACTATTTGAAGATAATTTATATATATGATTCAGTATATTAATGAAAGAGGATATAAGAATGAACAAGTCATTAAGCTGCCTATGGTCTTGTTATTGAATAATTGAGATATTTAACATTTAAAAACATTCATAGACCTGGCTCATCTTTTGGAGGAATGATTTCCTGGGTCTGGGCCGCCACTTCAGCAATTATCACCACTCCCACCTTCCTCCATCCCATCTCATATTTTCTATTTAACCACCCGATACACTTTTTGAAGAAATAATTTTAAATCAACAAAATGCTGCAATTCCCTGGGTGGTGAAGATTTAATGTTATATAGATATATCTCTTAGTAATTTCTTGCTATATCCCGCCTTTGAAAAAGTTCAAAGCTCAAAAATTACTATATATATGTATTAAGTTCAAATGAAGTTGCCACAGACTTTTCTGAGTTCTAGACATAGTGATTTATCTGCTTTCTGGGATTTTATCTCATTACATTTTTAAGGATACCATATAATGTTTTATTTCTCATAAAAGCTAACTGTTGTTAGTAATATATAGTTACTACCTCTTTGTTGAAGGGAGGAGATAGAGAAACAGAAAGCTCACGAGCGATACATGAGGCTTCAGGAGCAAGGAAAGACAGAACAAGCTAGAAAAGATTTAGGTAAAACTAGAAAAGCTCTTTTAGTTCTTGGTCTGCTTAAAAGTTGCAAAGATTTCTTATCTTATTTGTCTGAATTGTTCACCCTCTCTTTTTGATGGTGCTAATGTATGGCATTATGTTTAAGAAATGGCAAGTGACTTGACTTTTACATTAAAATGGTCTTCATTCAGTGGTTTAAAAGTTTCTAGGCAAGCAAACCTTTATGTTTGTTCTCCTGCTAAAAATTAAAAAAAAAAATCCTCTTTTTTCTTGAATTTGCAAAAACTGAATATCTTTTCCATTTTTTTTTCAACTTTAGCAGGCATTTCAACTTTTAGGACCATACTGCCCCTCCACAATGTGGCCACAATACGTATGGAGTGGTGCTTATGAATTTGCACATGTAATCATCCACTAGAATGTTGAAGAGGCACTTGCATGCCTGTCCTCACTTCTGTGTTGTATCGGAGTCCTTATATAGCTAGATGATAATCAATCTTTATCATCAGAGTCCTATCTTAGTTTTGGCATGGAAAAACTAATCATATATTTGTTAATTGTCCTCTAAAAACAAGAAAGGCAGATTGGCTGTGCCTTTCGTGAAAGGAACTTCATTTAGAGGAGACCATTTTCGAAGGTGGCACAAAATTGGGTTATCCTATGATCGCGTGTCTTAAAAACTTTTATACCTTTTTTTTTAAGAGCCCTACGAATTGACTTGGAGCTTGATATGTCGCATTAATTTCGTTGATGTTTCACATGTAGTGAGGAGGGTTTGCTAGTATAGGCGTCAATTAGTTGGGTCGGCTAGGTTGAATGACTTGATTTGTTTTGGTTCAAATGTTGCCAGTTGGATCAAGGCCTTCTTTCAGCGTTTTCTCAGCCATGTGCTTGACGGGAATTTTCTTTATAGTAAACTGTGCTGAGTCTAGAATCACTCTTTTCTACTCATATAAAGAAAATAAGCAGCCTATGTATCCATAGCATTTACTACTTGTTTTATCTTAACTGAGCTCCTTGAGTAGGGCATATAAGAAGATAACCTTCTACTTTATCCATTTGTAGAGCGCCTTGCTTTAATAAGACGGCAAAGGGCCGAAGCTGCAAAGAAAAGAGAGGAGGAAAAAGCTGGTATTTATCTTCTATACCTTTGTCTGTCTCTCTTATGTTGGATTGCCACTGCATGATATGAAATTTGTCATGCTCTTGTTGTAAGAGCTCGCGACCGTTTGCACTAGCAAATTCTAGCTCAATTTGGGATTTCCAGATCCCCAGGGGTTTTTGAGCTCCAGTTTTTGCAATAACAGTTAGCGAGAAGAAATTCAAAGAATGTCAAATAATCTCTCTTAAAATAATTTGTACTTCCTATCATGTAATCGTGTGGAGGTTACACCAACTGTTGTTTCCTAGTTCTTTTATAAACTCCTGGATCGGGGTGCTCGATGTGTCTCCTTTTCTTCTTTAGTTGTTGCTCTGACTACACTAAATTATGTATTGAAATTAATAGTTCTCTCTTATTTTGCCAGCCAGAGAACAGAAGAGGGTTGAAGCCCGCAAGTAACGCCCCCGAACTCTTCTGTTATCTTAACTATTTCTGTATTCCAGCATATGCTTTACTCTATTAAATATTTGATTGATAGCTGGAAAAGAAAACTGTAAAATAGTAGTAATTGATAGCCCTATTGGATCGTCGTGTTCTCTGCCATTAGTTAGTGAGCTTTACCACTAATGGCAGTGTGTATGGAAGTACCTAAACTCTCTTGCAGAATCTCATTTTAAATGCTTTAATCTTGTGTATTCTGGGCAGTATTTTATAAATACGTGTACAGTGTCTCTGGCTATCTGCAGTGATATTATGTGAAAGGTAACAATAAAGCTCAGTGTGAAAGGTAAAACTAAAGCTCAGTGTATATGTATATCTGCTCTATATATATATATATAGAGCCTAAGAGAGAACCCACTTCAACCCACCTCA
Source organism: Tillandsia leiboldiana (assembly GCA_029204045.2). Classification (NCBI taxonomy): domain Eukaryota; kingdom Viridiplantae; phylum Streptophyta; class Magnoliopsida; order Poales; family Bromeliaceae; genus Tillandsia; species Tillandsia leiboldiana. The sequence continues at coordinate 5,388,891 of CM055076.1, read as the reverse complement.
AGACAGGCATAGTCCAACAGTTAGATTTCGGATTAGTTGTTGGATCTTACCGAAGAGGTCCTTGGACAGGCCATCAAAAACTTCCTAGAAGAAGCTTAAGATCAAAAATAATAAAATAGTAAATAAAAAGGCAAATATAAAATAGTAAATAAAAAGTCAAACGGGTTAATATCGCACGCATAATCCGGCTCGCGCTCATGTCTTTAGGAGAAGTCATTATTTTTACTTTCTCCTAATTAATACAATCAAGAAAGAAAATATATAAATATAGTTATCATATGTGATAAGTTTTTAATATGGGACTAAACATCACATAAGTTTTGGGCTTCTAAGTAAAGCCCATTGATATTGAGCCACCTAAAAAATTCAAATTCAAATAAAATCTAACAGTTACTACGTTAATAAATTACATATATTTGCGGATTGGACCATTTTGGTACATATGATATTGGAGCAAGCTCTCAATGGACGGTGTTGTTGCAATCAAAATTCTATATTACAGCCGCAAAAGTTGCAATCAAAATTCTATATTACAGCCGCAAAAATTATTTTCTTTCAAGTCCTGTTTGGATGTATGTATAAATATTTTATTTGGTATATCTCAATAATTTACTTAAAATATTTATATATGTGATTGATTAGAAGTGTGATCAAAATTTAAAATTGGATAATATATTCCACTTTCAAATTATCATTTTTTGAATAAGAAAAATTATTTCGTAGATGATATATATCAAAATTGTTTCGTATATGATATATACTATTATACTAATTTATGAATATCAAAAAAATTTAAATAGTAAAAATTAAATTTCTTTCTTACAACCACATTAGAATAGTTTTGTATTTCAGCATTCAAATACAGAATTGATGCTAAATTATCAGCGGATAATTTATTGTTGCATTTCCTAGCTAATTCCTTGTTGCATTCCCTCTTTTAGGTGACAAAGAGGGAAAAAGATTATCTGCAAACAAAAACAGCATCTTAGAAAAGAGAAAGTCTTCTCTCTCACACTCATTATATATGTAAAAATAATAGGATTCAATTCGAATTTTTCACATTATACATAACTGCAACAATAAATTTTTTTTAAATAATTATATTATAAGATTATCATAGTATCTTTAATTAGACTCTTATGCCATTCTATATGATACAGTGATAAAGACTTTTTCCCTTCAAAAAAGTTATGTACTGCCAGAAAACAGCATGAAAAGCAATGAAGCAATCATTTATCCATACAAAAATTAAATGTAAATGAGGTACAAAATGTCCGAGCCAAAGCAATTACTAAAGTGCAATAGAGGCTGTACTATTAACAAACAATACATCAAGTGGAAAAGAGAAAAAAAAAGAAAAAAAAAAAAAAAAAAAGGAAAAAAAATCCAGTATGTAAAAGAATAATAAAAGAACCCTGATTTTAAAACCCTTACATTTTTCTCCCCCCCATATTTCAGTGTGTCTAAAGCTCCTCCTCAATGCATTCCAAAAAAAAGGTTTGCGTGAGTCAGATCCATCAGTAATAACAACTCCATAGACTGTAAATAAAAGCGGAGTCAGAAGAGCTAAGCTGAGCAGCAGCCGACCTTCTTCACGGCCGATACATCATCCTTTGACCCCACGTTGATGGTCTGCCCCCGCGGTGGAGCTGATGGGTCGCCGCCGATGTCGAGGGCTTTCCTGCTGGCCACGCGGTAGATCTGCGTGAGTACCTCGGTGAAGGCAGCCTCCACGTTCAATGCTTCGAGGGCGGAAGTTTCCATGAAGAAGGTGTTCTCTTTCTCGGCAAAGGCCTTGGCGTCCTCGGTGGACATGGCCCGTAAATGGCGCAGGTCCGCCTTGTTGCCCACCAGCATGATCACGATGTTCGCATCTGTGTGGTCCCGTAATTCCTTCAGCCACCTCTCCACGTTATCGAATGTAATATGGCGGGTGACATCATAGACTACTAGGGCGCCCACGGCCCCTCGGTAGTATGCGCTCGTGACCGCTCGGTATCTATTAAGACGGGAACAGGTAAAAGGTCGGGTTAAGTTTGGTTTTACCAAAATGACGCTCTAGAAACTTTGTTTAACTGATCATTGGTTAGTGGAATAGTGAGGTCAAGGGTATCCTGGAAAGAATCATAATCGGATGCTGCTACAACTTGAGCAACACTATCAAATCCAAAGAAAGTAAAGAACATCGCTATTCATTCTCATAATAACATCGGATGGTACATAAATGAAAGAGAGAATTTGAGATGGATCATCACTTCTAAAATATCAATTTGTATGGACCAACAATGTGACACCCCCGGAATGTGTATTAGTCCTATATATAAATGATATAATAGGACTAAATCTCTTAATCCGGCTATAGCATTTTGGGTGGTAGCAAAACCCAAGAGGTTAAGAGAGTTAAGCGTGCTAGAGCTATAGTAGTTCTAGGATGGGTGACCCCCTGGAAATGCGGGGCGTCACAGTTGGTATCAGAGCCATTCACCAGTCGGAAATGTGAGATGAGTCTTGGCTGAGCCAGGATTATATAACGGGTAGAGCGAGGCTCCCCGACTAATGACCGTTATGGGTGGAGTGTAGCTCCCCACAAGGTCGGCTAAGGCTAGCAAGATGAGTCTCACATCGCCTGGTGCTTGTGAGTGTCTTTGAGCCTGACGAGGACGTCAGAGCTTAAAGGGGGGAAGAATGTGACACCCCCGGAATGTGTATTAGTCCTATATATAAATGATATAATAGAACTAAATCTCTTAACCTGGCTATAGCATTTTGGGTGATAGCAAGACCAAAGAGATTAAGAGAGTTAAGCGTGCTAGAGTTAGAGTAGTTCTAGAATGGGTGACCCCTGGGAAGGCGGGGCGTCACAAACAATCTTAACAGCCGAACATTTCTTAGGCTTGCTGTACTTGCGCAGCTATATAATGGGGAATGTGTAACAAATAAGATACCAAGGAAAACCCATGGAGTATATAAGGTGCAATTATCCCAAGATTGCTAGAGTGCACAAGAGGATTTTGTAATTTAGTCTAAAATTTGTTTCCCACTGAAGTCATTATGCGATTTAGCTAGTCTGCGCTCTAATTAAAACCTAGGAGTTCTTGATTTCCCATAGGTTCCCTCTGTTCCCTATAGAACTACAAATATGATCACTGAAGTTCCTGGTCTACAATATCTCAGAAGACATTTAGAAGCTGAATTTCTGTCAAAGAAAATCAATCTATTCTTTTCCCTTGTCCTATTCGATTCGATTCTTTCTTTCTTTTTGGCAAACTAAGCAACATCATTAAGACAACAATTTGACCAAGTAGATCAGCAATAAAACATCTGAGTAAGTTATTGCTACAAAAATCGCGGAAGATATTCGGATTAGTGATTGACATAATACACAATTTCTCAAAATTGAGTTGAACACATGAACATTGTAATACTAGGCAAAAATGAGATCAAAAATCACTTCTCCTAAGAGTTCTAAAAATGAGGCCCCAAAGCATTACTAGACCTCAAAAACTATAAAACGAATCAATAAATAATTCTACAATATCTAGACGCTTTGGAAAGTCCATTAACATATATCAATTTCATATATAGCTGTAGATAGAGCGACAAGGATCCTACCAAAGATCTCATCCCTAATACCCGATTTCTCCAACTAATCAACATTTATAACAACAGATCGAACAAATAAAGCCACAAATTCACACTCGATCTGAAACCCTAGCATACGAAACCGATCAAAACAACCGACAAAAAGCTCTACAACGAATCAAACAACACCGATCCAGGGAGATCGGATGCACCAAATCGAGAGGGGAAAAAAGAGGAAAAGGGAAAGGGAGAGGGCACCTCTCTTGTCCCGCGGTGTCCCAAATCTGGGCCTTGACGACCTTGTCGTCGACATGGATACTCCTGGTGGCGAACTCGACGCCGATGGTGGATTTCGACTCGAGGCTAAACTCGTTGCGCGCGAAGCGGGAGAGGAGGTTCGATTTCCCCACGCCCGAGTCCCCGATCAGAACCACCTTGAAGAGGTAGTCGTAGTCATCGTCCGCCCTATACGCCATCCTCCTCCTCCTCCTCCTCCTCCTCCTCCTCCTCCTCCTCCACCCCTCCGCAGCCGCGCCTCCTCCGCCGCCGCCGCCGCCGCTCCGGCGATGAGAACGGTGCCCTAGATGCGATGCTGAGCGGGGTTTCGATCACCCTAAGAGGGAGAAATGGGTCGTCGCCACGGAGGTTCTTCGCATGGCGAGAGGGGAGAGAGAGAGAGAGGGGAAACGTCGGGTGTTTTAGAGAGAAAGGGAAAAAGAAAACGACGCGTTGTCTCTAGCTGGCGATGACAACCGAAAACTAAACCCGTTAAGAAACGAACGAGGATATTGATCAACTGAGACAAAAACACCAACCGCCTTAAAATCTTTAAAAAGTGAAAAAAAAAAAAATGATTATTTGCATACAGGGCTGGAACTGGGCCGGATTTGCGTCGGGTCCTATTATGCCCAAGACCAACCCCCCAAAAAATTGGATTTTGGATCGGGCTTCTACCCAATTTTTTTAAAATAATTAAGGCCCGGCCCGGCCCAGGCTCAAGCCCAAAACCCAATACGCTTCGGGCTTTGTTGAGACCCACTTTTTGCATTTGTCACATAGCTCATATATATTTTTATTTTATATTAAACTAAACTAAAATATTTACTTTTATACATTTAAGACTAGAGTTTGATAATATATCTTTATAGGAAAACTATATATTTAGTTTATATGTATAAAATATTCTTATATATATAATTTTATATATCCTTAATAATACTATGCTATACATAGAATATATTTTATTATTTCTCTCAAAAATATATATATATATATATATATATTTTATTATTATGGATAAATATATTATATATATAACTAAATATTTTATTTTGGTAATCAATTGTTCTTAGTGCAAGTGACAAAGGGTTTGGTAGTTGATATTTGTGACTTGAGTTCGAAGGTTTCATATTTTTAGCTAAATTTATTTTAAAAATAAACGAAGAGGGTAGCATACTACCTTTCTCTCAATATATATATATATATATATATATATATATATTATTTTGGTAAGTAATGAATGGGGATTTTGGGTCGGGCGGGGCCGGTGACTTGGATATGTCCAAATAAATCCAAACAATTTTGGAGCCTGAATTTTTACCCAAAGTTATAATTTCGGGGATAAAAAAAATTTAGTTATACCGGGGATAGATATAAGTTATGGTATTAGCAGGAACTAGTGTAAATTTTTATTTGGTTGGGTTTAAGGGTTATACCAGGTATAAAAAAAATTATGTTTGGTAAGTTAAAGAGGAATAAGAAGAATAAAGAGAATTAAAATTTTAATTTATGATTAAAATTTTACTAATATGATTTTAAATATTTATTTTAAAATATTTATTAAATAAATTATTAAAATTTATATTTTACTTTATATAAAAAAAAATTATTTAAAAAATTTATCATATAATTTATTAAAATTATATGATAAATTTATTAAAAATTAAAGTTAAAAATTTTAAAAGCTATAAAATTTAAAATTTAAAAATTAAAAATTTATAAATGTTAAAAATTTTAATTTTAATTGTCTTAAATAATTAGTTAATTATCTAAATACTTAAATAATTATTTAATAAAATAATTAACTTAATTAAAATATTGGATTAATTAAAGAGTTAAAATAATAATTAAAATTATATTAATTTAATTAAGCTTATTCTCAAATGGAACCAGCCTTGTTCTGGGAAAAGGTTGGAATAGTAATTTCAGTCTTATACCAGCTTATTCCAGAATAACGAGAACAGTTGTTTCCACCCTTGCTAAATAGCGTTTGGGTATAGCTGGAGGGGATAAGTCCTTATCCCCTCCTTATTCCGCTCACCAAACGGAGCCTAAGTCCGGCCTATACATGGCCCATTGGGTTGGGCCTTATTTAGGCCTGGGCCCAATTCCACCCCTATGCGCATGGATTGTGTTTTGTGTTATAAGAAAGTGATAATATAGACAAATTTTTTGTTTGGCATAGATTTGGGAAAGTGATTTATGCTTAAGTAATTTTTTATTTGGAGAATTGTTTCTGGTTATAAAAAAGAGCATTTGGCTTAATATGGCAGAAAAATAAATTTTTTCAAGTGATTTTGTAAGTTTGTTTGGCAAATTTTCTCAAGAAATTTATAAAATTTAAAAAATTAGAAAATTTAAACTTGAAATCTAAATTTAAAATTTAAAATTCAAAATTTTGAGATATGGAATTAAAATTTAAAATTTTGAAATTTGAATTTTGAAGTTTTAAATTTTTTAAATTCAAATATTAAAATTTGAAATTTTAAAATTTAAATTTAAATTTTTAGATAGTTTAAATAGTCTAGATTATATTCAACGATACCGATTGTTCGATTTAGAAGCTCCATCATCGAAAACAAATAGATAGTAATAAAGCCAATGGAAATTACTATAAAAAAAAAGATAAATGCATTTGTAGGCAATTTTGGAATAACCATGCACCTGTGCTCTGAAAGGGTATTAGTTTCCTCCAAACTCGAACTCCTTTGTGAATTTCTGAGGGTACTGTTTTGTTTTCGATCAAACTCAGATGAGGATTTCATTATTTTGTGGATTTGTGATCTCTTCGGAGAGATTGCTTAAATGCCGAGTTCGATACGTTCCTTGCAGACTCATGTACACATGTCTCATACAGTGCAAAATAGCGACTTTATTTTATTTTATTACTTTTTTTTTTTTTTTTTGAGACTTTACTGTCTCGTTCATGTTAGCTTAATTCGAATGAAATGAATAATGTGTTATTTTTTTTTATGCTAAATTACAGAAAACTCCTCCATAATATACCTCTTTTTCACTTTGCCCTCTATCTTTCAAAAGCCTATATTTTGCTTCCTCGTAATTATAGAATTGTGCATTTACATCTCTGCCGTCAGCGTTCCGTTAGTTAGCCGTCAATTTCTTAGGTAATATACCGAAAATACCCTTCAACCTCTTCTTCTCCCGATCGTTCCGAGGCCGAGCTCCGTCGCTCCGTGTGGGATATCGCCGCTGCCGCCGTTGTCGGGAGCCCTCGGCGATCGTCGATGCAGTCGCAGCCCGGGCCCTCCCCGGCGACGGCGCTCCAGGTCAGGCGCGGCCCGAGGGTGGTGGGGCGCCACGTGGCGGCGCCCCACTCGCCGCACCACTGCGCGCAGCACGCACGCGCAGGAAGCCCCGACCTCTCCTACGGCGGGGGAGACGACGACGACGACGACGACAGCGTGGGGAGGAGGAGGAGAGCTTCTCTGCGGGGACGGGGGTGGGGGCGGTGGTGGAGTCGGAGGGGAACAACGCGAGGGATAAGAATGGCATTATCGTCATTTTACCTATTATGTTAACTCCGTTGTTCCCTAAAAATAATTACGTAATTACGAGGGAGCAAAATGTAGGCTTTTAAAAGACAGGAAGGCAAAATAAAAAAAAGATATATTATGAAAGTTTTTCTGTAATTTAATTTTTTTTTAAAAAAAAATAAAATAAAAAATAGCAACTTTGGTTAGAAGACGTATGATGTCAACATAGAGGACATTTGGATTAAAGAAATTGTTTTTGAGGTTTTTTAAAGTATTGTTAGTTTTTTGTTATTTGTTTTGATATAGTTCATATAGTATGATATATATTAACACTACAAAAACAAAATAGTCGTAGGGCGGATTTTAGTTATTGTAGAGATGATTTTAACCATCTCAATTAATTTATTTTTAATATTTTCTTTAATACAATCAAAATTTTTTTATTTTGGTATTTTGTTCATTTTGATATAACTTAATAGTGATATAATTAATTTTTTAAATTTTATTCTTTGTTTTGATGTAAGTAAGCGAATCTTGTTACCTACTAAATATAGTAATAAATTTACTCTCACAAAATTCAACATATTAAATAATTAAAATTTTATTATTATTTAAAAATAATTATAATCTATTGTAAAGGAAGTAAAGTTTAAATTTTAATATTTAATAAAACTTTTAGAAAATGTTGAGTGTGGTGAAACTTAAGTTCGGTATTTTAGAGATAAAAAAGGTTAAGAATAGTTAAAATGGAAGTTTAATATTGTTGGAAACAGTAATTCAAATTTAATTTAAAATTTAGTTAAAATTAGAGTGTAATTATCGAAAATAAATGTTTGATTTATATCTAGGTATGGGTTAATTAGAGAAAAAGGCCACTGTAAATATTTTCGCATAAAATTTTTTTATTAATAAAGTATTAGATTAATTATTTTTCTTCTTCAATAAATTTTTTATATTATTTTATTTTTAAAGTTTAGATTTTGGACAATATAATCGATATGAGCATAAATACATATTTCAACAAATATAATTTAAATTATATTATTTTTTTTTATCTTACACCAAAATAAATTTATATAAAAAGTAATAAAATTTGAATTTCATTTTTTCACAGCCCTTTTTAGTGAAGTGAAAAAGTTGATTGGGATGTAATTTTTTGTTTCCAAACACACACTTTCCGTATTAACGCCTCGTTATTTTTAATTTGTTGTTTTTAACAATTGAATAATTTTTATCAACTTGTTATTTCACAAATAATTTATTTAAGTTAATTATTTTTTAGGTAATAAAATTAAAATAATTAATAACTAATACTTAATAATAAAACTATTAATTTTTAAAAAAAATATCAAAAAATATTATAATTTTTTTTTAGAAAAATGCACCAAAAAGGATGTACATCTTACACTTCACCCATTTTAAGATGAAATGAATTTTATTGATTATTTCGAAATGATCAGTAAAGTACACCTCACTCTTTGATGGATAAAATGTACATCACACTCCTTTGGCGGCGTATGGATTAGGAATGTCAATGGGTACGGATGCCCGAAATTTTATCCGAATCCGAATCCGAACGGAATAAATTTATCCGATATTAAACAGATATGAATTCGGATATGAATATAAAAAATAAAATCCGACGGATTTGAATTTGGATATGAATTTTGATAGTATCCGAATCCGATCCGAACCTGAATTAATTTTACGTTATATAATATATGTCTATATAAATATTTAATATTATATTTAAATTTATATTTTAAAAAATTAAATTTAATATAATATATTTTGAAATATTGTAAAGAGAAAAAAAATTATTATTTCGGATTTGTATTTTCGGGTTCAGATTTAAAATTTTTTTTCAATTCGGATTTAGATATAAATTTTTAAAATTTATCGAATTTGAATTCAAATTCAAATTTAAAAGTCGAATTTAAATTCGGATTCGAATTTAATAGCTGGATTCGGATTGGGATTCGAATTTTTAAAAATCCGCTCCCACCGTTGACCCACCGTTGACATCCCTGGTATGGATAGGATTTCTTTTTTTTTTCTTTAAACAAATAGTTAACGGGCCTACACTACAGTGTGTAGAACAATCTCATCGTTGACCACATCATTCTGTTTACCGCGCCACCAGACTAGACTTGTACTTATAGCTAGCAAATCTGCTACAAATATAATAAGATGTAAATTGAATAAAAATAAGTCGCAAATATAATAAATATGAAAAAAAAAAAAAATAGGCATGTTAGATATATATCACACAAATACAAAAAAAATTACATAAATTTAAAATAATTTTTTATTAATTAAATTTTTTTTTTATAATAGATATCAGACTATTTATAATAAATCAAATTTTAATTCTAATTCTAGATATTAAGGCTATTTATAATAAATCAAATTCTAATTCTAATCAAATTTTATAATTTTATTTTTTAAAAAAACAAATATATTTAAATCTAATTTAAAACTTTCAAATCTATATTTCTAATTTTTTTAAAAAAAATTTCACATCATAAATTCTAAAAATCTTAAAAATAAATGATTAAAACGAAATTATAAATATACTTAAAAAAAAAAAAATCTAAACGACTTAATCAACGTTGATATAAAAATTAATTCAAATAAATAAAAAATGACTCAACAAACTCTCTTTAAATATAATTCTGCATCATAATATTATTAATAATATAATAAATTTTTAATTCTAATATGTTCATATATATATATATATATATATATATATATATATATATATATATATATATATATATATATATATATATATATATATATATATATATATATAATGCCAACACATCAATAATATAATAAAATATTTAAAATTAAAGTGCACAAAATATTTTTCTTAGATTTATGCGTAGAGTCAAAGACCACTTGGAATCTCCCAGTTTCTCAACTGGCCACTTTGGATTTTTGTAAGCTCAAATCAGGGTTCTAGAAGCTTCTGTCTTGCCGTGCTTGGACGCCTGATGGCAATATTTCTGGAATGAAAATTTGTTTCTAGAGAGGCTGTAGCTTTTATGATTTAGTAAGATAATAAATATTTATTTATAAGATAATTTATTTTATTTTAAATTTTAAATAAATAATTTGAAGGTTTAATGTAATATTTTATTATAGACATTTGATCATACTCTTTATCTACTGAGTATTAAAAAACTTAAATTTTTTAAAATATGTCATATAAGATATTCATATATTCAAACAGATTCTTTGTATTTTTTATAAAAAATCTTTTATTAATAATAAATTTCTGCAAAGATGAGATTTCTAGCAATTTTTTTTTTCTCCTTTTTGAATTATCTTAGATGGCAATCAATATTCTTGATTTTTGAATTGGATGATTAGTAGGTAGATGATATTAAAAACTATAAAATTTACTTTTAAATATTTTACAAATTTTAAATTATATTTAGTTGTATAGATCATCCGTTTAAATGCTCTAATTAATATCAAAAATAAGACTACAATTTTTACTATAATTTTTTTTAATAATTCAAATACATTTAGACATTGAATCGCAATTAATTCTCTACTGGTTATAGAAAAAAGAAAAAGAAATTGAAAATCTAACTAACTATTTAATCATTCATTGCATTGCATTGTATCATCTTCAAAGAAAGAAAAGGATCTATGTTCTCCAATGGTGGGGAGATTCTTATTGAGGACAAATTGGTCCATTGCACCATTTGGTCTTTTTCTCCTTTTTTGCTTTCTCTAATATCTGAAGTCATATTCCAACACGTCTCTCCAATTTCTTTATGCCAACAGAAATCCGCACACGCACAAAAGAAGAGATTCTTGCCTACCCCTGATGTACAGAAAATTGATATTGAGGGCCGTTTTGATTCGGCATAGAACCGAAAATAGAAGGGATATCTCTCTTATTCTTTCAAACGTATCAGAAATTAATTGATATAGCTTATTCCGGCACAACTAGAATAAGTGAAAATTAGTATTTCCACTCTTTCCAATAATTCTCTTACATTTTTCTTAAATACCCTTCCACGTCTACCTCACCTTATTATTACATAATAAAGTTTGAGGGCATAAAGATAATTTATCCCAATTAAAACTCTTTATTTCTCTTATTCCTTATTTTCATACCAAACACAAAATCTCTTATCCCTGGAACTATCCCAAACGTTTTTTTACACTAGTTCCGTACTTTATACTTATCCCTGAAATAGCTAGTTCTGTCTTATTCCATTACCAAACGGGGCCACAGTCAGAGAGAGTAATATCTATTGTTGGCAGAACAGTTGTTTATTTCATAAATAAATATAAGTTTATGAACAAGTATGAATTAAACTAATTTTATATTTGGATAAAAATTATGTTGTTTTCGAAAATAAAAAAAATAGCGTTTAAATAGCTATATTGCAATAGAAAGAATAAAAATAATTATAAATTTAAAATAGTAATATTTTTTCTAATTAATTAACATAAAATAGTAATTAAATTATAATTTAACTTATTTAATTAATTATAGCTAGATAATTATAACTATTAATTGATAAAATAATTAATAATAATAAGTATTTTTAATAAATAATTTAATTAACTATAAATAATTTAATAAATTAATAAATTAATTAGTTAATTATTTAATAATAAATTCACTGCTTCAATTTAATAAATTAATAATGAATTCACCACTTTCATCCCTGCACCGCTTCAATTTTATAATGAATTCAAATTCAATTCATTATCGCTTTCTCGGTCCATTCACCGCTTCAATTTTATAGTCCTATTGATTCTGAAAAATTATTCTATATTTTTTTTCTTCTCCATAAATTGCCTATATATTAAGACATTCATCTTCAATTTTGTATTTCTTTTAATTCCGAAGAATTATTCTATACCTTTTTGTTCTCTCTATAAATGCCAATATATTAAGACATTTGTACTGCCACGGTCATTCGATCATGTAATTAAGAAAACCTTTGATTTCATTTGGTTGCAATGGTTCCTTTAATTCTATCGATTTGATTGATATTTCATCTGATTCTATTTGGCTATAATTGTTTCTCTTATTTCGTTGATTTATTTATTTTAAATTATATACCATATACCATATATATATATATATATATATATATATATATATATATATATATATATATATATATATATAAAGTTGGGTTTTTATATTTTTAAAAATATCAAGTCATTGATACTTGTAAATTTTTAGTTATTGAATGAAAAGATGTGTGATTAGAATGATAGTAGGCTTCTTAGGTTAAGTGAGTGGTTGGTGGAATGGAATGATATAAGAGATAAAATTAGTCAAATAGATAGATCTCATGGCAAAAAATTTACCAGCACCAATTGCTTGGTGCTTGTACAAGCATAATAGTCGGACTCTATATATAGAACTAGGCTGAAATTCTATTAATAGCACCAAGCATTTAGTGCTACCGTTAGATCTACTCCTTTGATTATTTTCATCCCTTAGATCATACTATATTTTCAACCACCCACTAAACTCTAGGGCCCACTATCATCCTAACCACACATCCTTCATCTAAGGGTTAAAAATTTAATAACACCAATGATTTGGTGCTATTAATAGTATAGTAGCCTATATATATATATATATATATATATATATATATATATATATATATATATATATATATATATATATATATATATATATATATATATATATATATATATATATGAATTTTTAATCTTTAAGCTAACATGACATTCATTCCTCGCTTTGAGGAGATGGGTCCAAGTCCAACTTTAACCGCTGTATTTATTTATTTTTTTTTTTTAAGTAACCCTTCGCCTTCCTTACATGTTATCTCTTTTTTTATATCTTTTTCCCTATCGTTTCAATTAATACATCCACCTACTTTCAATTATAATCACTATAAATTCTCTTAATTCTAATCCAAATCCCTTTTTTCTTAGGACTGTCAAGAAAGTCCAAATACAACACCTTTAGTGAGCGATAAAGAAACTTGCAACAATGTCTTCAAAATTTTTAATGGATGCCAAGGGTCATGAACAATTCACAAAGTTGTAGTGAGCTTAGTAAATATTTTTATTGTAGGCTTAGTAGGAGAGTTTATATAGTTTATAAATAATGGGGTTGGCTAAGGCCAAAGATCGTTTCAATTAATCCGTCCACCCACATTCAATTATAATCACAAAAAAAAAATCTAAACTCTAATCCAACGTCAAACTCTCTTCAATTAAACTCTAATCCAACTTGCAACTGTTTTCTATACATCGTCGCATTTGCCGTCGCTAGAGGGGCCGTCATTGCTGTCGCCATCGCTAGAGAAGGAGTCGTCGAGCCCGTCCCCACTGCCATCAATGAGGAACCTTTGGCAGGTGTGGCCAGTGCGGCACATGATGGCGCGGGGTGTGTAGCAATGGGGATTAGATCGCATGCAAATAGGGGAAGAGGCGCAAAGGAGTTAGAGTGGGGGGATTAAATCACATGCCAATAGAGAAATAGGTGCAAAGGAGTTGGAGCGAGATTAGTAGTGATGGAGGATGAGGGTCTTGGAGGCAACAACGGGGATGACAGTGCTGTTGATCAAGGTGATGGTGGGGGTCAGGAGAAGACTTAGAAGTTTTCAGATATCAGTACTGTGCACATGCTGCATAGTTCTATTCTACTGTTGCTACAAAGTCCTTTAAATTTTACTTTTTTATTTTCAAAATTTATAGTTATTTTCTTTTATTTTTTTACATTTTTATTTATTTATTTAATCTATAAGTTTTTACTATAATTTTTATCAGCCGCATCGCGCGGATTCTTATATATATATATATATATATATATATATATATATATATATATATATATATATATATATATATATATATAATTGAGCTCAAAGTATCAAGTTATTAGTGCTTGTAAATTTTTAGCCCTTAGATGAAAAGATGTATGGTTAGGATGATAGTGGGCCCCTTAGGTTAAGTAAGTGGTTGGTAAAATAGAATAATCTAAAGAATGAAATTAGTCAAAGGGGTAGATCTAACGGTAGAAAACTTACAAATATCAATTATTGTTTGGTGATTATACAAGCATAATAGAAGGACTATATACACACACACACACACACACACACACTAAGTACTTTGTGCTATTAAATTTTCTACCGTTAAATCTACTCCTTTGATCATTTCCACCACTTAGATCATACTATTTCCTCATTCACTGACTAAACCTTAGGGGGCCCACTATTATCTTAATCGCACATTATTTCATTCAACAGTAAAAATCTAATAGCACTAATAACTTAGTCCTATTAGTAATACAGTAGCTTAGTTTTATATATATATATATATATATATATATATATATATATATATATATATATATATATATATATATTTGAGCTCATATACTTTTAAAAGTACCAAGTCATTAGTGCTCGAAGATTTTTAGCTTTTAGATGAAAGAATGTGTGGCTAGAATGATAGTACACCTCTTGAGTTTAGAGGATGGTTGGTGAAATAACATGATCTAAAAAGTGAAATTAGTCAACAAAATAAATCTAACGATAGAAAACTTACAAGTATCAATTCTTTTGTACTTTAAAAAGTACTGGGCTATCGATAGTACGAAGTCATTAGTACTATTAGATTTTTAGCACTTGGATTAAGAGATGTATGTGTCAAGCCCCAGAGTCGAAACTGCGATCCGGGCTTGCCAACAGATCTGTCGCCCATACGGAAAGCCCCGCATAGGCGAAGCGTCTAACCTACAAAAAATAATACTACAACTATACAGATATCAAAAGATAATACTACAACTATACAGATATCAGAGCTGAAAAGTAAACTACTGAGATATAAAACACAAGTCTAAAACGGTACAAGTCTGATCATCACAATACATGTCACTCAAAATAAAACTCTCAGAAGTAACAATATAAAATAATCCTGACTGTACTATAAATCTTAAAAGGGGGTACCGCTACACTCCAAGAACGGGTAGGGAACTAGTTCGTGACTCATTTACCTCGATCAGCAGAAGCAGCAACTGGAGTAGCAGGAACAGGGGTAGAAGCCTCTGGTAAAAGGTCACCACAGCGGGTATGAGAACTACATCAAACATTAGTTCTCAGTGGGTACCGTCTCCAAGACCAACGGTCTACCCACTAAGTCTACTAGAGGAATAAGATAACAATGCAATAAGAAAAGATAAATAAGCAGGAAATGAACTCTACGTCTCTATCTAAAATGCTCAATGGATGATACAAATGATAATATGCTTCTACTCAAACGTAAAAATACTTGATCAACCCAATCACACTGACTGCCACATAGGGTCCAGTCAAACCTACGCCTACCTACTACCACACATCCCCACTAGGACGGGATTTACGTAGGGGGTCCCACTCGGACTGCGTCGACAAGTCGCGATAGCAAAGTAACAGGCCCAGCTCCAGAGCGGCACTCGAGGGGAGCGATCCCACCGAGGAAGTATTTGCGCATATTTGTCGAGCTTCATACGGCTCATGCAGGCTATAATCTAAATTAACGATCAATCAAATCGGAAACAATAACTCAACACTAACAACACCAGCCGAAAACACTCAACGGCTCGGGACCACCGTCAACCCAAACGACTCCCAAAACATAACCCCCAACTCACTGACAAGAAAGAACCGACCGACACAGCAAGGGTTTGAGAATCCCGAAAGGCCGGTGCCTAGAACCCCAATCAAACAAGAACAGACTTCGGATTCAACCTTTTGAAGTTCTCGACCCCTTACAGTTCGGAAAAATCAGCTCTCTCGGGTAAAACATCCGGAGAGAACCAATCAAGGTCCGAAAGTTTCAGGAGACTAGCACCTAGAACCCAAATAAAAAAAAAAAACAGGTTTCAGGTACAGCTTCTCATAGCTCTCGACCCAAATGTGAAAACAACCTTTAGAACCCAGATCACTCAAACCCTCTCGGGTGAGGGAGTTTGTAAGAAAAGATAACAGTTATTACCGAAAATCATTTTGATTTGAGGAACCCAATTTAATGAATCTTAGTTTTTTAAGAAAAATCAGTTAAAACAAATTTTATTTTCCAAACCCCAAAGGGCCAATGTTTTCACCCAATCAAACAAAAACAGGCTCTGGCAATCATTCGAAATTCGAAAGGAAAACATTGGTTTACTAAAATCATGTGTATATCCAACAACAGTCTGGGTTTAAGGTTCTGCTATCACCAGCTCAACACAACTACGAATACAGTGCCAATGACACTGGTCGGAGGATAAGCGACGACCCGGGACCACCGTCGATCCGAATGGCTTCCGACACTAGCCCTGATCTAGCCTCAGCTACCAGACTCCACTCGACCCCCAAGCACGAGTGTCAATGCATCCCACAATATATCGACCTCTCGGCCCACTATCCAGGCGAGGAGAAACTCTAAGTCCAGGAAAAAAGAATACAAGAGTGTGGGAAGTTTAGAATATAAAGGAAACTAGCCCAAGTGAGGGTTTTCTACTAGTCTGGTTAAATACATGCAAACATATGACATGGTGCTAGTCAAGGTTCCAATATTTCATTATCACAAGAAATAATCAATTTACTAATTCTATTATACATGCTTGCATCTCGGTCTACAAAAAGGAGTACTTTACTTATCATGCATGCATACTACGACATAGAATTAGTACGTCCCCCGCTAATTTTGGAGGAAATCCAATCCACCTGGAATGTGCTGATCTGGGGTCCGAACTGGCTGAAACTGAACGTGCGCGTTCCACGGGTTCCAACGAACCTAAAAGCTCCAAAAAACTCCTCCCGGACAAACGACGGTGCTCAAAATACCAAGTGTTGCTTAAATGGTCCACTACAAAATTCAGCGTGCGCATCAACGGTGTGTAGAAGCCAAACCCTACACAATTTTCACCCGGAACAAAAAAGAAAGATACTCACCTTGATCGTAAGAAGGAGTTCCAATTTTTACTTTCTCAGCAACAGTCCAAATTCCCAGCGAAAACTGAAATACAAAGCTGAATGTCACGATGAGTTCAAACACAGATTTCAGCACCATAACCCTGTCATAGAGCTCCAAAGATAGGAAAAGTTCACCCTCGAAATGACTTCAAAAAAATCCAAGAAAGGTACGACTGTATTCCTCTCGAAGTCTAGATGGAGATCGAGTCCTTAAACATCCAAATCCGCCAACCGAAAGCCGAGAAAATGCATAAAAACTTTCCGCTGTCCAGAAAATACTACAGTAAAAGAGGGGTCCAAAGATGTACTGTAAAACCCCACAAAAAGCCAAAACGGAGAGGGGCACAAAATACCGAAGTCGAAGGCCTACCTCTCGTGAAGATCCTCCTGAAATTTCAGCTTAAAATTCCAAAGGGTAAGTCCAGAGGAGTCCGCGGAAGAAATGTCGACGAAAAAAACCGCAATCGGAGGAACGTTGAAGCTCGTGGAGTCGGGGAAGAAGCTAATGAAACGATCTCCAAAAATTCTCCAAAAATCCTATAAGTGTAGAAGACTTGTAGAACTTCTTCTCAGCAAGAGGGGGCTCTAAGAGGTTCTCCAAAAAAAACCAAAATAGAAAGATTAAGGGGCCAATTTATAGAAGAAAACCAAGAAAAATCCAATTCGGGTTAAGGGGGGAAATTGGGCGCCCGAATCCGCACAGGACCGCGCCCGGGACACGTGGCATGCATCCATGCCACCCCGCGCAGCGCCCGAAAGCGCCGGAGCGCGCCACGCGTCCCACGCCCACGCTCCGTGCGCCACGCATCCGCGCAATGGTTGGCGCCCGCCAATCGGGGCGCGCTACGTGGCATGCGGGGAGCACGACGGGGTGCACGCGGCGTGCGGCACGCCGCGTCTACCGGGTCTGCCGCCCAGTCAATGGCACACTGCCACATGGCCCGCCCGCGCCGCGATAGCAGCTGTACGACCAATGGTGCGCTGCCACGTGGCTCCGCCTGCGCTCGTTGGTCCCAGTGCACGTGCCTATGGGCCGTGAGCCATGCTGCTTCCAAAATAGGCCCAGTAGGCCCATTTTGCCCGAAAATAGTCATTTTTTACTGTTTTCGCGCGCTGAGTCCGTTTTTGGCATCCGTTTGATGCGCAACGAACTCGGTACACCAAAAATAGATATTTTCTCACCACCGACCACACAGTGAAAACACACGGGGCCTCGGGACACTACAGTATGGTTAGGATGATAGTGATTCCCTATAGAGTTTAATAGGTGATTGATAGAATAACATGATCTAAGAGATGAAAATGATCAAAGAAGTAGATTTAATGACGGAAAACTTGGTAGCACTAAATATTTATCAAACTTTTGATATATATATATATATATATAGTTCAGTTATTATGCTATCGATAGCACCAAGCACTTAGTGCTATCAAATTTTTAGCCATTAGATCTACCCCTTTGATCATTTTCATCCGTTAGATCACTTTATTTTCCTAACAACTTATTAAACTGTATGGGCCCGCTATCATCCTAACCGCACATCTCTTAATTAAAAGGCTAAAAACTTAATAGCACCAATGTCTTGGTGCTACCGATAATATAGTAGCCTAGTTATATATATATATATATATATATATATATATATATATATATATATATATATATATATATATATATATATATATATATATATATTTTAAAAGTACAAGTCCAACCAAACCCAATTATATTTGTAACTTTTTTATCATTGAATTTGTATTGAGATCCGTATTATTGTAAAGTCAACTAAAGAGAGAGAAAGAGAAAGTACAATAGCACGAATATTAATACAAATTCAATAGTAAAAAAATAACAAGTATAGTTAGATTTATATTTTTGGAAGTATATAAGCCCTACTCTATTTAAAAGTAATTTTGTATTTTTTTTATTTAAGAATTTTTTAGCTTCAACAACTGTTCCATGACAGGGCGCGCAATATTTATAAAAAAGGGACAATTTCCTACATACCCCTAAAAATTTTTCTGTTTTCAGATTTACCCCTCTTAGAAGGTTAATATTAAAACTACCCTTCTTACGTTCCAACTTCTTTCCAAAATACCCCTGAAGTTAGTATACCGTTTGGAACTGTCGTTATCTGTGTGTAATTACTATTTTGCCCTTTCAAATATACCCTAAACCCTAAAACCCTAAAACCCTAAACCCCTAAACCCTAAAATCCTAAACCCTAAACCCTAAACCCTAAAATCCTAAAACCCTAAAAAATCCTAAACCCTAAACCCTAAAACCCTAAACCCTAGAACCCTAAAAAACCCTAAACCCTAAACCCTAAAACCCTAAACCCTAAACCCTAAAACCCTAAAAAATCCTAAACCCTAAACCCTAAATCCTAAACCCGGGCAAAATAGGTATATCTGATAGTTTTCAACTCTGATTATTATTTAACTCTAGTTTAACCCTAGTTAACTTAACAAAGGGAAACGGTAGGGGTATTTTTAATAACGGTAGAACGTATAAAGGGTATGTTGGAAAGAAAAAAATAAGAGGGGTAAATCAGATATTTCTTCATATTTCAGGGGTAGACAGGCAATTATCCCTATAAAAAATTTTAATTTTCCTTTCTTACTATGTGAAATTTAAATATATAATTTTTTTTAAAAAAAGTAAATATCTACAAAAGAAAAAAAAAATTAATTTTTTTCTCTAACTATATGCAATCTAAATTTTTTTGAAGAATTAATATAAATGATCCTGCCATTTATTGTTGTATAAAAAATAATAATAATAAGAAAATAAGTATTTCTATAATATATATATATATTGGTTGCAACTAAACAAAATAAATTAAGCAAAAAATCTTCCCGGTGTATGGGTTCACTGTATTAATTTATGTTTATACCTGGTGCATGTAAAAATTTGGCAGCGAATAGAAGGCGTTGATGGTGGGGTGTTAAAAAATAAAGCCAAACCTCTGCTACTTTCCCACCACCTTCGTTCGGGCCAATTTTGGTCCATCTTCTTCTCCCTTTCAAATTAATAAAACCTTTTACCATCATTCAAAAGCCCCCCCAAACACTCGTGCTCTAAATATTATTATTCCAAAACCAACCCCCAAATTTGAATATATGGCACTTTCTACAGGAAAGGGAGAGAGCTCAAACTCACCTCAATCGCCGCGCATGGAGCCCTCTCACGGCCTTAGCCCCCTCCCTCTCAACGAGAACGACTCCCAGGACATGGTCCTCTTCGAGGTCCTCCGCGAGGCCTCCGCCATGGCCTCTTCCCCCTCCGCCGCCGCGGCGGCGCCGTCTACGGCGGCGGTGGGGGCGGGAAGGGGCGGCGCGGGGAGGAGGCACTACCGCGGGGTGCGGCGGCGGCCGTGGGGGAAGTACGCGGCGGAGATCCGGGACTCGGAGCGGCACGGGGCGCGGGTGTGGCTGGGGACGTTCGACACCGCGGAGGCGGCGGCGGCGGCGTACGACCGCGCCGCGTTCCGGATGCGCGGCGCGAAGGCGCTCCTCAACTTCCCACCGCCGCCGCCGCCGCCGCCGCCGGGGATCCCGATCGTCGCCGCCGCCGCCTGCGGCGGAGGTGGCGGCGCGAGAAGGGTCGGTGGTGGTGTGGTGGAGCTCCCCGATTTGGGGGCGGAATATTTGGAGAGGCTGCTTAGGGCTTCCGAAGTGTGCCAAGGGGCCAAGGGCGCTCTCAAGCGGTTAAAAAAAACCTCTAGCGGTTAGCTCCAAACCAACGTCTCATTTTCTCTTTTTTTTTTTATTATATATTTATTTTATTTATATTTAAAAATTATTATTTTATTTTGGGCTAAATTATATAATTTTTTTTTTTTTTTAAAAAAAAATCTATATTTTATTTTTTAAAAAATTTAAGTTGATGTATTTGACTTCTCGTCAGAATTTCTTCAATATTCCGTTAATTTTTACAATTAGTACCTATAAATAGAATTTTCTTCGGGTCAGGATTTCATCAATATTCTTCATTAACATCGTAATTTTAAAAATATTTTTTAATATTTTTTAAAAATAAAATATAAATTTTTAAAAATAAAAAGAAAAAATTAAAAAATAAATATTTATAATAAATTTTTTATATTTTAGTCTTTATTTTATTATTAAATGCACCTATAAATAGACCCAGAGCTTTTGTGTGGGTTATACAAATTGTTGGCTTGTTAGTTAAAATTTATGGATAATTTCTCTGTTATTATGATATTGCCACTTTATTTATTTATTTTGATAAGAATGTATAGAAATTATCTGGATTGTACTGTAATTTGATTCGGCTTTTTAGACCTTTGCTTTTGGTTCGGGAATAAAAAAAATTTAGTTATATCGGGGATAGGTATAAGTTATGGTTTTAGCAGAAACTAGTGTAAATTTGCGTTTGGTTCGATTTAAGAGTTATACCGGGTTTAAAGAAAATTGTGTTTGGTAAATTATATAGAAATAAAAAGAATAAGAAGAATAAGAAAAAATTGTGTTTGGTTGGGTATAGAGGAATAAGAAGAATTGAGAGGGGATAATTATGTGTTTTGACTATTTTGCCCTTTAAATTAAAGTTTAAGTAGCAGTAAAAATTTTAATTTTTAAATTTATATAAATTTTAAAAAATATATAATAAAAATTAAAATTTAAGTGGAAGTAAAAATTTTAAATGAGAGTAAATAAAAATTAATTTTTAAATTTTAAGTGAGAGTAAAAAAATTTTAATTTTTAAATTTATATAAATTTTAAAAAAATTTATAAAATAATTGTATAAATTTTAAAAATTTAAAATTAATAATCGTTTTTTTTCTAAAATGAAATAAAATAAAATTTTTAGATTTATTAAAAAATAAGTTAAAAAAATTAAAAATTTTAAAATAAAAAATTTTAAAATTTAAAATTTAAATATCTTTTAAAATTTAAAAATTCTAATTTAAAAAAATAAAAAAACTAATTTTTATTAGTATGCAAAAGAAAGGAAAATAAAAGAAAATAAAAAGAATGGAAACCACGCAAGAGAGAGAGAGGAAAGAAAGAGAGAGTCCTGTGCTCATAGGTTTTCTCGATTTCCGTGCAAAATGCAATTCCGTCTTATTCCGTCTCCGGTTGGAAATTGGTATTCCCAATTTATACCGGAATAAAAGTAATGATGAGATTTTGCAATTCCCATTACCCTTATTCTCGTTTGGATATTAAATCGGAGATAACCAAACGGTTAAAGTTTTTAATTTAGTACCAATCTCGTTATTTGTTTCATTTAAATTATTCGAAGGTTCTTCCAATATAAAATTTAAATTAATTAGTTATTTTAATAAGTTTATACTTAGATAAATTTTATAAAATATATTAATTATGTTTGTAAAGATAAGCTAGAGTTAAAGAGTTAGTAATTGATTCAAATAAAAATAAATTAAATGGTTAAATATTAAATTCAAATTTTTTAAAAGTTAGATAGTTAGATTAAAATAAAGAATTAATTTCATACTAAGTCCTTATTAACATATTGAATATTAAATATATTTCTATAAAGTTTAATTTTTAATATTTATTTTTTTTCATATATATTTTTATTTATTTTTTAACAAAATATAAATAAAATATTAATTTTGTTCTTATAAATATGTCTGTTCAAAAATCTCACATATTAAAAAAAATATTTATCTATGATTAAATATAATATCTGAAAGGATAAAAAATAAATTTATTTCACTCACTAACTAATGTTAAGTATTTAAACTAATTATATTTTTCTAACCGATATTGACGGCATTAAGTATTTAACCAATTATATTTTTCTAACAGATGTTGATGATAGGAACATATATAAATAATGATAAACATGAGAAGTTAAACTCTATTATTACATATGTTTATAAAATTAACATTAGTTAGTGAGAAACTGTATAAAATTAATTTTAAAATAAATAATAGTTGAAATATATTTTATATATTTTTATTTTTTTAAAAAATAATTAAATTTTTAGATTAACTCGACTAGTCCATTTTTATTTTATTATTCTATAATTTAAAAAGTTATAATCGGTACTGTAAATTTATATTTGTTTGATTATTAGAATTATTGGTGAACAAGCAATCTCGTAGTTTATTTATAAAAAGTATTATTATGCTATCCTAGCAAGCCCCTACGATGAAAACAATAATAAGAATGGCAAAATAAAAATAAGTTAACCCACGAGGATTAAATTGTAGTTTACTCTTAATTTTTTGACTTTAATTTTTTTCATGTTTATTATATCTTTAATAAATTATATAGGTGTTTATTGTATAATGGTAGTTTAATTTCTTCTAATAAAAAGTAGAAACTGACGTACAACATATATTAAAATTTCATATATACGCTAAAATTACTTATTACAGTAATAAATATAAGTTTAAAAATAAATAAATAAAAGATTAATTTTGTATTTGGATGAAAATTAGATTGTTTCTAGAAATTAAAAAAAAAATAGTGTTTGTATAGTTAGATTAGAATGATAAAAATAAAAATAATATAATTTTAAAATAATAATATTTTATCTAATTAATTAATATAAAAATATTAATTAAATAATAATTTAATTTATTTAATTAATTATTGCTAAATAATACTAAGTATTAATTGATAAAATAATTAATAATAATGAGTATTGTTAATAAATAATTTAATTAAGTATAAATAATTTGATAAATTAATAAATTAATTAGTTAATTATCTTATTATTAAATAATTAGTTAATAAAATAATTAGATTAGTAAAAATATTTAAAAAATTAATACAATAATTAAAATTATATTTGCTTTAATTAAATTTATTCGAACAAGTTTATTTCAGAGAAAAAATTTTATTTCAGAAATACGAAAATTACATTTTCCATCCAAACCAAACGCGATTAAAACAAAATCTTATTTCAGGTCTTATTCTGTCTAACATTGCAATATCTAATTAGTATGGGGACTATTTGTATCTTTTATACTACCATGTAAGTGAACTAATGTTGAATCTAGCCTTCCTTAAAAAAAATATTTCCAATCTAACTTTTTTTTTAAAAAAATTCTCAATCTAGTCTGATTTGAATAAATTTTTTTTAAAAAATAATTTAATATTATTAATATGAGTTTATATATTAATTAGGAGAGAGAAATTTTTTTTTTTCTTTCCTTCTCTATTTTCAAGACACACTATATTTACTATATAGTTATATTACTTTTATTTTTTATATAATGTATAGTCATATTATTTTAATATCATATTGATTTTTTAGTTATATCAATTGCTACATTAAGTAGTCATATCGAATAATTAATTACGTGTATATATATATATATATATATATATTATATTCAGTGTGTAGTCATGTTAAATATTTAAGGGAATGTATAAGTGTACACCTCCTTGGGGGTGTACATCTTACACCCCACCCCATCCTCGGGTGGGGTGAATTCCACTCGCCACTCGATGTGACGAGTGGAGGTATACCCACCCGAGGATGGGGCGGGGTGTAGGATGTACACCCCTTTTGGGGTGTACACCTAGCAAAACCCTATTATTTTGTATTATATTTATTTTCAGTAATGTCAAATTTTATTTTTGTCCGTGTAATTTTATCAGATATTTAATAATATCAATAGTATAGTCAAATAATAATAATAATAATAATAATAATAATAATAATAATATTATTATTATTATTATTATTATTAAATAATTTAAATTAATAAAATTTAAATTATTTAGAAAGTGGGTTGGAAGAAAAAAAAAATTTTCTCCTAATTAACATATAAACTCATATTAATAACATTAAATTATCTTATCTTTTCTAATTTATTCAAATGAAGCTAGATTAAAAAAAAAAAAAAAAAAAAAAAAAGAAAAAAAAGCTGGATTGAAAATTTTTTTTTTAAAGAAGGTTAGGTTGGGCATTAGTTCCATGTAAGTAGGGCTGGAATTTGGTCGGGTTTGGGTTGGGCCACACTAGCCCAAGCCCGGTCTAAAAGTTTAAGCAGCCCGTTCAAAAAAAAATTACATTTGTTTGGTTAGATAAAAAATAAAATAAAATAAAATTATACAACTTGTGTTTTTGTTTTTTTCGTTAAAAATCGATGGAAAATAAACATACTCATTTTTTAAAAAAAAATTGTAAAAAATAAATTTTCAATTTTTTTTATAGCTAAATAATTATGCGAAAAATAAAATTCTAAGCCAACAAATAATTTTCGATAAATTTTACACCCGGACAAGCACACCCTTAGTTATATTAAAAACGGGTCATTTGATTCAGTACAAGACTCACGGTTTTGAGAGCTAGGCTTCTATTCTTTCGAAAGTATGAAAGTTTTCGTACTTATAAATTATTTTTTATGATGAGATATTCGATTCGATGACTAGTTTCATTAAATATGATCTGCAGTGTTGGAGCTATTTAAAAACCAAAATTTATAATATTTTAACTTCGTTTGCCTAATGAATGAGTAACTTCAAAATGAATGGTTGAAAATAAAATTTTTTATAAAAATCGTAATAAAAAACTAAAATTTTAAATCGGAAGTATTAATTTTATTTTTTATTTTACGTAATTTTAATTATTCTACGTTGTTGAACTTACAAACGTGCCATATCGAAATAGTTATTTTTGAAATTTTTTTATCACTAAGTAAATAATGTCGAATAATTATAAAATTTAATTTTTAAATAATTTTAATAACGTAGATCAAGTATAATAAAATCGATCATCGAATCGAATATCTCATTATTAAAAATAATTTATAAATAAAAAAAATTTCGTGCTTTCGATCAACTGAGCTGGCCGAGTTCAACTGGTAATGATTTGATGATTGCAGATCATATTTTCGGTAATTGGAGTTCAATATGGGACGAGAATCTTCGGGTTGGTCCTAGGAAGGATCAAATTTAGTGATTAAAATCCAATCCCAATCAATTAGTTAACAGTTTAGACCCATGATGTGATTCTACATGAATCATGAATGATTCAAATGGACCCATTATACTTGGAGTTGGATTCATACA
Source organism: Tillandsia leiboldiana (assembly GCA_029204045.2). Lineage (NCBI taxonomy): Eukaryota > Viridiplantae > Streptophyta > Magnoliopsida > Poales > Bromeliaceae > Tillandsia > Tillandsia leiboldiana. The sequence goes on along the minus strand of CM055076.1, from coordinate 5,362,540 downwards.
TGATATGTGTTCTTTACTCATTAAGAACATTGGTTGGTTTTAGTGTAGTAAAAAATTTGATGATTAATATTTAAAGTTTTGAATTTAAATCTTAATTATTTTATATTTTTAGTTAAATTTATTTTTAAACAAAACAAATAGCATATGATTTTTTTCTTAAAAAAAAACTCTGATACGTGAACCTATATCTTTCTATCTACATTTTATGCCATATAGTGAAAAGGCAAAATTTGATATTCTATCATTATTTATAATTTGTATTAATTTTACCGAGGATTAATTGCATACGAGTTTCTGAAAATAGATCGAATAGCAAATATATTCCTATAAAATTTAATTTTTCATATTTATTTTTTCAAAATTTCTAAATTATTCATATCTATCCCTCTGTTTTATTACCATTTAGAAATTATTTATATTTTAACAGAATAGAGGTGGAATGACTTTTTTTCCTGACAAATATATTTCTCCAAAAGTAAAATTTTTATACTTGCTGCAAAAATATTCTCTCCAAAAATTTCAACGGTCATCTCCTTCATCTATAAAAGAAGAACCCAACCCACCATTAAAGCCAATTTTCATCTATATAATATTTTGTTTTTTTATTCATTTTTCTCTATTAATCTCCAACAGCTTTATTTTTCTATTTTTTTCTCTTCTCTAATACATTGCTTTTTATGATGAGTGAAAGATCGGTAGAATTTTCGCATAGCATCCAAATTTCCAAGTGCGATTACTTTAAAACTTGTAAAAAATTTGGGTTTCAAAGCAGCAACATACTAAAGGTCGTCGATTTTATGGATATCCAAACTTGGAGATAAGACAACTAATTTTGCATCGATGTTCATTGTCTACAGTGACTTCAAAGTTTAGTATACAATAGTATTATTTACCATTATTTCAATTAAAGTGATTTAAAAAAAATAAATTCATACAGATCCATAATTTTTTTTATTTACTAATTATTTTTTTATTTTTATATTTTGCAGAGTAATAAGCACTGTAATTAGTTTGCTTGGGTTGATGACATACACTACAATACTATTGACTTAAAATATCAATTACAGACATTTAAGAAGCTATGGAGCATCGCATTCAAAAGTTTGAAAAAAAAGTTTTATGTCTTCTTTAGTTGCTTGTATATTTGGTGGTAACTAATGTTTTGTTTAGTTTGGCAATATAACAAAATGTGATGTAAAACTGTAATATTGTGATAAAGTAGTTGATGGAGTAGCTGCTATTGTAATGTAAGTAAGACATTATTTTATTATGGTAAAAGTAGTGGTAAAGTAGTAGTTCTTGTAAGAATGTAATTCTTCTCACAGCATTGCAGTCAGCATTGCAGTTTGTGATTCTAAATTTTTTATCATTTTATAAAAAATCAAATCTACAAAAAAAATCAAGTGACCATAATTCTCATCACAGCATTGCAGTCAGCATTCAAACCAAAATGTTAGCAGTATGAAAATTCATTCATTCAAATCAAGTGACCATAATTCTCCTCACAGCCATAGTTAGTTAATTCGCGAATTATTCACGAATTAGTCGTGAATTATTTAGAATCCGAATTAAACGTGTCGTTTCCAACTTTTTCCAAAAATTCGAAATAATTCGCGATTTTTTGAATCAAAAAGTATTATTCGCGAATTATTCACGAATTACGAATTTTTGGGTGAAAATTTTGTTCTTTTTCAAAACATAGTTAGTTAATTCGCGAATTATTGAGAATCCGAATTAAAATTATTTGTCGGAAATAATTTAAAATTATATTTTTTTTTGTTCTAAATGAATATTTTATTTATTTCTAAATAAATTGATTAAATTATTTTAAAAAATTATAATTGTTTATACTAATAGTATAAATTTTTTATTTTTTTTAATTTAATAGCCGAATTTTTTATCCCGAAATTTTAATTAGTGAACGTATTTTTTCCGTATTAATCACGTATCCGAATAATTGACGAGCCCGTTTTTTAGCCGAATTTTTCACCGAATTTTAAATTTATGATACGAATTTTATCCGTATTATATCCGTAACGAATTTTTGCCGAATCCGAATTAACTAACTATGCTCACAGCATTGCAAACACAATGCCATTCATAACTTATGAGTAGAACCAAATTACATTAATTCAAATCAAAATGTTACATATGAGTATATCCAAATTACATCCATTCAAAGCATGAAAATAGCAAGTACTTCAAAGTTAGCCGTGTGAAATTAACAAGTACTTCAAAGTTAAGTACTTCAAAGTTAGCAGTATGAAATTACCCATCATATTAACCCTTACACAAAATACATACATGTAGACCACAAAATATATCTATTTAGACCAATTGTACAAAAAAACATTATACGTCAACTCTTTCATCGAATTGAATCTTAATTTTTTAAACATCCCATTGCATCAATTTCACTTATGGCACTTTCTTGTTGGGACTGTGAGATTGTCACTTCACAAGTTGCCCATTTTGATTTTGATGCTAGTCTCTTTCCTCTGCGCCTACAGACCACTTTTAGCAGTTAGTAATGTAGCTATGATATTTTTAAAAGCACAAAGCACTTGGTGCTTATAAGTTTTTCATCCTTAGATCTATTCTTTTGACTAATTCCATATTTAGATTATTCTATTTCATCAACAACTCATTAAACTCTAGAAACTACTATCATCATAATCGTACATTCCTTTATCTAATGCTGGAAAATCTACAAGTACCAATGAGTATTTTTAAATGCATACGAGCTCAATTATATATATATATATATATATATATATATATATATATATATATATATATATATATAAAATTAGGCTAGAATACTATCGATAGGACCAAGCCATTGGTGCTATCAAGTTTTTAACCGTTGGATGAAAAAATATACGGTTGAGATTATAGTGGTTTTCTAGGGTTTACTAGGTAGTTGGTTGAATAGTAAAAATCTTAGGGAACCACTATAATCCCAACCGCATATCTTTTCATCCAACGGCTGAAAACTTGATAGCACCAATTATTTGGTACTATCAATAGTATTCTAGCCGGACTATATATATATATATATCCATTGGAATTCAAATTTCAAACAATATCCATCGGAATTCAATTTTGTGTTTGAAAAAAAATGCAATTACTTATATATCCCTAAAAACAAAATCACTTTTATATCTATCCCTAAAAAGATTGTATTCTCAAATATATATATTTTACCTCAAAAACACTAAAAATAGAAAAATATAAAAACAAAACATAATTGTATCAAGAATATATTTGAAATGTTTGGTATATAAAAAATTTCACAAGATTTGAAACTGAATATAAAAAATGCTACTTGTACACTCTAAATAGGTATATATTTTATACCCTATTTATTCTAGAGTTAGAGTAAGATAAATTTTGCTAGTTACACATAATGTGTATCATACAACCCATTTACTCATTAGATATTACCTTTTAAAAAAAATAAAAAAATATATAATATAATTTTGTAAAAATCTAACTGTTTTTCTCTGCGTCAGACGCCCGTTTAGGTCGTACGGAGGTCAACCCTAGCCCTAATGGGACGGGTCGGAGACTCGGATCAGAGTCAGCGGACACCTCCCAATTCATAGCTCAGGGTGCTCAGCTCGTGTTCTATCTCCACAATGGAAGCCCCGAATCTCATCTTCCTCACCTTCGTTCCCACCTCCCTCCTGCTCCTCTCCTCCTCCTCCTCCTCTTCCCTCTCCTCCTCACTCCTCGGCGTTGCTCCGCAAGGTACTTCTCCCCTCCCCCCCTCCCCTCCTCTCCCCCTTGCTGCTTCTTCGAATCCAGTTAGTTGAGTTGTTGAGGTTGTAGATGAGGAGTACTTCGCGGGGGAGGTGATCGCGTGCAGGGACGGGTCGAAGCTTTTTGCCAGGGATCACATCAACGACGGGTTCTGCGATTGCCCCGATGGGACCGACGAACCTGGTTTGAATCCAATGCTATACGTTGATAACGTGCTGATAACGTATCTGTATGTGGCAATTTGTTTGCATCATGGGTTTAAATTTTTGATTTTGTGTTGTGTCATGAGTAGTATCGATCTAACCTGTTGCCTTAACCGAGAAATTTTAGTTGCAGGAATAGTAAATGCACTAGGGAGACTGATTTAAGCTTGCAATGAATTCACTGTTTTATTTTATTTTAATATTTCTTTGATAAAAATGTATAGAACTTAGTTGAATTTTAGACAATTTTGATTCGACTACCCAACCTTTCAAAATTTTGATTTAGTATTCAACCTTTCAATTTGTTCGATTTAAGTCATTTGGTAGCTCTTACGATACAAAATGTAATCTAATTGTATATTTGATAAATTTATAATTGTATGAATTGTATAAAATAGATCAATTAAGTATGTTCACTGCATATTCAAAATTTGAAATTAAAGAGTTATAAGCTGACTCCAATCAAATAAATTAAAGGATTAAGTAGCAAAATTAAAATTTTCAAAGATTAGATAGTCAGATCAAAATCCATAATAGTTAAGTTCTATACATTTTTACCTATTTCTTTACATCTAGGATTGGATGGGATAGAGAAAGGCTAGAAGGGTAATGTTAGGGGAGAGAGGAGGATTTAGTGACTCCATAGGGTCGAGGGGTCTGGTGGGTAACAAAGGGATTTTTCTTATTCATTCCCGTTCATTGTCAATTTCTCCAGTGGGATTAAATAATCCCACTACAACCAGATTATTTGATCTGATGGGATTTAGTAATCTCAGCCCCTTATAATCCCCCGGCAACTCCGACTCGCTAAACGTCCTAAAACGTCCTCTCCAAACGTTGCTATCTTGTCTTATCTTATCAGATCCAAATCTGGGTGCTAAACCGCCACAAAAGAATTATTTATGTAGGATTTTAAGTGAGTAATTATGGAATTTTTATTTACATTGCAAATTAAATGAAAAGAACGTTACGAAGATAAAAATTATTAAGTATTATTGCTTTTGGCATTCCTGTTCCTTCTAATGTGTTAGCATTGACATGTTTAGTTTTCTAAATTTTCGTTTTCCTTTATTTCGGTGTCTCTGTACATTTAAAAAAGATATTTCCAGTAAAATTTCAATGAGTGTTCACTAAATATATTTCTGAGTGCCATAACTAATCATATTTGTTGGTCCTGCATTTCCTGTAAAACCAGTTTTTCTTTTTTTTTTTTTTTTTTTTTTTTTTGCCTTTTTCCATTCATCTTACTAGTTACTCCTGACCTACCAACTAACTGTCCTCTAATATACTGCAGGAACATCTGCTTGTCCAGAAGGCAAATTCCACTGTAAAAATATTGGAGATGCCCCTCGCTACTTGTTTTCTTCATTTGTAAATGATCGCATTTGTGGTATGCCATCTGTAAAGATTCTCTGTTCTTCTGTTGATAATATATCTCAGGCTTCATTCTCTTCTGTGAGCAACTTACTTTTGAGGAATCCTCTGCACTTTCTTGTGCTTCCTTGTTTCCCTCTTTGTATCAGTGATGGCCAAATTGTCTTTCTTACTTGTTTTTTACTCTTGAATTCTTCAATTTTCTGTTTCTATAGTTTCCAATCTTGGTTGTATGTGTCTATAGATTGTTGTGATGGAAGTGACGAGTACGATAGTGGCATCAATTGTCCAGACACTTGCATCAAAAGTCAGAAAACTTCTAAAATTTGGAATCATAATCATGAATCAAGAGAAGAAAATTTGGATGGAGCTGATGGATTTGCAAGTAAAAGTCGACTTGATTTGGAAGACATTATCGCAAATTTAAGAGGTACTTATGGTGACACTGAAGATCTATTGCAAAAGATAACTGATTGTGACATTAATTATACATGTATGATTTCTTCTTTGCAGGAGTGAAGATAGCTGTAATTATACAGTTATGTTTAGCTATGTGTACCATCGCTTTATGCCTCTTTCACCGACGCACTAGATCTTGGAGAAGACGCTATTTATCGAAGAGTTATTACACGTGAAAGCTAGTCTTTGTTCAGTTCCTGTAATCATTACACGTTTATTCCTGTTGTCTCTCAATTAATAGAAGTCAACCAAGAAGATACTCTTCTTGTGTTGATCTTCAACCGTAAAGTAACAGATGTAGTGTCAGGTGATACCATATTCAGGAACAGATATGCTGTAGATGCACCCTTTAAGGTGTAGTTTTGTTGATTTTCTAATTTTTTCTACCTTCATGTTTAGTTGCATTTTGTGGACATGTGGGGTTGTGGACATCTGGACTTTGAGGGCATAGAGCTAATGTCAACATTAGAATTGCGTAAATATTTAAATCTGTGCAGGTGACTTTTTGCTGGCTGAAATATGGCCAACTAAGCAGGTGATATCATTCTATTCTGCCCGAGCAAGCTCCCAAGGTACTAATTCAAGTGTTTTTGAGGTTCTACATATCCTCGTATCGATATTTTATAAGGCGCGAGGCACAAAAAGGCACAGGGAGCTCCAGGACCCTAGGAACGAGGCACGTACCTAAATGGGCTACTCATTTATGGCCTAGACATGATCAGTAAATGAAAATTATCTTGTTAATTTCCCTTAGTTATGGAGGACTAAAGTTTTTTCTGAAATTGTCCTGTGTTCTATTGTAACTAATCTTGTTACTTGTTTATGGCCGCGCCATCAATGATAGCATTTTGGTAATGGGGAAAAATATGAAAATTCTTGGACAATTTTGTTTGAAGTTTTGCAGATACGCATCTGAAAATTAATTTATGTGTATATTCCTGTAAATTTAGTTGCTGAGACTATGTTGTGAAAGAAATCCTGTATTTGTGTTAATGCCCTCTTCTAAGTTTTGTGCAATAGAAAGTTATGGTATTAGCATGACCAATAAATGAAATACCAACTGAAGGTCAATGAATTAACAGGGGAGAGCACAATTTAGTATAGACACTGCCCAGGAGCCTGAAAACTTAATCATGGGATTTCCGTGCCATAATTAAGCAATGTTCCATCTCTAGGTTCACATTAATCCATCTGCTGCTTGTACAATGTCTTTGCCACTATATTGATGCAGTTGCAAAAGAGTAGATTACATACAATTTTGAGCTCTAATATCCTTATCTTATTATTTTTCGGAACCTCATGTCACCAAAGTCAAGAGACTTCTTTCATCTCATTCCTTTAATTTGAGCTTTCTGCATGGCTTACATTACATTTGCACTTCTAGTTATGTGATATAACTAGAAAGTATTGAGTCTGATATCTGAGTGAATGTATGATCATCAGCTGCCAAGCTAGTTGTAGTTAACAGACCATGATAGTGACAAGGATATGTGACTTACTTTGGACCCAGGAATGAGGTTCTGATGTTTTAGTGTCATATTGGTATTGCAGTGATGATGATAATTCTTTGTGAGTTCTCCAAAGATATTGACTAAAGTTTGATTACAAGACTCAGCACAAGTGTATTTTTTGCGAGCAGCCAACTCCGAATCAATTAGGATTAAAGGCTTAGTTGTTGTTACTGTTGTGGTTGTTGTTGTTGCTGTTGTGGCTATTGTTGTTGTTGTTGTTGTTGTTTTATATATTCTATGTAAACACAAGATTATCTACATCATCTGACCATAATAGTTACATCTTGTGAACCATCAGAACTTAGCTAATCCTGACAGTAGAAAAAACGAAGGCATTAAACAGAGTCTCGTAACAAATATAATTTGCTAGCTAAACATGTTATATTTCAACTCCTTGCTTTTGTACTATAGAAACATATTTTTTCCTATTGGTAAGAAGACAATAACCTTTCCAAGTATTCACTACCAAGGTCTTGCAAAACCACGACTTCTGTTTGGCTACTTACGATCTCTTGGATGCAGCTGTTTCTTTTCCATGCTGGTACTTCATGAACAACCTCCTCACTATAATTCCATTCCCTTTTCCTTTGCCTCTTACGTTTCTGATTTGTTACAGTGAATCCATAAAGTGGACAAGCAGGACAGGTTGAAGAAGCACTTTTTAGTGGCTTTTCAATCCAGGTGGCTTCTGAAGAAGCACTTTCCACCACCTCTTGTGGGAAATTTAGGCGAGCCCGAGGACCTCTCATTCTCAAAGCAGCAACATCATAGGCAAGAGCAGCTTCTTCCGCAGTTTCGAAAGTTCCGAGCCAAACTCGTGCGCCTCTCCTCGATAGGTCCCTTATCTCTGCTGCAAACTTCCCCCATGGCCTCCTCCTTACCCCCTTGTAATGCCTGGAAGAAGCTACTTTTTCTGCTTTTGGACATTCAACTGTCGGTGATAAGCAGTGTTGCGGTGCTGAATTTGTAGGGGAAGCACTTCCGCAGCCATTAGACAACATGATATCACCGAGAAGCTCTTCCCAGCTTTCAGCTCCCATGGATATCCATCTGCCGAGGCTCGGAAGCCTCTCTAGTATTGCAAGCGGTGCTTCGCCTCTTTCCAAATTGGGCTGAGAGCTGGAGGTTTTTGGGGCATTGCCGGTGATGAAGCTCGACCAAATAGTTTCCAGAATTGTTTCATCTGCTTCCAACGTCTGTGATTGGATAGCCATGAATGTGTATATGAGAAATCACAGAGCTAAATAACAATGAAGTTTCAGATAATATATAGAGCGTGAGCATTTGAACCGTTCAAAGGTTAACTTTCCTTGCTAATACAAGATAGTTTGGAGTCATAGGATGCAAATTGTTGAAGTGGTTACATCTTCCAGGTAATGATTGAGTAGGATGTTTGTTTTTCACTCATTCAATTGACTTCTCTTTTTGCTATATTGACTTTTTCTCTTCCTTTTTCATGTTGATTAATTGATTTTTCTATCTTTACCCAGCCTGCCTTGTGCTCTAACAAATAGGTCCCTATTTGATGCATCATTCTCTTCAGTTTACGCAGCTCTGATTGCTCTGTTTGATTGGTGAGGTTAAACTACGTAAGTATCCTACACAACTCTGCCATATAGTGAACGCACACCTGGTGGATGGGAGTTAAAAGAGGAAAAAGAGATGCATTATTATCTTTTTTTGCTTTATTGAATGATGAATTCATTCTTTTCAGCATTCACGAGTGGAATGGGAGGGTTGGACAGATTATAAATTACAAATTATTATTTCCATTTTTAAGGTTAGGAATGTATTTTGGGGTTCTTTATAGATGTCGCCAGCTGTGAAAGGGAGTTCAATCTTGAGGCAGGCCACCATCTTCTTCTCAGGTATTATCCTTGACCCACAAAGGCTAAGATACTTTGATTCGAAACAACGAATATCATATTGTTCTTAGTAGTTAGATCTGGAAACAATGAATATTATATTGCTCATAATAGTGCTTACGTTTTGTCGATTCAATGAATGAAACCTTGAATGAGTGTGGCTGCAGGAACTTGTTAGATAATGTTTGGAGGTAAGATCTTTGTATTGGGTCTTCTCTTGATTATTTTAAACTTTGTGTTTTTCACAATTAAATGAGGTAAGAGGTAATGGATTATATGTTTGTGAAGTCCTTGCAAGCTGAAGCTTGAAAAGAACTTCTATACGCCGTTATTTCTTTACTAGATATTCGCCTTTTCTTTTCTTTGATCTTAATTGCACAAATGAGTTGCACATATTGTAACACTCCAATAGTCCCATATTGCATGAAAAAAAAATTCTAATTGAAAATATAAGAGGCTATACACCTTAGTAATAATAATTGCTCTTTAGTATTTCGGGTCATTAGTTTGGGCCTAAGTGCTAGTAGGAAGTGTGAGAACTATGCGCTATGCCACTAAATGCTATACTGGATAAAATGCTACACTATGAATTTGGTGGGAGCCACATCTTGAACCCGCAGATGGTGGGAGCCATCTCTCTTGAACCCGCAGATGGTGGGAGCCATCTCTGAGTTTGGTGGGAGTTACCTTTCACATCATTTGGTAATTTTGGGTTGGTGGGAGTTACTTTTCACATCGTTTGGTAATTTTGTGATCGGATTGAAACCTAACAAGGACGTTAGAGTCTAAATGAGGGGAGTTTCTAACACTCCAATAGTCCCACATCAGATGAGAAAGAAGCTGGGTTTGGACATGACGTCGACTTGCAAGCCGTAGGAGTCACCACGGATTTGGTGAGAGCCAAATTTGAGTTTGGTGGGAGCCACCTTTCACATTGTTCGGTAATTCTGTGATTGGTTTCAACTTGACGAGAATATTAGGATCTAAGCGAAAAAGTCTATAATACCCTAATAGTCTCACATCGGATTGAAAAGGGGTTAGATTTGTGATTGGGTTTGGATGGGACGAGAACGTTAGGGTATAAATGGGGGGAGTTTGTAATATCCTAGTAGTCTCACATGAAAAAAGGGTTGGATTTTGACCTGACAATGATGTTAGGGTCTAAATTGGGAAGTGTAATACCCTAAAAGCCCCACCCCAATGGTCCCATATTGGACGGAAAAGAAATGGGGTATTTATTGAGAATATAAGAATTCGTGCATTATAGTAATAACAACTGTATTTAAGTATTTTGGGCCAGTAATTTAAGTTCAACGAGTTATTATTTTTAATAAGTCTGGTTATTATTTTTTACACATACTACAATCCATTGGGAAATAAAAATTTTATATAAGAAAACTTTTTCTTTGTTTTTCTAACTTATCACTATATTTTAGCGTCATTGAATATTTCATTATACTTATGTGGAAGTTGAATTTTTTTTTTTAAAAAAAAAATTCTGTAACTTCGGTGAACGATTATATATAATTATGTCTTACTAATAACTAGACAATCTTTGATCAGATGAAACTCAACATCGCACTTTTTGGAGTAAAACTGAGCCATCTATTCGAGCACTAATCAAACTATTTATTTATGTCACTTTTGAGTCATCTGTTTCGAATTATTGTTTCACTAATATGTGTAAAAAGATGAATTTTGTTTCTTTTTTCTATATTACTATACAGGTTATACATGCATGCTTTTGGATTTTAATTTATTTCATATGATGAATGATCATTTGGAATGGTCCATTTTTTGCAGGGGGATTCAAACTGTGCTCAAATTCAATGGTGTGTGCGGTAAGTTATAAGCTAAATTAGTTGCTAAACTACATCTATCCATATTTCTTCATTTAATATTAAAGAATTGAAATGGGCTTTGAATTTCTAATCCATGCTTGTAAACTAAATAATATATGCTGGAACGGCACCCAGACAAGTAAGGATGTCAACGGGTCGAATTCCGACTGGTGTTCAAAAATCCGAACACGAATTCAAATTCGTTGAATTTCAAAATTTTATATTCAAACTTGGATCCAAACCTAAAAATTCGAATCTGAAATAATTATTTTTTTTTATTATATTTCAGAAGATATTGTATTAAAATTTACAATTTTAAAATATAAATTTAAATATAATATCAAAATTCATATGTATTATATAATGTAAAATTTATAGAGGTTAGGGGTCGGGTACCGACAAAATTTATAGAAAAAATAGGATTCATACGGTTTTTGTTTTTTTATACCCATAATATTGAAACCATATTCCTTTTGCATCGGATTGAGCTTGTTCGGTTCGAATTCGAATTTGGATAAAATTTGGGTATCTATACTCAATGACAATCCTAACTCATATAATACATAAGAGCGGAGGTATAATACTATAACGTCGGTTTGGCAAATCTCAGAGGTTTAGATCAAATTATTTTGTTTTCTATTTTTTTTTTTTTTTTAGTTGGTTCGTTTGGAAGGTAAAAAAAAAAAAAAGAAAAAAGAAAAAAGAAAAAAGAAAAATCTGTATAATATAGATCTTATAAAGTATTTTTGGGTAAAAAAAATTAGGTAAATTTTTTTAAAGAAATACTTTGTGATGTCGTTTCTTTTCGATTTGTTCCCGTTTGTTCTCTCTTCCCATCCTTTTCCCTTCTCTCTTTTTCTCCTACTTCCTTTGACGATGATGGCGATAGTGACGTTGGTGCTGCCACCGACGGTTATGCTGCCGCTGCCAACGCTGACACTGTCGATGCCGATGCTACCGCTGGCGACGACGATGACAATACCGCTACTGCTAATGGCCATGACACTACGAGGAAAAATAGTAGGAGGAGAAAGATGCGAGCAGTGGTGGCAGTGGCAGTGGAGATAGGCCAGAGGAGGAGGAGAATAAGGTAATGATTGCTATCGCTGTCTCAGGAGTCACAGAGAAGGGGTGGGGAAAATAAATCATGTGCAATTTGAATCCCAATTGTTATTTTATTATATTTAATTATTATGTCAAGAACGTATCTGCTGGTGAAAAATTTAAGTGATGAGAGAGTATCAGACGACAATAAAAAAGAAGATAAAATTTGTAATATTTTAAAATTTGTGATGAAATTTATTATGTTTTAAAATTTGTGATAAACAAACATTACAGTTATTATAATATTTATTTAATTATTTTATTTTTTAGTTATGTTTAAAAAAAATTCTCAATTTGATACCTACTAATGAATTATCTTTTTTTTTAAAAAAAAAATTTTGATTCAAAAGCAAAGACATTTTGTTTTGATTATCATAATTTTTTTAATTTATTTTATATAAGAATTAAAATAAAATATTTTTTTAAGAGGCAATACAAACGGTAAAAGACAGAAATTTTTTTACAGAGTATAAAACTTTTCAAAATACTAAATACAATGTAAAATAAAATTTTATTTTACTTTTTAATAATTATCAAACAGATCCTTAATAGCACGAGAATATCACATATCAATGAAACAAAAGTTAACAGTAAATATTATTTATATATTATATATTGATAGAATACTAGCTCAACTCAATACATAAACCTAATTTGGATACGTGGATAAGTATATATAAATTGTATAGAAAAGGCGGGAAAAGGATTTAAAATTCAGAGCCTCAGCAAAGAGAAAACATTTGAATCAACTGTCTAATGCAGATTTGAGATCTAGATGGAAAACAATTAGATCGGAAATGAGTTTTAGTTTGAATCAGATGATGGCTCACCAAATCGTCTCAATGAAGCCTCGTTTCTCAATGAAGTCGCGCTCTAATTCTAAATAGGGGTGGGAGGTTTTATTTGTCTGGTCCAAAATACTTTCTAGTCAGTACTTCCATAGTTAGTTAATTCGCGTATTATTTACAAATTATTCACGAATTAGTGAGAATCTGAATTAACCGTATTGTTTTCAAATTTTTTCAAAAATTCGTGAATTTTTTTTCCAAAAATTTGTTACTGTTTTTTTTTAAAAAAATTTCAAAAATTAAACCCAAACACTACCCAATCCTCTTTAACCAAGAGTTCAAGACTCATTGATGGTGCACACTGCATTAACCGGTCCAAGTCAACAGTGCTTTAAGCATACAACACTTCACTTTCTAAGAAAAATAAAAATAAAAATAAATTTCTTCATTGTTCACACTTCACACTTCACAGCACAAGCCTATTTATAATAAAAAATTTGACCTTTTTTCAACCTTGAGACTTCAAGCCTAAAATCTTATTAGCCTATCTATTTTATTTTATATTTATTTATTTTTATATTTTTAAAAATTATAACTGATTATGCTCATAGTATAAATATAGAAAAAAAAATTAATTTAATAGCCGAATTTTTTATCCCGAATTTGTAATTGGGGAACGTATAATTTCCGTATAAATCACGTATCCCAATAATTGTCGAGTCCGTTTTTTTACCGATTTTTTCAACGAATTTAAAAATCATGATACGAATTTTATCCGTATTATATCCAAACCGAATTTTATCCGTATTATATCCAAACCGAATTTTTGCCGAATCCGAATGAACTAACTATTTTCTTTTAGTTATAATTTTGCATGTAAATTTTAAGAATGCTATAATATATAACTAGTAGGAATTAGATGAGGCATGTAGATCGAGACGTACGAATTAAGTACTGTTCTAAAAATAAGATTATCACTCCGTGTGTGAGGTTCCGACAATCATTGCTAGCGATACAATGATCATTATCCATATCGTCGACACGATTGAATGGCGCAGAACGAACTATTTCGGCTTTCAAAGATCCAACAAAAGAGAAATATGGTATATCTCAGTGTAGAAGATGATTTAATATGGACATAAAAAAAAAAATCATAATAGAAAAAAGGGGGAAAGATTATAGTTGATACGTAATACTGATTTGTTTATATATTTCTAATAAGTCCCGTATAAGTCTAAAATTTTTAATATATTAATAATTTGGGTCCAACAAATTTTACTGCAAATTCAATTTCTTAATTGGCCATTTGTGAACACAAGCTTATGGGTCTCATCAAAGCTCCGTCGATTTTTTTTAGTCTAACAAATCAGTCGGATCCTATTTTTTCTGCCCAGCGGGTCTTACACTATAGTCAACTTATTGTTTAAAGATTCAATTTCAAAAATTATGTTCAAATTAAATTTTAAATTTTGAATTTTAAATCTCTAACCAAATTTCAAAATATCTCTCGGACTCCTATTTCATTTGAATTTCAAATTTTCAACCAAATTTCAAAATATCTTTCAACCGATTTATCCAAATTTACCCATATCCTATTTATTTGGAATTCAATTTTGAATTTTTGAATCCAAGCAAATTCTCTCGTTCAAAATTTGAACCCCTCAATTTTGAAATTTGAACATAACAACATATTCAATTTTGAAATTTAAAATTTAAAATTTAGAACCACATTTTTTCAAATTTGAACATAACCGTTCGATTTTTGAACATATTTTTCTGACGTATTGAAATTTGAACATAACTGTTCGATTTTGAAATTTGAACATATTTAATTTTAAAATTTGAATACGTATTGAAATTTGAACATAACTATTCAATTTTGAAATTTGAACATATTCAATTTTGAAATTTGAATATATATAACCATACTCCCTCAACATATTGAAATTTAAACATAACCGTTCAATTTTAAAATTACAACATATTTAATTTTAAAATTTGAATTTTAAAATTTAAAATTATCCTTTCAATTTTAAAATTTAATTTTGAAATTTAATTTCAAATTTAAAATTTGAATATATATAATAATTTCCTCAACGTATTCAAATTTGAAACTCATCTTTTCCTCAACAAATCCAACATTCCCACGCACGTCCTTCCCTCAACAAACCCGCATTTCTTCGCCAACCCCTACCAAATCCCACGCGATATTTCTCTCCCACTTCCCATTATAAATAGAGGAAATAGAAAGAAGAAGAAAAAAAAGGAGATTTTTTCTTTTGCCTGAAACAACCTCCCATATTCCACAAAAAAAAAACAACCTCCTCCCAGATTCCACCACATATCCCTCATCGCCACATCAAAAAAAAAAAAAAATAACACAACCTACTTCCTCAACCCCTCCGATCGACAACCTCCCATATTCCACCAAAAAAAACAACCTCCTCCCAGATTCCACCACATATCCCTCATCGCCACATTAAAAAAAAAAAATAACACAACCTAACCCCTCCGATCGACTTCCTCAACCCCTCCCCTCCGATCGACTTCCTCGGCACATCCGATCGATTTCTTCAGCACCTCCGATCGACTTCCTCGGCCATCTTTTCAGACGTATTTTTCAGGTAAAAAAATAAAATAAAAAAAATAAAAAAAATAAAATTTAATAAAGCCGGTTCGGGTCCTCTTCGGACGCCCTAACTTTAGGCTTAAAAAAAAAAAAAAAAAAAAAGGAAATTTAATAAAGCCGATTCGGTTCCTCTTCGGACGCCCTAACTTTAGGCTCAAAAGAAAAAGGAAATTTAATAAAGCCGGTTCGGTTCCTCTTCGGACGCCCTAACTTTAGGCTCAAAAGAAAAAGGAAATTTAATAAAGTCGGTTCGGGTTCTCTTCGGACGTCTTATTTTTATTTGATTTGGGTTCAATCCCTTTTATCTTATAATTTGATTTGATCCTTTCATCTTGATTTGATCCTCAAGATAAAAGGGATTGAACCCCAAGATAAGATTAGTGGATTTCCTTCGGATCCCAAATTAAATAAAAATAAGATTAGGGCTTCCGAAGAGAACCCGAATCAGCTTTATTAAATTTCATTTTTCTTTTGAGCCTAAAGTTAGGGTGTCCGAAGAGGAACCGAACCGGCTTTATTATTATTATTATTATTATTATTATTATTATTATTTTTTTTTTGAGCCTAAAGTTATGGCATTCGAATAGTACTCGAACCGGCTTTATTAAATTTCCTTTTTCTTTTGAGCCTAAAGTTAGGGCGTCCGAAGAGGATCCGAACCGGCTTTATTAAATTTTTTTAAAAAAAAGATGGCCGAAGAAGTCGATCGGAGGTGCTGAAGAAATCGATCGGAGGTGCTGAAGAAATCGATCCGAGGTGCTGAGGAAGTCGATCGGAGGTGCTGAGGAAGTAGGTTGTGCTATTTTTTTTTGATGTGGCGATGAGGGATATGTGGTGGAATCTGGAAGGAGGTTGTTTTTTTTTTGTGGTGGAATATGAGAGGTTGTTTCAGACAAGGCAAAAGAAAAAATCTTTTTTTTTTTTTTTTTCTTTCTATTTTCTCTATTTATAATAGGGAGTGAGAGAGAAATATCGCGTGGGGTTTATTGGGATTTGTTAGGGGTTGGCGAGGAAATGCGGGTTTGTTGAGGAAAGTACGTGCGTTCAAATTTGAATACGTTGAGGACATTATTATATATTCAAATTTTAAATTTGAAATTAAATTTCAAAATTAAATTTTAAAATTGAAAGGATATGTTTGAATTTTAAAATTCAAATTTTAAAATTAAATATGTTCAAATTTTAAAATTGAACGGTTATGTTCAAATTTCAATACGTTGAGGGAGTATGGTTATATATATTCAAATTTTAAATTTCAAATTTCAAAATTGAATATGTTCAAATTTCAAAATTGAATAGTTATTTTCAAATTTCAATACGTCGGAAAAATATGTTTGTACTCAAATTTTAAAATTAAATATGTTCAAATTTCAAAATCGAACAGTTATGTTCAAATTTCAATACGTCAGAAAAATATGTTCAAAAATCGAACGGTTATGTTCAAATTTGAGAAAGTGTGGTTTTAAATTTTAAATTTTAAATTTCAAAATTGAATATATTGTTATATTCAAATTTCAAAATTGAGGGGTTCAAATTTCGAACGAGAGAATTTGCTTGGATTTAAAAATTCAAAATTGAATTCCAAATAAATAGGATATGGGTAAGTTTGGATAAATCGGTTGAAAGATATTTTGAAATTGGGTTGGAAATTTGAAATTCAAATGAAATATGAGTCTGAGAGATATTTTGAAATTTGGTTGGAGATTTAAAATTCAAATTTTAAAATTTAATTTGAACATAATTTTTGAAATTGAATCTTTAAACAAGAAGTTGACTATAATGTAAGGCCCGCTGGGCAGAAAAAATAGGATCCGACTGATTTGGTAGACTAAAAAAAATCGACGGAGCTTTGATGAGACCCATAAGCTTGTGTTCACAAATGGCCTATTAAGGGATTGAATTTGCAGTAAAATTTGTTGGACCCAAATTATTAATATGTTAAAAATTTTGGACTTATATGGGGCTTATTAGAAATATATAGACAAATCAATATTACGGACCAATCATAATCTTTCCTCCTATTTTTTTATTATGATTTTTTTTTTTTTAATGCCAACATCCATATATAGACAAGAGTAAGGCTGCCTTGAGCAACCCAGAAGCAGGTAGGGTCCAACGGCCATTTATCGGATTAGCTGTTGGACCTTATCAAGGCGAGGTTCTTGGGTAATCCGTTACGGTTTTTCCAAAATGAGGCTCTTGCGATCTGTAACAACCTGAAGAACCAAGAGCAACAACATAGAATAGCAATAGTAAAATATCTAGAGCAAGAGTAAAGGGAATAAAGAGCATGAGAGGGGTAGAGCTAAGGGAGATCTTGGAGGGATCCAAGATGATGCTCTAATGGAGGAAAAAGCTATAGAGGTGAGGTCGGAGCAGCTCTGTAACCCCCAGCACCCGGCAAGAGGGGCGTCATCGCGATGGAGGGGATGAAGAGTTCGCTGGAGGAGTAGAGGGAGCAGGTTAGGGGTATCTGAAAGAGCTAATAGCAGAGAAGCCCTAGCGCAGGGAAGAAACAGGGGAAGCAATAGCAGAGTGGAAGCCCGATTAAAGCGGCCAACGAAAAGGGCTTATCAGGAGGCCGACCAGAGGAGGCCCAATCGAAGAGGCCCAGCTGAAGAAGCCCACTGATGAAGTCCAACTAAAGAGGCCCAACCCGAGGCCTACAGTAGCAACCAGCAGAAGCCCAACCGAAGGGGCCCAACCCGAGGCTCACAGTTGCAACCAGCACACTTAGAAACTTATTACTGTAACTAATATACTTGCTATAGTTTAGTAGAGTAGCTTAATTAGCTAAAGTAAGTAATTAGTAGAGAGACTATATATGCAGAGATGCAGTATGTAAGAGACATCAAGAATTAATACAAGCTTCTACTTTCTTCTCATGCTTATCTCTCTCTCATCTTCTCTATCTCTTCTTCTTTCCTCTCTAGTTCCACCCTCTATCTTCTCCCTCAATCCTACCCAATTCTCTCTTCTTCTTCCCAATTTCTCTCTACGAATTACCATCATTCTCCCCGCCTAGCAGGCCTCAGAGAAACTTCATCATCGGCGGCTGCGGGATCGTCCGGATTTATTACACGATCCATTAGGCCCTTCTGAAGACAATATTAAGTCAACCAAAATAAAAAATAAATAAATAAAAGGTAAATCGAATCAAAACTGCGCGCATTGCTACCCGTCCAGCCCGGCTGTGTTCGTGTGTGTTTTGAAAAAAACTTAACTCTCATCTTTTTCCAAACAACTCGTTTGAAAACAAAAAAATATATAAATTACTATCATATAACGTAGGGCTAAATATCACATGCGATCAGATAAACCTCATTGACATTGAACCACCGAAAAAGCCTAAAGACCAAAATAAATTTTAAATCACAGAATCACCAATCAATTTTAATAGTTCCGAGCCATTTGGGGTTGAGAGCTGCAATGGTTTCCTACAATACTATATGTATGGTTTTTTATGTTTTATGGCAGTTGTTGTTGTTGCTGTAACTTTTATATCGTAAGAAAAAAAAATTGGAAGCATTTTTTAAGTTTTTCAGTCCTATAAATGGAAGCAGGTGTACCTCGAGCTGCTATGGTTTCTTATAATACTGTACATATGATCTCCGATTCCAATTATAATACTGTACATTTTATACCACATCTTAAAATATACAAAATTTTAAATAAATTTTAGTAAAAATGTACAATAATTTAAAATTTAATATAATAAATAATAAAATAATAAAAAAATTTTAAAAAATATCAGATATCCACTTTATTTGGAGGTATTGCTCAAATCTTTTTTTTTGATTAAACAGGGATATACCCTATTTGGGGGTGCATACAAAGCGAAAGGAAAGGGGAAGAGAGAGAGGAGCAGGTATAGAGTAGCAGAAACAGACACAACCGAACAGAAACAACATCAGAAAAAACTGAGAAAAACAGTAGGTGCACTCGGCCCCCCAGGAAACAAAAAGACGAGCTTAGCAAGCTACAGCATGACTCCTTCCCCAGCCGAAGCAACAATAAAGCAGAATGCTGTAAGTTCATGAGTTCCGCTGCTGCCACCAAAAAAGATTGCACCCAACGAGCTGCGGAGGAGCAAGCACTTGAATAGGCTCCTAGAAGTTGCACACCCTGAGATTGGCGGCCCAGAACAAAGCTAGAGACCCTACTCTTGCCTCAATATCTGCGCTAGAGGAAGACCTGTTATTGAATAATCTGTTGTTCCTCTCTTTCCATAATTCCCAGCATGCCGCCGCCGCAAAGAGGGTATCAAAGAAATCCCTGGACATACCAGACAGGGGTGATCTAAGGGCACCCCACCTAGCTATCAGGCCCGCCGACGGTCTGTGATCTAGCCTCGTGCCCTGCGGCAACCCAACGTGGAGACGGTTCCACAGAGACTTAGCAAAGCTACAAGCAAAGAGGAGGTGATCCAGATTTTCCACACTCCTGCCGCAAAGCACACAAATGGAAGGCCCGTGCCACCCACGCTTAGCCAATAAATCTGCAGTCAACACTCTATTTCTCGCAGCTAACCAGAGAAAAATTTTTACCCGGAGTGGTGCCGTGAGGTCCCAGAGGAAAAGAAAAGAGCGGTCTTTAACACCACTAAAAGTCAAGAAAAAATAGGCGCTCAAAGTAGAGAAGATACCCGTCTTGTTCCAGCGCCAAGTAGGAGTGTCCTCATAGTCTGAGAGCGTGGAATTAACAAGCAAAGCCCCGAGTTGGTGAAACTCTCCCAGATCAAGGAAAGGAAGCGGTTGGTTGAAAGCCTTGGCGGGGTTACCCAAGAATCTGTGCAGCCAAGAAGAGACGGAGAGGTGATTGGAAACCGCCTCCGCATGCAGATTGGGGAGGAGGTTTCGCAGGGCGAACTCCCCAGTCCAGCGAGCATTCCAAAACGACAGAGATTGGCCATTACCGAGGGAGAAGCTAACCGAGGTTGAGAAAGCAGGACCCAGACTGAGAATGTCCCTCCAAACCGGCGAGCAGCCGTACGGGTATCTGTTTATCAGCGCTAGCGGTCTGAGCTTGTAGTGCTTGGACCGTAGAAATCGAACCCAAGGTAACCAAGGGTAGCTAAAGAATTTCCACAGCCCCTTCATGAGGAGGGCATCATTCGTCGGTTGAAGCGCCTTGATCCCGAGACCCTCGTGCCCTTTGGGACGGCATACGGAGTCCCAAGAAACTAAGCAATGGAAACCGTTAGCAAGCTCACTACCCTTCCAGAAGAAACCCCTTCGGATTTTGTCGATGGCGCAGGAAACCCACTTCGGGAGTCGAAACGCCGAACAAAAGAAAGAAGGGATACCTGAGAGAACCGAGTTGAGAAGGACCAGACGCCCGCCCCTCGAAAGCATAAGTCCCTTCCAGCCAGCTAACCGACAATCAAGTTTCTCGATGAGTGGTAAGTAATCCAGCTTTCCCAGCTTACGGGGAGAGAGGGGGAGGCCTAAGTACATAATGGGGAAAGCTTGAACAGGGCATCCGAATAAAATAGCCAAAGCCGTCGTCTGGTCGGAAGACAGGTTGATAGGAATTAGAGAGCTCTTGTCACAGTTAATCTTGAGACCCGAGTTGTCCGAGAAGGAGTTCAGGATCAGCCTGATTATTGCCGCTGACCTCAATGATCCATCGAAGAAGATGAGCAAGTCGTCCGCGAATTGTAAAGAATGGATCTTGAAGTCCATAACGCCAACAGACGGTAGGAGGTCAGCGTTGGACGCTTGCTGCAGCATGTTGAACAGAATATCCATGTAAAGAATGAAAAGAAGAGGGGAAAGAGGGTCTCCTTGGCGGAGTCCTCGCGTGCACCTGAAAGGCTTGCCCGGAACTCCA
Organism: Tillandsia leiboldiana; assembly: GCA_029204045.2. NCBI lineage: Eukaryota > Viridiplantae > Streptophyta > Magnoliopsida > Poales > Bromeliaceae > Tillandsia > Tillandsia leiboldiana. The sequence goes on along the minus strand of CM055076.1, from coordinate 5,341,169 downwards.
TTAAGTAGAACTGCCGCTGAGGCCGTCGAGAGCAGCTCGTCGATCCAACGAACCCAACGATCACCGAAACCACGAGCGAGAAGCAGGTTTCTTAAAAAAGTCCAATTAATGTGATCGAAGGCTCGTTCGAAGTCAATTTTGAGCAGGGCCGCTTGAGACTTGGTGGAGTGAAAGTGATGAATCAAAAACTGGGCACAATAAAAGTTGTCGAGAAGATGCCGCCCCTTGATGAACGCCGTCTGAAAAGGGTTAATCAAGGAGTGAAGATACCCTTGCAACCGCGAGGCCAGCACCTTCGAGATGAGCTTGGGCAGACTGTGAACAAGGCTGATCGGGCGGAGGTCCCTAGCTGACGAAACCGCAACCTTCTTCGGGATAGGGCAGATCCAGCTAGAGTTGAAGTCCGAAAGGCTGATGGAGGCATTAAAAAAGCCCTCGAAAACACCTATAATATCCTGATGGAGAATGCCCCAAAAACGCTGATAAAAAAGAAACAGAAAGCCGTCTGGCCCCGGGGCCTTCTCCGGGGCAGAAGAAAACACAGCATTTTTAACCTCCTCTAAAGTGAAAGGCGACTGGAGGAGGGAGAGGTCCGTGGAAGCGGTCGGATAAAGAAGCTGGAAATTGATCGAAGACGTGGGTGAGCAAGCACCCCCCAGGTGTTCGCTGAAGAAGGAGCGGAGGTAAATGGCGATGTCCTGGTGCGAAGAGAGAGGGGAGTTTCCAACCGACAAACAAGAGATGCGATTCCTAATCTTGCGGCAGTTGGCTTTGCGATGGAAGAACTTCGAGTTGGAATCCCCCGCTTCTAACCAATGGATCCGAGATCGTTGCTTCCATTTAAGTTCCTCCTGGAGGCACAGCTCCTCGTACCTGACCTTAAGCAGAGGCCTCAAGGAACGTTCCAACGCGTTCAACGGCCTACCTTCCTCGGCTCTGTCCAGCCAATCGATCCAAAAAAGACAGCAGTCGCGATGTTTGGTAGCTGCGGAAGAGAGACCCAAACTCCAAGAACGAAGAGCTAGGCTGGCATTGTTGAGTTTCGCAGCGAAACAGGACAGGGGGTCCAAGCCCCGCGGCACAGAATTCCAAGCATCAAAGACCACTCCCGAGAGCGCATGATAGCGCAACCAGAAAGTTTCAAATCTAAACAGGGAGGCAGAGGGGATAAAAGAGAATGCAGAGGCAACCAAGGGAGAGTGATCTGACCTTGGGCGGGGGAGCGCCCTGAGCGTGGTGTTAGGAAAGGTGGAGAACCAACCATGCGAGATGAAAACCCGATCAAGACGCTCGAGGGTAGGACACCTTCTGCCATTAGTCCAAGTGAAGGAGCGATTTGAAAGAGGGATGTCACAGAGGCCCATCCTGTTGATGACCTCCCTAAACCGGAGAATATCCGAGACGTTCGAGGGCGTGCCGTTCTTGTCCTGAATCGAGTAGAGAACATTGAAATCACCGAGAGCAATCCAAGATTGCGGAGAGAGACAGTTGATATCAGCTAACTCCAAAAAGAAGTCCTCTTTGCTGAGGCCACCAGTGGGACCATAGATGTTCGAAATCAAAACCAGCAGGTTATCTACCTTCCTCCTGAGAACCACGTTCAGAGAAAAGGACCCAAACCAGTCACTAAGATAGTCATAAATAGCCGGGTTCCAAGCAGTAAGAAGGCCACCTCTGGTACCAAGAGCATCGACAGTACGGAACTCGCGCAGGGAGAAGCCACACACCGAGCGAAGGATGGCAACCGAAGTGAGAGCCAACTTCGTCTCTTGGAGGCACACCACACCGCATTTACTATTCCGAATCAGATGCAAGATAGAAGAGCACTTGGAGGGATCGTTTAATCCTCGAACGTTCCAAGAGAGAAAGCGGAAGACGCGGTTTCTAGCCATAGAAAAAGATAGCCACAAACACCGCAACAGACCCCCGAGAGCCCTCCAACGCACTACGGGTCCGCTGCATCCTCCACAGCGGGGCGGACAGCCACACCTCCGGAAGCAGGCGGTACAGAGAGGGGGCCAACTGCCGAATCCAGAATACCACAGGCAGCATTGATAAGGGTCACATCAGACTCCGAAAGCGGAAATGAGGGATCCAAATCCCGTAGCGGGCCCTCCACTCGCCCTACCCTAACAGAGGAGGGAAGGCAAAGAAGGGGAGTAAGGACCGACGGGGGGAGGGGTGCGGGGGCAGAAGGCGGGGACCGCGAAGGGGAAGCGCGGGGGATGGCTTCCAACGACGAGGCGCTCGCTAGGAAAAGCTTCTTGGATCGAAGGTCACGAGCACGCTGAAGCGAGGGAATGAAGTTGCCCTTGTATTTAGCCGCAAGGCGAAGGCTCCGACGAGAAGCAAGCGGTTTGCCCGAAGCCGCACCAATCTGGCTGAGAGAAACCGGAAGAGTCAGTGGGGCCAAAGCCAAGCCCGCCTCAGAGCAGCACGAGGCGGGGCCGAGAGGGGAGGAGGCCCCCAGAAACGGGCCCAGAATAGAGGAAGGCGGAGCCGGAGGGGTAGGAGGCTTCGAGGCGGGGGGCCCACAAGAGCTCGGCCCCACGTCAGCCCATGCGGCCCCGTCCCTAGGAGGGGAGAGAGAAGAGCGATCAACGTAAGCAACCGCAGAGAGTTGACCGCCCGCGTCTCGGGAAGGCCCCCCCGGATCAGGCAAGGACGGTACGGGGTCGTCAGACACACTGCCACACAGCGCTCCATTTGCGGCAGGCTGAAGCGCGGGAAAGTTGGACGAATTCAAAATAGGAACCGGGCCGCGGACCGGCCGCCACTCCCTGGTGCGGCGGCACAGCTCCGGAGATTGCCCGCCGTCGTCTGCCGGCCTCTCTTCCCTGAAGCGGGGCAGGTTCATCGACGTCCCAGCGTTAGTGCGGGTGGCGGAAAAGCCCGAGCAGCGGATGAAGTCCTCCTGGGCCTCCGCCGAATCGAGACCCAAATGACAGTCAAGAGCTTCACCAAGAAGGATGGGGTTAGCGTCCACCCAAGACTCAATCTCAACCGGAATGGAGAAACGCCTGTCTTCCACAGTAAGGAGAAGGGTCTCTGGGATGATATTAACATGCTGACAACGAATGTTGACCCTGTAAAACGACACATTCGTCAAGCTCGCGCTAGCCTCATCCTCTTCCCAGACCGCTCCGAAGCCAGCAACGGCAGCCGCCACGTCATCCTTATTCCAGCAAAGAATCGGCCAGTGATGCAGCCGAATCCAGGCCTTGTGGAGTAGATGGCCCCTCTCGATCTCGCCCGTCTCCACCCAGTTCGAGAAACAAAATATATGATCCTCCAGCCTTAGGGGGCTGCGGGCGATTGCCGACTCCCGCGCCACCCAGCTGGGGAAGAAAACCGCGAACCCCCGGACACTGGAAGAAGCTACCCTGTAGTCGATGCGAGCCCCTCCAAATCTGCTCGCTAGACCACGCGACAGGACCGCCTCGACGTCCGCCGGCCTGGGGTCAAGAGCATTGACCAGCGCCACACAGCCTGAGAGAGCAGGCTGGCCAGGAGGCGTAGGTCTGCAGGAAAGGAAAGCGGCTTCGGAGCGAGGGCGACCCGAGGCATGACTACCATCCAAGGCGCTGCGGGGAAGAACGGCCCCGGCCCTACAAAACCTGGCCGCGTGCCCGATTCGCATGCAAAGGAGGCAGCGTCTCGGTTCCCGGCAGTGCTTGGCGAGGTGGCCCCTCTCAAAACACCTGAAGCAGCGCCCTCTGAGGGAAGGATTGAGGAGGAACTTTGGTGGGAGGCGAGGAAGGGAAGGGTTAAAAGGGGCAGGTCTGGTGGGGTTTAAAGGGCAGTTAGTGGAAAGCACCGCATCTTTAAAGGAAAAGTGGGGTCGGACAAGGGGGCCCCTAGGAGAGGGGGAAGCAGGGCAAGGACAGGAGGCAGGGGCAGGGGAGCCACGGCGATGGGACGAGGGGTAACGGAGGTCGCGGGAGAGGGGCCGGCGCGAGGCACCACGCATCCTCTCTCTCTAAAATTAGAAACTGAGAGAGTTATTGCTCAAATCTTATATGCAATTTTTTTCACTACTTTTTATTAGCATGACTCACACCCCTTGTACTGGATGTACATCATACGAATCATTGAACTATTTAAAATGAGAAACCCTCTTTCTTGGAGACAATGCTATATCTAATTTTATTAAAAAAAAATATTTTTGATAATTTTATTTTGATAGATTAAAAAAAAAATAACTTAATAATATTTATATAAATTTATATGTTAATTAAGAAAAAAAATTATTTTTTCTCTCTCATTCTTCACTTTTCAAGATATTACTTTCTTGATTTTTATAATTTTTATATTATTTTTCGTTTCAGATAAAAAATATTACTGCAAATAATATTATTATGAAAAATTATTTTACATTACTGTGATATATTTGTATAAAAAATATATATTATGAATAATATTTTTAAGTAGTAAATAAAATAATATAGATAAACTTAATATTACTTACTTGATCTGATAGAAATATTTTCGACTATTATTTTATCACTTTTATTTATAAATAATATATAATTATATCATCTTTATATTATATATTATATATTGTATATAGTCATAATAAAAATAATTATTATAATAATAAAATTATTTTTTTTATAATTATTAGTATTATTATTATTAAATATTTTTTTCCTTTTATTTCTCTCTGTTAGCAATAAAATATTAATTTTATTATTTTTTCTTTCTAATTCTCTAAATGAGGCTAGATTAAAAATATTTTTAAAAGAAAGGTTAGACCAGAATTTTTTTTTTCAAATAAGATTATATTAAGCATTAGATCTAAATGTTCATCATACAAAACATTAAACTAATTAAAGTGAGAAATCCTGCAGTAGCTAAGTAAAGCATCACAACGCTTATATCCTATTTGGATATAAAAATATTTTATTTTAAATAATAATTTTTAATTTATTTAAAATATTTAAAGTATTTGACATATAGAAATATAATCAAATATTTAAAATAAAATATCATGTTTGGTCTTCAATTTTTTTTTTAAATAAAATAAATTACCTAGAACGTGATATATGCTATTTTAAAATTATGAAGGCCAATTTGCATAAAAAAAATTATTAGTTTTGTATGTTTACAAAAGTATGCCACTATTTTAATTTTTGTAGATTTGATTCAAATTTTTACTCATTAAAATAATTTTATTTCTTTTTCTCTTTTTTTTTTTTTTGTTTTTTTTGTTTTTCTCTTTCTCACTGTTTTTTCCTCTCTTCTTCTTCCACTTCTCCATGGTCGCTTCACTCCATTCTCTTCCATCGCTCACATCTTCATTTACGCCGACTCAGATATAATATAGATTGTGAAGGTGAGCTCATAGTGGAGCGTATGGCCGCGGACGATGACGGCGACTAGAATACCGAAGGATTTATGAATGACAAGACGTGGGAGCCCGTCAGGCGGCGGCAGGGGCGGTGGCGGTGGGGCGGTGGTGGTGGCTACAACAGAGCGTGAGGGAGATCGAGAGCGCGATATCAAAAAAAAAATGGAGATAATGAAAAATATATATATATATATATATATATATATATATATATATATATATATATATATATATATATATATATATATATATTCTTATGAAGGCTATTATCACTACTATAATAAAAATAAAAAAAGCATAGAAGAACAAAAAGAAGAAGATAAGATTATATTGTTAACATAAAATTATATTGTTTGAGACGAAAATTACATTTTTGAGTTGAAAGTTTCACTTTTTAAACGAAAGTTATACTATTTGAAACAAAAATTATATTTTTTTGAATAAAAATTATATATTTTAAGATAAAAATTATACTCTTTCAAATTATTTCATCTTGGTATATAAAGAAGCAACGGGTGCGAAAATAAAAAAATGTCAAGCCAGAAAGGAAAGAGACATGAGGAAAATATGTGTGAAGCAAAGGTATCAAATGTAGAGTAAACAGCAAATCGAAGAATGAATAGTAAATCAAAGGGCAACTGAACGAACAAAGAGTTAGAGCAGCATCCCGTGTCCTTGGAATACGATGCCCCCGTATTATTTGAAAAAAAAAAAAAATTTATTCCATCACAAAAGCTTAGCAGCTTAAAAAATATGGTAGTGGCATGCATATTACAGAAGAAATGTAGAGTGAAGAAGTGAAAAGTGTACAATATTTAGAAGACTATCTCAAAGAAGAATTTTAGAATCTCAAAAAATAATAATAAAAAAAAATCGTCTTATCGAATATATTCTATAGGCCAGGTATTAAATCAGTACACAAATATTTGCATCACCTTTTAAAGTGTAAAGAACCAAACTGCATGGAAATATAAGTAGAAAACATGTGGGAGGCAGCAACAACGAAACTGGGAACAACACTAAACATTCTCAGTAATTCAAAGAATAATTGAGAGAACAAAGATTATATATATATATATATATATATATATATATATATATATATATATAGTAGAGCTTATATATTTTTAAAAATATAAGTTCATCCATACTTGTAAATTTTTTATTATTAGATTTGTATTGAGATTTTTGTTTTTGTAAAATCAACTAAAGAGAAAGAAAGATAAAGTAAAATGTACAAATCCCAATACAAATTTAATGGTAAAAAATTTATAAGCATGAATAGACTTGTATTTTTAAAAGTATATAAACTCTACTCTATATATATATATATATATATATATATATATATATATAGGGATGTCAACGAGCCGAACACGAGCGAGCTGGGGTCGGCTCGTGTTCGGCTCGTTTAATAAACGAGCCAAACACGAGCTGGCTCGTTTAAATATCGAGCTGAAAAATTCGGCTCGTGTTCGACTCGTTTATTAACGAGCCGAACACGAGCTGGCTCGCGAACAATAAGTTTGATTTTCATTCCTACTATTAAGTGTAAAGTTGAAAAAAAAATTACAAAATTAAAATTTTAATTTAATAATTAAAATTCATAAAAAATTGATGGCCTAAAATCTAAATAGTAAAAAATATATATAAAATCTAAATAGTAATATATATATATATATATATATATATATATATATATATATATATATATATATATATATATATATATATATATATATATATATATATATATATATATATATATATATATATATATATATATTCGAGCTGTTATCGAGCCGAACACGAGCGAGCTGACCCCAGCTCGTGTTCGGCTCGTTTATTTAACGAGCTGAAAAATTCAGCTCGTGTTCGGCTCGTTTACTAAACGAGCGATTCGATCTCGAACTCATTTCGAGCCGAACACGAGCTGGCTCGCGAACAACGAGCTGGATTGCCACCCCTATATATATATATATATATATATATATATATATATATATATATATATATATATATATATATATATATATATATATATATATATATATATATATATATATATATATATATATATATATATATATATATATATTTGTGTGTGTGCGCGCGCGATAGAAGCAATCATCCGAGGAACACTCCTTTTCTGTAGTCTAGGGTCCGTTTGGTAATGGGATAAGACAGAATTAGCTATTCCAGGGATAAGTATAAAGTACGGAACTAGTGTAAAAAAGCGTTTGGAATGGTTCCAGGGATAAGAGATTTTGTGTTTGGTATGAGAATGAGGAATAAGAGGAATAAAAAGTTTTAATTGGAATAAATTACCTTTTTTGCCCTCAAACTTTATTATGTAATAATGAGGTGAGAGATGATACCTCGGTAGACGTGGAAGGGTATTTAAGGAAAAAGTAAGAGGGTGGTTGGGAAGAGTGAGAACAGTAATTCTAACTTATTCTAGTTGTACTGGAACAAACTATACCGATTGATTCCTGGTGCGTTTGGAAAAAAAAAGAGAGATATCCCTCCTATTTCCTGTTCTATACCAAATCCAAACAAGCCCCTAGGTGTCCCATATTTGAATGAATAGCTATATGCTTTTCACAGGCAAGTCGTTCATGAAGAACCTTTGTTTTGGACCGGGTGTGTGTGTGAGAGAGAGAGAGAGAGAGAGAGATTTGAGATATTGTAAAATTAACCAAAAAGAGGTACAAATTTAATAATAAAAAATTTATAATTAGTATAGTTGGATCTATACTTTTAAAAAGAGAAATGCTTTTTGTACACTCCCAAGTGGGGTGTACATCTTGCACCCCACCCATTCAAGGGTGGGGTGAATTTTATCGGCCACTTCGAAGTGACTGATAGATTAGTCCCCACTCTTGGATGGGGTGAGGTGTGTGATGTACACCCCATATGGGGTGTACAAGTAGCATTGCCTATATATATATATATATATATATATATATATATATATATATATATATATATATATATATATATATATATATATATATATATATATATATATATATATATATATATAGTTTGGCTATTATTCTATCGATAGCATCAAGTATTTGGTGCTACTAACCCCTTTAATTATTTTCACCTTTTAAATCATACTATTTTTTCAACCACTTACGAAATTCTGCAGGCCCACTATCATCCTAACCACACATCACTTTATTTAAGGGTCCAAAACCTACTGGCACAAATGACTTGGTGTTATTAATAGTATAGTAACTTAATTATGTATATAGCTAGGCTTGTGTGTTTTTAAAAGCATAGAGAGCTCTGTGCTCCTAAGTTGTTTTCAATGTTTGGACTTTCGAATGGACGATCGATTCCGTTAAACACAATCTAAAGTATTAAAAGGTCTAGAAAATAAATTTCGCGAATTTTTGATATCATTTGTCTCAAGATAAAAAAGGTTCAAAATCAACAATTTTAATGGTTGTGATAAGCCGTTTACAAGTTTAACGGTGTAAAAATATTCAAATCACATAAAATTTTGATAAAAAATTCTTTATACTATATAAAATAAGATCAATACATTTGATCTAAAATTTTAGTATCATATCATTACGTTTTGTGAGATTTTTATGTTCAGCCGTTGATTTTGAGCTATTTCGATTACCACGTAAATAATATCAAAAAATCACAAACTTTATTTTCTAAATATTAAATATTCTAAATCAAGTCTAACGGAGCCGATCGTTCATTCGGAAATCTCAATATCGAAAACAACTTGGGAGCATGGAGACCTCCATATTTTTAAAAGTACGCAAGTCCTCTCTCTCTCTCACACACACACACACACTCTCTCTCCTATATATATATATGGTCCGACTACTATACTTTTATGAGTATAGACTTCTTCGTACTCATAAGTTTTCGGCCATTGGATAAAGAGATGTGCAGTTAGAATTATAGTGGTCCCCTAGGGTTTATACTATTTTACTAACAACCCACTAAACCCTACGAGGCCACTATTATTCTAACCGCGCATCCCTTCATCGAAGAGCTGAAAAATTATGAGTATGAAGGTCTATACTCATAAAAATATAGTAGTCATACTATATATATATATATAGCTAGGCTGGAATACTATTAATAGTACCAAGTCATTGGTGCTATTAAATTTTTAACCCTTGGATTAAAAAATGTGTGGTTAAGATGATAGTGGGCACCTTGCGTTTAATAGGTGGTTAGAAAAATAGTAAAATCTAACGGGTAAAAATAATCAAAGGGGTTGATCTAAGGGTAGAAAACTTGATAGCACCAATATATATATATATATATATATATATATATATATATATATATATATATATATATATATATATATATATATATATATATATATATATATATATATATATATATATATATATATATATATATATATATATATATATATATATATATATATATATATATATATGAGTCCGGCTAGAATACTATCGATAGCACTAAGCAATTGGTGCTATCAAGTTTTCTACCGTTGGATGAAAAAATATGCGGTTGGAATTATAGTGGTCCCGTAAGATCTTTACTATTCAACCAACCACCTAGTAAACCCTAGGGGACCACTATCATCTTAACCACACATTTTTTAATCCAAAGGCTAAAAACTTGATAGGACCAATGACTTGGTGCTATCGATAGTATTCTAGCCTAATTCTTATATATATATATATATATATATATATAGTCCGGCTACTATATTATTAATAGTACCAAGTCAATGGTGCTATTGAGTTTTTGACCCTTGGATTAAAAGATGTGTGGTTAGGACGATAGTGGGCCCTTAGGGTTTATGTCACACCCCGGGTGTAAACCAGAATCCGGGTCCGTCCACAGATCCGCCGTGCACACGGAATTTTTCGTATACACGAAGCGCTGGCAACCTGCTCAGATATAAGAGATATAATAAAAGAGTATAAAAATAGAGCTGAACTAAAACTAATACATCTCAGACCAAAGCTGAAAATAAAAGTACAATAACTCTCAAATAAGTACATATGTCTCTCCCAACTCACCAAAGAAATACAATCAGCTGGCCAAAGCCAGACCCAAAATAAAAGAAAATACAACTGTCTGAGTGTATAGGGGATACAATCAAAATACTGCTATGCTCGTAGACGGGGTAGACGACTATCTAATCCGCTATCCTCTTACCTCGATCTGCCGAAGATGGCCCAGTTACTCCCGCAGAGGACTCTGCCAAACAGGGGAGAACAAAAAGAAGAAGGACAATGCATGGGGGTAAGAACTACTATAAAAACAGTAGCCTCCCCTAGTGGGTTAAGCCTCAAATTCTGATATGCCCACTAGGTCAACAAGAGGCGAAAAGGAAAGAGATGTGGTATGCTATGAATATAACTGCTGATGAAAAAGCTACCACTAATATGCCTCTAAATGCCGAGCCAAAAAAAATAGCTAAATGAATGCATCAGCATATAAATGCCTGCCTAAATAAACCCAATTCAACCACTAGTGAACACTGGTGCTGCCTGCTCTGCCTGCCGCATAGGGTATGCCAGCCTACGCACGACACCGATGCAAAGAAGGAGTCTCAAAGACTCAAAGCCTGCCTGTCGCACACTCTGGAGTGCCACTCGAGGGGAGCGACCCACACGAGTAAAGTATCTTAGTAACAAGTATCATAAACTAGGAGGACTGGATCACGACTCCGATCAAAGTAGGAAAACCCATCCACTAAAGACAGCCCGATCCCCCCGATCTGATGCAACCGTAAATACCCGGTCGACCGCCCAATGTCCGCAGTCGCCGCAATACCCTACAAATCCCCCCAATCAAGTCCGACCTCTCATCCCTAATCCGATGCACAAGTCACCATCCGGTCAACCGCCCAAAATCCGCGGTCCTCGCAATACCCTGCCCTCAAGCCAGCCTATCCCAAATCCTAAGAATCTGACTACACTATCCCAAAACCCCCTGCTCGCGCACGAGCTACCAATACCCTGAGTCTAGCATGAAAGGTGAAAAGCTATGGTTTCTCCTAAGTCAAGTTCCAGCATGATAGTGTAGCAGAAAAAGGTGGCCTATCTAGACGATCATGCAAGCATGCAAATGTCCCAAGATGACACAAAAGAAAAACAGGTATCGATGTTCTTACATTTATTAGAGCATGCTATTCCAAGATGTTGATAATTGCATAAGAACATTAAGTACAAAAATAGCCTATGCCTGCCTATACCACATACACAACGCTCATAAGGTATAAATTGGCCTTCTCTTTTTTTTTACATGATATTACCTCTTCTAATAACCAAAACTCCCATAAAAGCAAGTTCTAACATAATATCCTTTGATCTCAAACAAGCATGCAATTATTATCCGTAGGGTGCAATTAGCCTTTTAACATAGGAATTACTCCAGTATGCCTAGTGGGTAGTCAAAAGTAAGAGATTCACAACAACACCCACCTTGAGCGCTAAATTCAAGTCCAAAATGCACTCTCGCCCAAGAAGAAAGTCGCCCGCCACGATAACTGTAAAAGTGTCCATAACAGTGCCCAATTAAACATACAATTCCACATTTAACCGCAGTCCAAAAATAACAGTCCTGAAGATCCTCAGTTTTCACCTATAGAATGGCCTCTGAAAATTCCGACAAAAATACCGCTGCGATCGTCGCGTCGAGCCGATCGAAACGAGTACCTGCACATCCCAAACCGAGTCCTGTAGGCCAAGTTACAAAGTACGCAATGCGGTGAGTGCGAAACTCCACAAGCACAAAAACTGTAGCACTCCGCCCAGAAAAGATGGGATTTTTACCTTCGGGGAAGCCTAAAAAAAATCTAGAAAAATCACGATAATGTTCCCAGCGAAGTGTAGATGCGAAAAGAGCATTGGCACGCCTCAATCCGATGCCCGAGCGTTGAGAAATCCTCGAAACACTCCGGTGCTGTCCAAAAACTCTGCCGCAGAAAAGATGTCACAAGAAGGCTCGGGAACTCGAAGAAAAACTCGAAATGAGGGGGAGTTAAAAATATGAAAAATCATAGCCCTACCTGTCGTGAAGCCATCGGTGCAAGAATCATCCAAAAAAGATGGTCGGAGTAGGCAGGGGGAGCCCGTGCACCGAAACGCGACGGAGAAGGTCACCGGTGAAGAAATGTCGCGACGCGTCGAATCGCCGTAAATCTCGAAGTGTGTGCCACCAAAAATCCCAGAAAACCTCTAGTGGATACAGCACGAGAGGAGGAAAAACTTTGTTGAAGAACACCCTATGAGAAACCGGCCAGGAAAGCCTGAAATGCAGCTCAAACGGCCTATTTATAGGCTAAACTAAACAAATCAAAAAATGCCCGATATGTCCTCGGATTCGGGCGCCCGAATCCGTTTCACGAATCCCCGCGAGGAGCGCCCGGATTCTCCTGGGCTTGACACGTGTCCCGAACACAGGACAGCGGTGGAAGCCCAGCCGGGTGCCGGCGCGTGTCTTCGCAGCCGTCAGCGGGTGGGTGGCGCCAGCGAATCGCATGGCGCCACATGTCCCCGGCCTCTGACCGCGCCCACGCCGCGCCACCTGCCTGCCTGCCACGCACCTACCCGCCTGCCAAGTACGCATCCCGAGGCGCCCCCGTGTGCCTCCGTGCACCGCGCGCGCTGAGCCCGCCAATGGTGCGATGCCACGTGTCCCCCGCGCCGGTCTATGCACCCGCGCAGGGATCCCGTGGGCCGCGCACCGTGCGCCCGCCAGTGGTAGGTCGCCACGTGTCCCCCGCGCCGGGTCTATGCACCCGCGCGGGGTTCCATGAACCGCGCAACCTGCGCCGGCCTATCAGGGACCGCCACGTGTCTCCCGACCGGTCCATGCGCCACCCTTGCCGCTCTGTGGACCGCGCACTATAAACCTGCCAATGACAGGCCGCCACGTGGCATTCCGGTGGTTTGCGGTCCCCTCCCATGCACCAGAAACCACTGTAAATTTTCGGGAGTCCATTTTTGGGCATCCGGACTTAGAATCAAACAAACAAATAGCCGTTTTCAAGCGTTTTTTCGCGCTGAATCAAAATCCAACCTCTGTTTGGCCCAAAACCCTTTCTAAAATTCGGCAACAGTAGCCAAAGGCCAATCCAACTCTAGATACCTCACTGGGTCCATCTGAGGCATCCCTTTGATGCACTATGGGCCAGACACACCAATAATAGGTATTTCATACTATAGATTCAAGGGCAAAACTACATGGGGACTTGGACCACTACAGTTTAGTGGGTAGTTAGGAAAATAGTATAATCATAGGGGTGAAAATGATCAAAAGGGCAGATCTAACGGCAAAAAAATTGATAGCACCAAGTGCTTAGTACTATCGATAGTATAATCCGTGCTTGTAAGCTGTTTTCGATGATAGTATAATCCATGCCTGTAAGTTGTTTTCGATGGTAGTATAATCCGTGCTTATAAGTTGTTTTTGATGATGGGACTTTCTATTCGACGATCGACTCCGTTAGATATGATTTATAATGTTTAAACTATCTAGAAACCAAATTTCATAATTTTTTGACTTTATTTGCATAGTGAACGAGTAGTCTCGAAATGAACGGCCGAAAATAAAAATATCGTAAAAACTAGTGATAAAAGACTTAAATTTCAAATCGGAAGTATTGATCTTACTCTTAATATTAAGTAGAATTTTCTATTAAAGTTTCACCTAATTTGGATTGTTCTACACTGTTGAACTTACAAACGTGCCACATCGGCAGTTAAAATAGTCATTTTTGATACTCTTTGATCGCTTGGTAAATGATATCGAAAAATTATGAAAATTAGTTTCTAAATAGTTCTAATAGCATAGATTATATCTAATGGAGCCGATCGTCAAATCGAATATCTCATCATCGAAACAACTTACAAGCACGGAGGCTCCTATACTTTCGAAAGCGTAGGAAATTTACTCTCTCTCTATGTCTCTCTCTCTCTCTCTCTCTCTATATATATATATATATATATATATATATATATATAGTAATGCTCCTATACTATTGATAGTATTAGGGTTTTACTACTATAGTCTCATTTTCGATTTTAGGATGTTCAAATCAACAATCCACACTATTAAATATGATTTAGGATATATGAAATTCTTAGAGAAAAAAATTATAACTTTTCGACATCGTTTACTTAGTAAATAAATCATGTCAAAATAAACTGTGAAAATTGAACAATCTTTAAAATTTAAATATAGCACTTTTGAATTCAAAATCAAGAATGTTGATCTTAATTTAAATTGTTTAAAATATTTTATATCAAAATTTGAATAGATTTAGATTCTTCTACACCGGTAAACTACAAACTCGTCATAGTAGCAATTAAAAATTAATAATTTTGAAATAATTTGATCATAAAGCAAACTGTCACGCCCCAAGGTCGAAACTGTGACCCGGGCCTGCCAACAGATCCGCCGCCCATACGGAAAGCCCCATATGTACGAAGCGGCTAACCTGCAAAAGATAATACTACAGCTATACATATATTAGAGCTGAAAATTATACTACTGAAATAAGATAATACATCTCCAAATAGTACAAGTCTGAACCTCACAATACATAAGCCTCTCAAAAATAAAACTCTCAAAAATAACTATCTACTATAATCCAGCAGATTGTACTAAAAATCGCCAAAGAGGGAGGCACTGCTACTCTCCAAGACAGGTAGGGAACTAGCTCGCGACTCTCTCACCTCGATCAGCAACAGAAGGATCAGTAACACCCGCAGGAGACTCTGCAAAACAAAGGAGAGGAAAGAGGAAAGGGGGAGAACCCCCAGCGGGTGTGACAACTACACCAACACGTAGTTCTCAGTGGGTACCGCCACCAAGCCCGACGGTCTGCCTACTAAGTCTACTATAAGCATAAAGTAACAGATGCAGTACAATAAGGGAAAGGCTGGAAATAATTCTACAGCTACCATGCCTTTATCTAAATGCTCAAAGGGTGATACAGATGAAACTTGATGCATCGACTCTAACCCAATATACTCAATCAACCCAATCACAGTGGCTACCACATAGGGTCCAGTCAAACCTGCGCCCACCTACTGTCATTACATCCACGAGAGACTGGACTTACGTAGGGCGTCCGTGACTGCCTAAAAAAGGGCCCAACCAGAGGGACTGCATGGACAAGTCGCAATAGTAAAGTAACAGGCTCTGCTCTAGAGTGGCACTCGAGGGGCGCAACCCCACCGAGGAAAGTATCTGCGCATCTCTGTCGAGCTCAATATGGCTCATGCAGGCTATAATCCAAATCTATGATCAACAAGATCACAGTACTCAAAACACATCTCTAACACACTGGCTGGAAATACTCGACAGCCGGGACCGCCGTCAACCCAACGGCTCCCCAAATAGGACATCAACTCAACATGCAAACTCACTAACAGGGTATACTCCACAACCGACAACAATGAAGGGTCCGAAAACCCCGAAAGACTAGAACCTATAACCCAAATCAAACAAGAACAGGCTCTAGGCATAGCCTCTCGTTGTTCTCGACCCAAAGAAAAAGTTAGCCCTTAGAATCCAGATCACTCGAACTCTCTCGGGTGAAGAAGTTTACAGAAAAATATGATATTTATTACTGAAAATTATTTTCACTCGAACCCACGCGGGGTGAGGATTAAAAGTCATTCATTTTTGTAAAATCATCTTGATTTAAGGAAACCTAGTTTTAATGAATTTTAGCTATTTTAAGAAAATCAGTTAGAAAACAAGTTTTATTCCCAAACCCCGAAGGGCTAATGCCTTCGCCCAATCAGACAAGAACAGACTCCGGCGACCCTTCGACATTTGGAAGAAAAATATTGATTTACTGAAATCATGTGTGTCCAAAAAGATTCTGGATTCAAGGTCCTGCTATCACTGGTACACCACTGCCACTAACACAGTGGGGACAAACAAATCGAAGAACTCGACAACCCGGGACCACCGTTTACCCAAACAGCTCCCGCCACAGGTACAAGACTAGCTACATCTACCAGACTCCACTCGGCCCCCAAGCACGAGTGTAACATGCATCCTACACTAAGAGAAATTCCGACCACTCAGCCCACTACCCGGGTGAGGAAAACACTAAGTCCAGGGATAGAATGTAAAGTGTGGATGTCTAATGCATAAGTAAACTTAGCCCAAGTGAGAGTTTTCTACTAGTCTGGTTGAACATACATCATATGACAGGGTGCTAGGTCAAGTTTCAATAATAACATTTGTTAATACAACTAGGAAGCATTAGTCGACATGAACTCAGTAACAACACAAGAAAGTATCATCTCTCACTCTAACATGCATCCTAACTCTCTCGCAATCATGCATGCAATTCTATTCAATAGAAATAGAGAATCGTCCACCCGTTTTGGAGACGAAGTAACCCACCTGAAAGTGCGCGTCGATTCAAGGTCCAAATTGAACGTGGATAATTCTCAAGTTTCCACAATTTCAACGAGCCCAAAAACACTTGAAAACTCCTCCTGGGCACAAAGATACAGTCCAAACATCGCGGTAAGCCCAAAATTAGTAAAACGACATTGCTGTCGCACATCTGTCTGAGAAACAGTGAAATATCACATGCGAGATGAGCTCGAAAAATTCCAATAAAAATATGTCTCTGATCCTCCAAAGCGTAGATGTCGATCGAATCCTCATGGGCTGAAATCCGATAACCAAGTGCAGAGATAAAAATCCGACAAGCTCCGCTGTCTAGGAAATCCAGCAGCAAGAAAGGGGTTCAAAGATGCTCCGAATACCCCAATAAAAACCCAAAACTGAGAGGAGCGGTAAACACGGAAAACGAAGATCTATCTCTCACGGAACCGATGCTACAGAAATCGGCCAAAAACTCCATCCCGTCAGCCCAGGGAAGCTCACGGAAGAAGCGTCGACGAAAAAACTCGGTATCAAAGGCGCGTCGAAGCTCGCGATGTCGAGAAAAACGCAGATAGCACGACTCCAAAAAATCTCCGGGATCCGAAAAGCCGAAGAAAACCCGATGAAGAAACCCCCTACCGAAGATGGGCTCAAGAGGGCTCCGGAAAAGCCCTAAAAAAGAAGCCCAAATGGGCTATTTTTAGCCCAAGCCCAACCAAAGGGGGATCCGGATTCGGGCGCAAGATTCGAGCGCCCGAATCCGGCCCGGCCCGACACTGCGCGCGCCCAAAATTCCCCTAGCGCGCAACGTGGCCCGCTCCTTGCCCCGCGCGCATGCGCCTATCAATCGCGGCGCGCCGGGTGGCAATGCGGTCCACGGCGGGAACCGTGGTCCGCGGTTCACGGCGGGGCAGCCGGGTCACTGCGCCCGCCAATGAGCAGGCGACACGTGGCCTAGCGGGGTCCACGGTGCGCCGCGCCCGGCGCTCTGTCACTCGTGCGTTGACCGCCCAATCCGCGCGCGCCACGTGTCACACTGTTCCGTTGGCTGGTCCCGGTTCACGCCGAGTCCCGTGGACCGGCCTGCCCGTCGCCGCGCACGCGCCTGCCCGTGCCGGCTCCGCCGCCTGCCCGTCGCCGCCGGTGCTGCCCTGGCCTGCCGGAACAGTAACCTTGCCTCGAAATCCGTGTTTTGGCATCCGGCCTCCGAAAAATACTAGTAAATAGTCTATTTTCATCGTTTTCGCGCGCTGAGTCCAAATCCGATATCCGTTTTTTGCGCTGGTTCCAATCCTGAGATCCAATTTGTGCGCAACCATCTCCAACACACATCATAGGCCTCTAGAAGCCACAATTCACTCCGCAAGACCTTCGCGGAGATCCGGATCATCACACAAACTATCATAAAGCAAATTTTAGTATCATATCATCACATTTTGTGAGATTTTTATTTTCAGCCATTGATTTTGAGCCCTTTCGATTACTAGACAAATAATATCAAAAAATCACAAAATTTATTTTCTAAATATTTCAAATATTCTAAATCAAATCTAAAAGAGCCGATCGTCCATTCGGAAATCCCAAAATTAAAAACAACTTGGAAGCACGGAGGGCTCCGTGTTTCTAAAAGCACACAAGTTCTACTATATATATATATATATATATATATATATATATATATATATATATATATATATATATATATATATATATATATATATATATATATATATATATATATATATATATATATATATATATATATATATATATATATTAGAGCTTATATGCCTTCACAAGCACAAGACCAAATATGCTCACTACAACAAAATTATGCTATAGCGACATTTTTAGATGTTTCTAAAATTCAAAAAAAATGTTACTGACAAAAATACTGACACTTATCATTAGTATTGTTATATATGTCGTCACTAGGGTGTATAGCGACACATTATTATAATGTGTCGTAAAAATGTGCCCCTATAACTTAATTTTGATATAGATGGGATATAGATTAGACTTTTCCACAAAAGTGTCGCAAAAGTGTGTCGCTATAACCTTACTTTATTGTAGTGGCTTGTGATTTTTTACTATTGAATTTGCATTGAGATTCGTGTTGTCGCGCGTGCGTTGACCGCCCAATCAGCGCGCGACACGTGGCACGCCCGCCGTTGGCTGGTCCCGGTGCATGCCAAAACCCGTGGACCGCCCTGCCCGCCGCCGCGCACGCGCCTGCCCGCGCCCCCGCCGCCGCGCTCTGCCGCTGCCCGTCGCCGCCGGCGCTGCCCTGGCCTGCCGGAACAGTAAAATCTTGCCTCGAAATTCGTGTTTTGGCATCCGGGCTCCGAAATATACAAGTAAGTAGTACATTTTCAGCGTTTTCGCACGCTGAGTCCACATCCGATGTCCGTTTTGTCAAATCTCGCATCTAAAATTTGTCGAAGGCATCCGGATAGATATTCTTAATCCAAATTTCACGCTGGGTTCAAATCTGAGGTCCGATTTGCTCGCAACCATCTCGAACACACATCATAGGCCTCCAGAAGCCACAATTCACACTGTAAGACCTTCTCGGAGATCCGGGTCATCACACAAATGATATAAAAAATTATGAAATTTATTTTCAAAATCCTTTAAATACTCTACATCAAATCTAATGGAGCCGATCGTTCATTCGAAAGTTCTAACATCGAAAAGAACTTAGAGGCACGGAGGCCTACGTGCTTCTAAAAGCACACAAGTATATATATATATATATATATATATATATATATATATATATATATATATATATATATATATATATATATATATATATATATATATATATATATATATATATATATATATATATATATATATATATATATAGTAGAGCTTATATACTCTCAAAAGCACAAGCCCAAATATGCTTGTGAATTTTTTACCATTGGATTTGCATTGGAATTTGTGTTATTTACTTTTTCAAATCCAATGGTAAAAAATTCACAAACATATTTGGGCTTGTGCTTTTGAGAGTATATAAGCTCTAATATCTCTCTCTCTCTCTCTTTCTCTCTCTCTCTCTCTCTCTCTCTCTCTCTCTCTCTCTATATATATATATATATATATATATATATATATATATATATATATATATATATATATATATATATATATATATATATATATATATATATATATATATGGGCAATTTCCTACGTACCCCTAAAAATTTCTCTGTTTTCATATTTATCCCTCTTAGAAGGCTAATATTAAAACTACCCTTCTTACGTTCCAACTTCTTTCCAAAATACCCCTGAAGTTAAACTCTGTTAGCGTACGGTTTGGAACTGCCGTTATCTGTGTGTAATTACTATTTTGCCCTTTCAATATATCATAAACCCTAAAACCCTAAACCCCTAAACCCTAAAACCCTAAACCCTAAACCCTAAAACCCTAAACCCTAAAACCCTAAAACCTAAACCCTAAACCCTAAAAAACCCTAAACCCTAAACCCTAAAATCCTAAACCCTAAACCCTAGAGCCCTAAAAAACCCTAAACCCTAAAACTCTAAACCCTAAAACCCTAAACCCTAAACCCTAAAAGCCTAAAAAATTATAAACCTTAAACCCTAAATCCGGGCAAAATAGGTATATCTGATAGTTTTCAACTCCGATTATTATTTAACTCTAGTTTAACCCTAGTTAACTTAACAAAGGGAAACGGTAGGGGTATTTTTAATAACGGTGGAACGTATGAAGGGTATATTGGAAAGAAAAAAATAAGAGGGATAAATCAGATATTTCTTCATATTTTAGGGATACACAGGCAATTATCCCATATATATATATATATATATATATATATATATATATATATATATATATATATATATATATATATATATATATATATATATATATATATATATATATATATATATATATATATATATATATATATATATATATATATATATATATATATATATATATATATATATATATATATATATATATATATATATATATATATATATATAGTAAGGCTATTATACTTTTATGAGTATAAATTCCTTCGTGCTCATAAGTTTTCGGCCCTTGAATGAAAGGATGTGCGGTTAGGATGATAGTGGTCCCCTAGGGTTTAGTGGGTTGCTGGTGAAATAGTATAAACCCTAGGGAACACCACTATAATTCTAACCGCACATTTTTTTCATCCAAGGACCAGAAATTACGAGTATGAAGGGGTCTATACTCATAAGAGTATAGTAGCCGGACTATATATATATATATATATATATATAAAATCTGGCAACTATGCTATCGATAGTATCAAGCACTTGGTGTTACCAAGTTTTCTACCATTAGATCAACCCCTTTTATCATTAACTATTGGATTATACTATTCAACGAACCACCGACTAAACCCTTGGGGCCGACTATCATCCTAACCACACATCCCACTCGATATTCTTTTTCTCGTACATCAGGGCACAAAATTGAACAGTTGAAAATAAATATCCTCCAAAAGATGATGATATGAGTCTTGTGATCAAGATTGAAAGTATATATCTTATTTTAAATTATTTTAAAAAATTTCTAATCAAAATTTAATTAACTTAAATTTTTTTACACCGTTAAACAAGCAAATGCTTTATATATGCCATTAAAATTATAAAATTTGCAACCCTTTAATAATTAGGTCAATAATGTCAAAAAGTTTTAAAATTTAGTTTCAAAATACTTCCAATGGCATAGATCATATTCAGCAGTGCCGATCGTTGATTTGAAAACTCTATTACCGAAAACAAATTAATGACAACGAGTATGTTTGTTATCGATAGCATTCCAGCTCATATATGTATATATATATATATATATATATATATATATATATATATATATATATATATGAGCTGGACCCACTATAATCCCAACCATTTTTGCTATAGAGTTTTTATCCGTCGGATCTCATCAAGATCCGTGCAGTAAAAATAAAAGAAAAGAGAGAGAACGGAGCTCTAACACCGTTACTTTAAGTAAAAAAAAAAAAATAAAAAATAAAAAAACTCACTTTCCCTTCTCTCTCTTTCTCTCCCCTTCTCTGTTATTTTCTCATTTCCCCTATTTTCTTCTCAACCAGACCCTCCTCCCTATCCATCTCAATCTCACTCCAATCTCACTCCGATCTCACTCGGCGAGCGGCCGCAGCATAGCATGCACTCGGCAGCCGAGCCCTAGAGGAAACCGAGCCCGCACATGAGATCCCATTTGACATCCACGGCCTCGCAATTTCTGGAGTAAATTGATCTCACGCATATCGATCTCACTCAGTGGCATCGAACGCCTTCGGTAATTTTTCTTATGGAATTTTTTTTTTTTTTTTTTCACAATAAAAATATAGTTTTATGGGCTTTCAGTTTTATTAATTTATGAAATTGCCCAACTGGGCTTTCAGTTATATTAATTTCTATGTTATGTCACTTTCTATAATATTGATTTAATTTACGACCAGCTCTATAATGATATTTCACTTGTTGTTATATTTTTCCTTAGTAAAATAGTAAAATTATTATGTACTTATTTAAAAAAATTTATTTTTTATAAAATTAACAGATGGATAGTGGGGATGTTTACTATTCACCTAGTTTAGATGATTTTGATGATGTATCTTCTAATGAGCAGGGATCTGAATCTTCATTTGGTAATTTCTCTCGACTCTATCAACAGATCTAAAGTTTAAGATGTATGAATTTTTTTTTTTTCACAAAAAAAAATAGAATTTTATGAGTTTTACATTTTTGGTACTTCTACATGACTTATTACTGTTTCTAACTGTACTTTTTTTTATTTGTTTGTTATGCTTTAACTGCATTTTATATTTGTTATGTTTATGAATTTATATTTGGTATAAAATAAAAAAAAATTGTTATGTATATGAGTTTTTATTTGTTTGTTATGCTTTAACTTTATATTACAGAAAGTTTCTTCTAACTGCACTTTTTTTTTTGTTTAAAAAAATGTATTGAAACTTTTTTTAAAAAAATCCTATTAGCTAATTTATCTTCAAATGGTAAAAGATACTTAATTTATCTTAGCTTCAAATAGTATGAAATAGTGAAAGTAGAAGGTACTTAATTTTTCTTTTTTCATTGGTAAACAATATATTGAAACTTTTTTCGATCAACTTATTTGCAGATTATATAAATAATGGGAAGTAAGATTACTGGAAATACTCAATCTTGTGTAGTTCTATGTTACTGTGGAAAGCCAGCTACGATTAGAACCTCTCATACACATGCAAATCCAGGTCGACGTTTCTATGGCTGCCCCAACTATATGAAGCGAACAAATGAAAGCTCTAACAACAGTTTTTGTTCATTCTTTAAGTGGTGCGACATGAAGCACACCTGTGAAGATCCGGATCTCTGGGATGTTTTGCAGGGCGAGCAGTGGCTTCTGGAGGCCTATGTTGTGTGATAGAGTTGGTTGTTCATGAATCGGATTCCAGATTTGGAACCGGCTCGAAAATCGGATCAAGTTTGCTTTTGCGGGGGCTTCCGGCAAAATTTAGAAAGAGAATTTGGCGAAACGGACAGCGGATTTGGACTCAGCGCGCGAAAACGATGAAAATGGACTATTTACTTGCATTTTTCGGAATTTGGAACAGTGAAGTTACTGTTCACGGCCGGAACAGTGATTCCGGCAGCCGGTGGCGACCGGCAGGCGGCGGAGCAAGGCGGAGCGCGGCGGCACAGCGGCGGAGCGCGGCCGCGGGCAGCGCGGGCAGGCACGGCGCGCGCGCGGGCGGCTGGTCCACAGGCAAGGCGTGCACCGGGAGCACCGAGAGTGGGGCTTGCCACGTGGCATCCCCTCATTGGTCGGGCGGCGTCAAGGAGGGCGGCTGGTCTGTGACACGTGGCGGCTTCTGGTTGGCCTACACATTCCGGAAGACCCGGCGCGTAGACCGGGGGCGTGGACCACGTGAACCGCGTGGGGACACGTGGCATCACGCAATTGGCGGGCTCAAGCCGCCCACGTGCACGAGGCACGCGGAACACGTGGGCGGCGGGGACACGTGGCGCTTTCTGAGAGGACTTGCACTGATGTTTCGTGTTTGGGGACGCACGGCGCGATCTGATTGGTGGATTTTGCTGTTTCCTGTTCTGCCCTGGATCCGGTGTGGAGCCCGTGTGATTTTATGTGATTTGGCTATAAATAGCCATCTTGGGGATGGCTTTTGGGGGGTTTTTGAGATCCGAATTGAGTGCCACTTTCTACAGTGTGATTCTACATTAAGTCTTCTTCAATATTTGGGGTTTCGAAGAATTTTTGGAGATCGTCTGCTATTTGCCCCTGCGCGATTTCGAGAGTCGCGCTGTTTCTTCGGCATCGGTTTCTTCCGTCGACTTTTTGTCGGAGAGCTCCCTTGAGCTCATCTTTTGGAATTTTTTGCCGATTTTTGTGGCAGCGCTTCGGTGACAGGTAGGCCTACGATTTTGATATTCATGACTCAGCTCCGTTTCGAGTGTTTTTGGGAGTTTGTGTAGCATCTTTAGACCCCTTTTTTCTGCGACACTTTTCTGGACAGTGGAGGAGTAATCTTGCAATTTCTCAAGCTACGGTTGTCGGAAATTGGTGTTTAAGTACTCGATTAACATCTACACTTCGAGAGGATCGCAACCGTATTTTTGTTGGAATTTTTGGAGGGCATCTAGCAAGAGGTAATTTCCTGTTTTATGGACAGATGCGCGATGAGATTACTGTTTTGAGTGATTTGACCTTACCGCAGTGTTTGGCTCATATCTCGGTGACCGGGAGGACTTTTCTGATGATTTTTGGTGCGTCGGAATCGTGAGAACGTGAGGATCGCACCCGTTAAAATTTAGCTCTTTTGGATTCTGGACCGACACGCGCATCCAGGTGGGTTGGATTTTTTCCAAACTTTATGAAATGCCTTCTAATTCTGTTGAAAGCATGTTAGCATGCCTAGTTTAGCTAATTGTATAGCTGGTATAATATGATAGATGTCTAGATTATTTTTGAATGACAGACCTGAACCCCATTTATCATCTGTATAATCTTGAGCCTGTTTGACACTAGATTGCATGATTAGTTGACTTCCGAACTGCATCTGAACCGTTTTGAAATCATTGAACCTGTTTTAATATAAAAAGTGGCTTCAAAAATAGTTTTAAACATTGTGATCACCCATGTAGTGGCCCTGATTCCCATGCAACGTTCTTTTGATGAATCCACTGTTAGAACACCTATCATTGGTGTATCTGGCCCATGGTGCATCAATAGGATGCCACAGATGGACCCTGTGTGATATTATTTGCTGTGTTGGCTTTCGGCTGGGTTTGCCGAAATTTTGAAAAAGAATTAGGCCAAACAGAGGTCGGAATTGGATTCAGCACGGAAAAACGCTTGAAAACGGCTATTTGCTTGTTAAATTCTGAGTCCGGATGCCCAAAAACGGACTCCCGGAAGTTTTTCGCGCATTTCGGTGCATGGGAACAGCCGTGGACCAGCCCCTGCCACGTGGCAGCTTCTGATTGGGCCGGCGCATACCGCTCGGTCCACAGAGCTTGGGCGCTGGTGCATGGACCGGCGCTTGGACACGTGGCGGCTGCCCATTGGCGGGCTCACGCGACTCGGTCCACGGGGGCGCGCGGTTGGTGCAGTGGACCGGGGCGGGCCACGTGGCTTCTTCTGGTTGGTCGGTCCATACGCACCTGGCGTATGCGACGCGGCACAGTGCCACGTGGCAGACGCCGGTTGGCGGGTCAACGCACGCGCGACAGCGCGTGGACCGCGCCGGGCGCGGCGCACGATGGACCCGCCGGGCCACGTGTCGCCCGCTGGTTGGCGGGCGCAGCGACCCGGGTGGGCCGCCGTGAACCGCGGCCCGTGGTCGCTGCCGTGGACTGCGCTCCACGTGGCGCGCCATGATTGGTGGACGCATGTGCGCCGAGCGCGGGGAGCGCGGGGCTGGACACGTGGCGGCCATCGGGTGGCCCCGCACCGCTGTCCCCTGTTCGGGGGGACACGTGGCGGCACCGGATCGATCCGGGCGCGCACAGTGTTGGGCCGGGCCCAACACTGTAGGCGCCCGAATGATTCGGGCGCCCGATTTGTTTGGGCCGAGAGCCCAATATTTGGACTTTTGGTTTTTTCTGCTGTAGCCTATAAATAGGCAACTTGGGCCTCATTTTTGAGGCCTTTCCCGAAGCTTTTAGCTCCTGAGCCCTTTACCAAAATTCTTCCTCTTCCTCTTGTGCATCTTTGGACAGAAGCTCAGGATTTTTGGAGGCTGCGACGACGGCGACTTCTGCATCGGGGTGCGGAGCAGCGATTTCCTGTAGGAGGACCTTTTTCGTCGCATTTCAGTATGGGAGGTCTACAGGGCTACCCCGACATTATTTTTGGACGATTTCTGCGGTGACGGTTTCGTAAGAGGTAAATCTACATTTTCCGTGTTGGACACTTTTTCTGGATCCGAGCTTTTCTTGGGGTTCTGGGTACATTTTTAACCCCCTTTGCGACTGTTGGTTGATTTGGACAGCACCTGCTTGTCGGATTTTTATCTCCTCATCCGGACATCGGAATTCGACTTTTCAGGACTCTATCGACATCTACTCTTCGCGAGGATCGCCGTCATATTTTTATTGGAATTTTTGGAGGAAGTTTTTCAGGTGAAAATTTCGTGTTAATGGGACTGTTCACCACAGATTTTGAGAATATGGAATTTGTGTGGAGTAAAGTGTAATTTTGGTGTATGTTTGTACCCAGGAGGTTGTGAGCACTTCTACCGTGTTGTTGGCTTGGTGGGATTTGTGATTTGACTGTTTTGGGCTTTCTCAGCTGTACGATTCCGGGCAGTTAGCACTTTCAGGTGGATGACCTTGCTTCCAAGAACTCTGGACTGTGTACTAATTCTATATGTGTAGGATCATGCATGTTAGAAATTGGAGTATTAGCATGTGTAAAACTGTATGTTGTATCTTGTATATCAGTTGTTGAATCTTTTGATTCCTACTCTATGTTAAGTAGTGAAATCTTGGAACTTGACCTAGCACCCTGTCATATGTATCATGTTCAGCCAGTCTGTAGAAAAACTCCAACTTGGGCTAGGTTTTTATTGCTCTAGACATTCCACATCACGATACTTCATTTCACTCTGGACTTAGTTTTCCTCGCCCGAGTTGTGGGCCGAGAGGTCGGGTGGTTGTGGGATGCATTCGCACTCGTGTCTGGGGACCGAGTGGAGTTGATAGCAGTCTGTAGATCTGATTTCTTTGGGAGAGTGATAGTGATGGTAGATCTGGGTTCTTGGAAACTGTCAGAGTGACAGTGAGTCTCAGCTGTTTAGATTCCAGCCAGTGAGTGAGTCAGTGATTTGTTTGTTAGCCGATCTTGTTGATCGAGGATTTGGATCATAGCCTGCATGAGCCACATTTGAGCTTTACAGAGATACTTGTTATGGGTTACTTTGACTCGAGCGGGTCGCTCCCCTCGAGTGCCACTCCGAAGTAGGCGAGATCGGGTTGTTGTACCGGCGTGAGTTTGAGATGTTCTTTCGCGACTTGTTGTTGCATTTGTCTCTCTGGCTGTGCTTTTGTTGGCAGCCATGGACGCCCTACGTAAGACCGCTCCTCCGGTACGTAACGGCAGTAGGTTGGCGCAGGTTTGACTGGACCCGATGAGGCAGTCAGTTGTGATTGGGTGATCAGGGAGGAGAGTTAGTTGGGGCATCATGTTCTTTCTGTTCCACTGTTGAGCATCTAGATAGAGGCATAGTAGCTGTAGAGTTACTTTTCCCAGCTTTCCTTACAGCACTGCATATGTTACTTTATGCCTCTGGTAGACTTAGTGGGCAGACCGTCGGGCTTGTTGGCGGCACCCTCTGAGAACTACGTG